>JAAFCF010006680.1:20898616-20943998 GCA_013389785.1 Helicorthomorpha holstii
AAAATATAATACACTGTAATAAAACATCCAGAAGTCTGTAAAGGAAAAATAACGCCCATTATGAGAAGAATCTCAAATTTTGTCCGATTGAAAGCCAATATATCTTGACACTCCACTTACCTATAAATTAAATGATTTTTTGTATTAAATTTTACTATATCGACCACATTATATTAAAGTATAGTTCAACCCTAATAAATACAGTGAATTCTCATTAACACGAACGCCGTTAAAACGAATTTCTCGTTAACACGAAGCAACATTGCAGTCCCGAACAACAGTATAGGCTTTCCCATACATTTTTTGTTGGTTAACACCAAGTAAAATTCCGTTAACACGAACTGATTTTGCTTCTCCGAATAAAAATTGCATATTTCGTGGCGAAAATGTAGAGGAAATTAAAATTCTGATAAGTTTTAAAAGTTTTTATAAAAACAAATACAAATTCAATACATTTTTTGTTTGTTTTTATAAAAAAAATTTAAAATTGCATTGTTTTTTCTTAAATGCACAAAATGCATAATAATTTGACTCTAAAAAATGTCTGTTTGATTCTAAAGAATGTCAGTTTGACTCTTAAAAATGTCAGTTTGACTCTTAAAAAATGTCAGTTTGACTCTTAAAAAATGTCAGTTTGATTCTAAAATAATGTCAGTTTGACTCTTAAAAAATGTCAGTTTGACTCTTAAAAAATGCCAGTTTGACTCTTAAAAAGTGCCAGTTTGATTCTAAAATAATGTCAGTTTGACTCTTAAAAAATGTCAGTTTGAGCATTATATACTATATATTAGAATTTGCATGTGTTCGTTAACACAAAACCCCGTTAACACGAAGAAAAATCTTGGTCCCGTCGACTTCGTGTTAACGAGAATCCACTGTAACTGGATTTAATGTTTTGTACTCTGATAAAATGACAGTGAATTTGGTTGCTGTGAAAGTTTACATAAAAGTAGAATGCAATTTCCATTATAAAATGCATTGCATCTTCTGATGTAACGACAAGCCATATATTTGCCGGTCAAAGTGAATAATGTTTATAGTCTGACCATTGACACCAACAACTACGAATAAACCACCAAAACAAAAATAAAAAAAACTGGCCCATTTCACACGGCAGCTGGAATATTCAGTACGTGCGCATGCGTTGTTATTGACATGCCAACAATCTCGGTTATTTATCACCACTGATTTTGATTAAACACATAATAAAAAAAAGTAGCAGCTATTATCAGTGAATATGAGCTTAAAATCTAATAGACAGACCTAAAAAAATATTCATTGGAAATATTCGAAATATTTTCTGCATCATGAATTTATCCTGGGAAATATGAAATTTCTATCTACAGTACAAGATGGTGCAGCTTTGTGAAAACATTTGTGCCGCTTGATTTCGTCTGCATATTTACTGTATAGTCACACACATTTATGCTAATTTTGCCATCTATTCGTGCTCGTTCAGCTTTCCCACCTGCTCCGTTGTCAATTTTCATCCCACTACTTTAGCTAGATATGCTGCCATTCTCCAAATAAAAGTATTAACCGATGTTTATGTTTACTTAACTTAATCGCGATTGGCTACCACGAAGCGCCCTCTCGCGTGGAACAATAACAAATTTGGATCGATCGATGTAGAAAAGCGTTAATCGGATTAACCCTTGGGTTCCACCTAACCACCCACTAATGTCTAACAATATAAGGTGGAGCTAAAGTAATCATCATAGTTGAAAATCTTTTTAACAAGAAAACAAAAATAACAATAATAAAAAAATGAGATTTTCTATTATGCAACACATTGCGCGTTTAAATCAATTAAACAGCAGACGAAAGGACGGAAAACACGTTTTAGCCATTCAAACGACTTTTATATTATCATTTAATATTAATAAGATGCTAACAAAGATGTGAAAAAATTAAAATTTTGAAACTTTGCCAAATTAGACTACGACTTAATAGAGCATGCGTATTAGCACACAACACAACACCTGCAGCTTCTTCCTCTCTAATATAATCGATGACGTCATAAACATTCTTACACGTCACTGGCTGTTGTTGTTGAAGTTGCGGTTTTGTTCATCAAAAGATTAGAAAGCGATCACAGCAAGAGCAGAATGATGCTTTTTTTTATTTTTAAAGAAAAACTAAGCACTGACACAACATGTGTTACATAGAAAAGACATAGATAAACATACAAACATCAATGTGCATGTATGTGGTGTCTAGATGTGTAAGTGGTATTCAAAATAAAAAAAAAGGAGAAAAAGAAAAAAAATGGCAATTTTAAAGCTTCAAGTTTCTCCCCAATGTATGAGACAGCACCAGATGGCGCTTTTGTCCGTTGCAGCACACCTACTACTACAGAAAGTATGTTTCAACGCTTGAGAACACCAATTTAGCCACCAATCAGGCGAGAACACGAAAAGTTTACACGAAAAGCAAGTAAACAAACATGTGACCCATCATGTCGAAAAAATATTTACAAGATTTTCATTAGAAAGTTGTACATACTTCACTAGCAAAAAACATTAAAGCATAGAAAGAGACAACATAAAACTCTATTAATTAAAATTCATTTCAATTGTTACAAACTTGATGAATTTCAATCAATACATGACTAAAAATTACACTCTTACTGAAAGTAAAAATGCAAATATTTAAGCAAGTTGGCAAAATTTCCTTTTAAACAAAAAAAAATGTTAAAATCTTGATATTGGTCCAACTACTTTTAATATAAAAAATGTGCCGAATTAGTCTAAGTCTTTGGTTGGTTGGTTATATTTAAATCAAATGCAGATCGAAATCTTTTACCTCAAAAAAAAAAAAAAAAAGTCATCACAGAATCAAAACTGCCTCTGGTAAATAATTTTTAGAACTTATACTGTAACATATAATAAATAAAAAAAAAGTTTATATACAAAAAAGTAATAGATAAAATCCTTTTTCTTTTCTTTTATATCTACTTATATAGAGATGTCTAATCCAGCTCCAAAAAGCAAATAAATAAGTAGCAATATATTAAAAAGAAGAAGTCTTGTTTTCATAAAAAGCCCACAGATGAGAATAAAATTCAAGACTTAAACCTCAATAAAGACGATTTCTAAAATCAATCAATCTAAAAATCATCCCTATCTTGAACGCAAATACAAAAAACTAAAAAAAAATCAGAATTAAATTGCTGACAGATACATTTCCCACCAAAAATCTAATCCAAAACAACATCTTTTTTCATCACTTTTATTCCTTAACTTCCAGCTCGTTCTCTATCTTTTCTACCATTTACCTAACACATTCACATATATTTCTAACATCGATAGAAATTCCATTATTTTATCCAAAGCGAGAGAAAGAAAAATAAAATTTAAAGAAAGAAAAAATCTACATAAATCGACTTATTTCGTAGTCGATCGCTTTAGTGGATATAAATTTCTTATTATTTTGCCAGAAGAAGAAGAAAACTCACAAGTTTGAAAAAGAAATAGAAGAGGGAGGGAAAAAAAAAGTAAATCTTTAAGAAGAAATCTTTATCTAGCTGATTATAAATGGAGTAAAGCAAAGGATATTGAATAAGAAAAGACAAAAACAATGAACATATAGAAAAGACAGAAAAGAAAGAGGATAAGAAAATTGGTTTAATAGAAAAATTCATTTTCCCCAAACACCTCCTATAGGCTGTGTGTGTACCGGTAAAATCAAAACACCAAAAGTCTACATTTCAATATACGTGTACAGTGCAAAACTCCTCCCTCAATAAAAATTCATTTATTTTAGCATACAAGTTCAAAATCCACTCACAAAATGTAACTTGCAAAAACAAATTTCTATTTTGACTTGTAGCTAAGTGCATTTGTTTCTTTCTCATTAAAATCATATGATAGACTGGAGTCACCCATGACTCCCCTTTATTTTTCAGTCCCTATTTCTTAATATGACTACTGTACTGTTCCTTCAACCATTTCCATCTTCATTGAGATAAGTCAGTAAACTATTCAGTAATAATTAGCTACTTTTTTCCCCATGATTTTAATTCCCTAAATGAAAACTTCGATATCTGACCTTTATCAACGATTTCCCAAGCATTCAATACAGTCAATAACCGTTTAATCGAATTAAAAAAAAAGCTTTTGGAATACCTAACGCGAGGAATGTGTATAAAGGCAATTCTCTTAAATAAGCAATCACTCAATACACATAGACTATATGCAAAATAAACAGCAGCTGCCCCTTAATTCATTTACAAACAAAACTACTTTTGTTGATTAGATTTTCTCTATCACAACCATTTTGTCAGATAAATTCAAATGCATACTGTATACTCTGAGAGTACGGTACAATATGAAAAATAAATGTTGATCAAATTAGATCAACTGCGATAAATACAATAAAACCGATAACTTCAACTCGACATAATTTTTTTCCCTGCTTCTTACATTTAGAAATTTTTGTTTTGCCGTTATTATTTTTATTTTTTTTATTAAATTTATTTCATCTTTTCTCCTCAACTCAATCCAATTTCTATATGAAGCTCAAATAAAGCGGTACAAATTCGATCTAATACTTGTGTGTCTTATATATATATTTTTTATCTTTCCATCTCTGTTTTATTAAGCCAAACCGACATCATCAACATTGTCATCAACATTTTTATTTTATTTTTAGAAAATAAAAAAGTTATTAAAGTGGGAGAGAAAAATAATACAGGCGAATGGGGTAAAAATGCATTCCATCAGCCAACCAAATATAATTAAATTAAAATAAGATGCGAATAGGATAGGCAGAAAGATGAAGAGCAAAAAAAAATATAGAGAAAGAGGAGTACAGCAATGGGTGAGAAAAGTTAAAAAAAAAAAAAAAAAGAATAATAATGTCCTCTGTTTAAATTGAAGTTGAATTTTCTTATCTATAAAAAAAGCATGACGACGATGATGATGATGAAAGAAAAGTCAAGAAGAACAAATGCATATACAAAGATCTTACATTTGAGATGAAATAAAAACAGATGAGTGGTTTGTGGGTAGAAGTGACGAGTGTTTGAAGGAAGAATTCGAGAGCAAAGTAGCCGCAACAATACAGAATGATGCTAATGGAGAATCTACAGTCGAGAACAAGCACACGCATCCCAGAGAGAGAAAAAATAGTAATGATAAAAAAGCAGGGTGTGGCGAGAAAAAATGATAATGAAATTATCAGACGTGATCACAATCATCATCGTACTTCTATTCGGCGTTAACTATGAGAAGTTTCAATAAAGAAAGAAATATGAAGAGCTCAAACCAAAAAAAAATAATAAAAAAACTAGATAAAATGCTATTAAGCCTTGAAATAAAAAAAAAGTCAAAAGAGTTAACAACAAAAAACAACATATCACTAGAAATTGATCTTCATAAATAAACTACATTTAAATTTACTTTTTCAATCGTATGGTTTGCTTTTTAATCTGAAAGGATAAACTTGAAGTCTCAAGTGTTTACACAGGGTAAAGTAAATCTGATGTTGAAAAGGATACGTCTTATATTATCTTTCAATCGTTCACCTACGCTTACACAGTCTCAGCTATAACTTACTTACAAATGTAATCCCCATTAAGCTAAAGATGAAGTCTATTTAGTTGTCCAATAAATACACACAAAAAAATAATAATTTTCTAAAATAAAAACAGCGTTGTTGCATTATTAAAAAAGGGATTGTTTGCCTGTGTAATTTAAACTGGGCGTGGACACATCAACACCTTTAACAGTTAAAACAAATTACATTACCACCTATATAGGATGTGTTAGAGCTATCAGAGCGACCTCTAACGTCATTTAAAACCCAGTGTTGCTTATAGCCAATAAATGATGCAAGAAGAAAAAATATAAATGGGATGATCCTCTTCTGCCAGAAATTGAAATAAAAAAAATTTGCTTGAAAAGAGTTGTTGGGAGTGATGGGGAGAATTGGATGGATGAAGAAACATCATTAATTAACAGTTTTTAAGCGTTTCTCTTTTCCTATATAGAAAAACAGGGAGAAATGGGGAGAAAGTTTCTCTCACTCGTTTTGGCTGATGACTAGGTGACGATGAGAAGAGGAAGTTAAAAGCAAATGATGAGGGGGGTTAAAATACACACACATATACACATACACCATCGAATGAGATAGAAAATGAAACGAGAAAAAAAATTGAGTGCAAAAATTGGCGCTGAAAAAAATTACCTTTAAAAAAGGGTGACAAAAAATAGATGAGTTAACAATGACTAATGGTACGTGCAAGATTAATTAACGAATAAGATGGAAAGTGGGGAGGGTTGAGGGGGGTAGGGTTGGATATGGGGGAAAGGAATGAGATGATGACAAAAATATAGCATAGTGTATGATTGCGTGCAAGTGTGGGAGAGAAACAGAGAAGATAGATTAGCTAAAGGCAAATAATGCTTAAAAGAAGCAGCAAAAAAAAATTAAATCTAAATGAGAAAAAAATTAGTAACGTCTAAATTTGTACGTCTAATTCAGCTAAAAGCACACAATTAAACGTAATAAATTATCGAAAGTAACTCCAAAAAGAAATTTACGAATTAAAAGAAGAAAAAAAAGTGTATTACTGATGAACAAATATAAAAACAAACGTCATCTTTAATCAGATTCAAATCAAGCATCTATTAAACACAATTCATCTCTCAATATTTTTCCATTCTCAACTGTTTTTTTTAACTTCATATTTCATATTTTATTTACTTTTTATGCTTAATATTATTATGTATATAAAAAAGATAATAAAATAAAGCCTCTAACATATCCCTTAATAATGTTCACAAAATATCAGTGTTGAAGTAGATTTATATGTATATATGAAAGAAGAAAAAGGAAAAAAAACCAATAGTGTAGTACTAAGAAACAATGAGGATGTAATCGAATTTATCTACAAAACCCCATATCAAAATCATCCAACATCACCACCACCCAAACGACCACCATATAACCCCACCCATCACCACTATACCGGTATATAAAGTACTGTAGTATACACACACATACTAAGTACATGTACTCTTTTACATCTTACACGGTATAATATTATACCGGTATATTCCTCACAACTTTCTTTTACTTTTTTCATCTGCTTCCTCCACCATTCTAATAATGAATAACCCACCCACACCATCAATGCTCCCTCCACCCAATATCCTTAGTCTTGATGTGAGAAGCAGTTGTCAGTCGAGAAAATATCGGATCGATGTCGTCGTCGTTGGAGGGGAAACTTAATTGCACACAAAAGAAATCAACTCAGGTGAAAAGAATTTCTCCTTTTTTTATTTTCAAAGTATAAAAAAATTCTCCAAAAAGAGTAAGAGAAAGAAATTTCCTGACAGAAATGATGATGATGATAATGATGCGGGTTTGAACAGAAATACACCTCAACATATCCATATAAATACATTCATATATCGAAGAAAGCGTAATGATAAAAACTTTTCTGCTTTTAAACCAGAAAACTAAAGCGAATTGCAGAACGATGCAAATGGAGAGAAGGAGAGAAAACAGAAAACACATAGCACCAAGTAATGGCATGAAAAAATAAAATAAAAAAAAGTTATCAACTCTTATCTCGTTTTAAGCATTAGGTTAATGAAGGCGTAAAAGTTTTCAATTTTCATCCAATAAAAAATAGGAGTAGTAAAAAGAGATCACATGATCGATTATGGCTTTGTCAACAGCATTTTTATATAACGTTCATTTATTTCATCCCACCCACTCTCTCATTCACTCTCAGTATATACTTGAATTCAAAAATTAGCAAAGAAAAAAAATTGTACAGAGAAGAAAAAAAATGAAGCGAAAAAGATGACTATGGCGAAAAAGATGACTATGATGATGACGAAGGAGGAGGGAGAAAAAATTGTAAGTCTCCGCACAAAAGATGCTGATGGAAGAAATAAGGTTCAATCAAATGAAAATAAGCAATAACGACGAGAAAGAAAAAAAAATTATAAAAAAAGATTCGCTCAAGTGTATTGGTGAATCCTTTAAGATCAGCTAATTAGCAAGAAGAGTGAAAAGAAAGATGAGAAAGAAAAAAATTGATGATGATGATGAACAAATCAATTGGCTTCATCAATTGACTAATAATATTCAAAAAATACATAATCTAAAAATAGGTCAAGCCACGAATGAACTGTTAATCTTAACTTGTCTACTAATCGCCAATTAATAGAACCGCTCATTAGAAATGCTAAATACACTTTTTTTTACTTAAAAATTTTCTTATACACATAAAAGGTGTCGCATTAAATTAACGCTGAACGGTAAGAAAATCATTGACATTACAAAGAAGAAGCCGGAAGAAGAGCCAAAAAAAAAATATAAAAATTTCCTAATTGATTGGAAAATCGTTGACAGCATTTTTATGTTAATAAAAAACACAGCATACTTTTTGACTCGAAGGTGAGGGGTAAAAAAATCTTACTTTACGTTTAAACTTCATTTTTTTTTTCTTAAAAGATGACACAAGATGGCGTTTGCTTTAACGTCTCACAAGTTCACATTTTGCTATGATATGGGAAAATGGAAAAAGAAAATGCATAATTCATGAAGTGGAAAGCAAAATAAATCGAAATTACGTGCGAAGATCTTCCTCTTAGTCCTCGCCCCCTTTGCAACCCCCTCCATTTTTAATATACACACAAAACGCACACTTTCTTACTCACTTTTCCACCCATATTATGTGAGATCCTCTTTAAAATAAGATAAAAAAATTGTGTCAATTAGACTATATGTGTATGTGTGTGTGAAGAAAAAAATCTTCTTAAAATGAGTGTGAGAGGGCGCTGTTGAATTTAACCCCCACATATTCTTATAGCTGTATAACTAATTTATCTTAATTTCACCATGAAAATGCAATTCCATCAGGGCAATAGAGAATAGGATGAGAAATAGAATGAGCATAAAAAATATAAACTTAATTGAATGCAAACTCCAAAGAATTACCATTTCCAATACACAATTTGGATATAAAAATAAATTTCAGATATATTTATTTTGTTTACTACGACAGCGTCTGACAATAATTAATGTCAATTATAAAATATAAAAAACGCTTAATGACAACTTCCACTAAGTTAAATGCATTAACTAAAAATTTATGCGATGAAAAAAAAAAAAAGAAGTATTTCAATACATTTTCATGCACTGGCAAAAAAACTCAACTGAAAACGATATTTTTTCATCTTAACTGTCATAAAAAAAGAAAACACGTCCTATCAAAATTTCTTACAAAAACTTCTAAATCAATATTTTCAATACAATATCGATTTTTATTTCATACGCTAAACATTTAGTTCGCCAAGTTAAAAATAAACTTTCATCGTCTACTGAATAAAATTTGACATATTTTTTTTATTCCATCTTGTTAAACACGCTCCCAGACTAAACATTATAAATCGAAAAAGAATTCTAGTGTGAACAAAGCTTAAGACCCAAATGTGATATGCAAATAGGCAGATGGAATCTTTTCAAGGGTTGTTCCAAATGACCTCAATGTCATCTAGAGAGAGAATTCTGGTCAGAGTGATGGAGACAGCGACAACGTAGTTCAATGAAGAAAAAAAAAGCTGTAGTGTGTTTGTCAATTTAAAAAGCGAAAAGGTCAAACAAGTAAGGTCACCTGCTAGTCGAATGAAAAAAATACATAGACAAGCACTCTCCTGACCTTTCCTACTGTCTCTCCAAATCTTTCAGTTTTTTTTTCTTCCTATATTCACCCTCATCCCACATCCTACTATACATGTACACGCATACATATAAACTTTTTGTGTACATTCAAGTCTTGTATACGTTATGTACGTGGAGGGAAGAAATGTACTTCACCAAATCAAATAAAACGTCATAAAAAATACAAACCATGGTACCCAGAGCACACACACGCATAAAAATATTACAAAAACGAAAGAAAATACTAAATTTTCCACAACAACACTAGACAATTCTCACTCACGTACCCAAGAAATTCATCTTCATTGAAAAACAACTCTTGTAAATTTCCCCCCAAAAAAATGAAAATAACCGTTTAAATAACTTAAACTTCAATCGACGTTATTTCAATTAAGTATTAAAATCGTCTGAGATGATAATATTGTGTGATGATGGATTAAATAATCAAAAATAGAAAAAATGGTGTAGGTGGTGGAGTGGAAGCAATGATTAGGACTGATGTATAAAGTAAAGGTTATGTGAAAGGTAAGAAAAAGAATCAGTGGGTGTGTGGGGGAAAGGCACGTCCCTAACTCGATTTCCTTTCATTTTGTCTGCTTGTGTCTTCAAGGAAATGAACATCAGTCGTCCAGCATAGTCGTTTTTCGTTGATTTACTCTATCTGTCTATCTTTATCCATGTCCTGTGTTTGCTTTATTCTATCCCCACCCACACTAACACAAATAACAACTAGCCTCCTAACCCCCACCCACCCCACATCCTTGTTTCTTTTTCCTTTAGGTAAAGAATACTTTGTACTTGCAGACCAATCAGTTGTCCTCAATGACACAACCCATGTAGATGTTTAGACATGTTAGTGGTGGTGGGTGGAAAGAGAAAACGAATGGGTGGGGATTGACATCATCGCATTTTGTTTCTGACATTGTTAAAGATGCTCAAAGACTGTGTGTGTGTGTCTCTTAGTCACCTCAGAAAAGAAGAGACAAACAAAACTTCTTAGCAAATGTGTGCACAACGAGCAAATATTATGATGGAAGAAAAGTATGCAGAGAATGTACAGTACTTGTACCAAACTGACTAATTAACAACTAATGATTAATCTTATTTACGTGAAAATGTCGCCAATTAGTCAATAAGAAGACGTTTAATGATGTTGATATCAAAGTTAGTTAATAACTAGTGTGTTCAACCTGAACACAAAGTGTGTATAACCTAAAGTAGTTTTAGGTTTTAGTTAGTGTAAAGAAAACAGTCAACATTTCCGTTTCCAGTTGAATTCAATTTGCCGTGTGTTAGTTTTGGTAGTCGACAGATGAAACATATACAGTACACCCATCGTATAAAAAACATCAATTGTTAAAGGAAAGAAGGGGTGGAAGTGGTGATGGCGGTGGGTGTCCATTCATTGGTCAACCATTGAAGCGAGGGATAGGTCCAAGCGCACAAAAAGCAATTACAAGAAGCAATTGTCTATAAGCAAAAGTGATCAAAAGAAGTTTGAGTAGCGTAGCAATTGGTAGCAGACTTTCGCCTATGAAGAAAAAAAAACACTAAAAGAAAATAAAAGTGGTTTTTGCGTATTGTGTTTGGGGGAATAAGAAAAGAGGAGGATAGTGTGGTTGTTGATGTATCATTTTTTTTGTTCGAAATTGAATGGCTCATCACTTGCATTTCTTCATATCAATTGAAAGCAAAAGAAGAAAAATTCAATCAAATAATAAAAATAAAGAGAGCCGAAAACATTCAGCTGGGATAAAACGTGGAAATGAAATAATCGATATTGTATATCGCTGGACAAAAATAATAGTTTTGGTATAGCATAACGAACAACAGGGTTTAACTATAAACGTCCACTATTCATTAATAGGTCGTCAACTACAATATATTATACGTTTTTCATATTTACAATTCTCCTTAACAAATGACACACCTACATTGTCAATTAAAATGTCATCATTCATACCTTAAAATTAATCAATTAAGAAATTTTCAATTAGTCGGTTATTCAAGCGTCACAGAGTGGACACTGTCGACTGGCCTGTTTTAGCAGTAACGTTTTTTAACAAATTTTTAGTCCCAATCTACAATCACTAATTGTCAATGCTTTGGCAATGGCAAAATGAACGTTCAACTGTTCGTTCATCGATTCCACTACAAAACCAGCATCTAGCCAGAATGATGCTGGAGAGTGAGAGAGAAATCGAGAGCAAAGCGCATTAAGCACACACACATATACTTGTACACAAAAAAATCGCATTGAAGTCAACCCTCGAGCAAATATAACCGCACAAACACACCATAAGTTAATTTAATATAATACAAGCGAGTACATCAAACGCATTACGCATCTTATAACAAACATACTGCAACCCATTAAACCCATTTAACCACATAAATCTACTCAAATTTACATCCAAATTAGCAAAACTGCACATAGAAATACCCACTTTCAAAAATAAACTTCCATAATAAAATTGCAGTCAAAATCAAACATTTTAATAATCAAATTGCCCTTTTAAGCTGAAATGGCGTTCTAACTTTTTAACTTGACGACTAAACTTTGCTAAATTGACGTTGCATCTTTGCGCCCAATTACAATTACAAGTTAGCAGTCGATACATGAAAGATTATACAGTCAAATTGTTGACTTCAAACTTTATTTGTGCGTCGTCCCGACGTATATAAAAGATAAAATAGACTATTAAAAGACATGAAAGAGAAAGCGAGCGAGAGGGAGGAAAAGAAACATCTTCTATGCAAATGAGACGCTTGCTAATATTCTAATTAGATGTCGCCTGTGAATTAAAATATTAAATGGCCGCCATTTTACGTCGCTAAAGGGTGAGAGAGGGAGGAGGGAGAAAAAGTGATGAGGTGAATGGATATCAAAGAATGTTGACGTGATTGGTCGATAACTATAAAAAGGTCATTTTACATTCCCCCTTCTATTTTCTCTCCTGTCCCCATCCACACTTACACATATATAATCACCTCCATCTTTCAAAATGTCCAAACTACGAATACAGAACGTCTAATATTAAGGAAGACAGAAACAAAAGACATAGAAAAAGTGCACACAGAGAGAGATAGGATGGAGAGCCAAAAGAGATCGAGTGTCAGAGCGCATGCGCAGCAATCAATGTTTTAATAAATAAGCGAAGCTGTTAGTTTGAAAGTGGGTGAATAAGGGGAGGGGATGGAATATTAATTTACGCATTAATGCGTTAATGCTTTCACAGAAACAGTCCTACTTTGATTTATCCCCCGTGTCAAAACCTTCGCTCGACGACGCCACTTTCAACAAACAAAGTTGGGAGAACCGATGACGTCACGCATTCCATCATACAATATTTCTAATATATTATAATGCATAGAGGTGAGTTTTGAGTCAAAGTGAAAGGGTGGAAAAGGGGGGTGGGGATAGAGAGGCAAAGTAAAATGATGCTGTGCTCTGAAAATGATGAATTTATTTTTAATGCGATTACAAAACTCTCTCGTCTATAAAAAATTTTTTTCGATATAGAGAGAAGATATCGAAGTACTGTATATTTCACTTTTTATCTATTTAGAGCTTTCACTTTCGAATCGAATTTTTCATACTTATTTGGGTTCGATAATAATAATGAGATGGAGGGTGGGTGGTAGTGGGTGGAGAATTATTAAACGTCGTTTTCTCATTTATTGGTAAACAACTTCCTTGAAACCGATTTTTCCACCCTTCTTTTTCCTTACACTGTACATAAATATCGACTTTCGATTTAGATTCAAACACAAATTAGAAATGAGAGTCAAATATCGATAATCGACATTATCGTTTACACTGCCAGACTTGACTAGAACTAAATCTACATCAAAATTCACTGTTTGACGTCGATTTAAAAAAAATTATTGTTGTGGCTTTCCTCAAATACATTAAATTGACAGAACAATACAAACATACATTTATATGTTTACATAAAATACAAATAGGCAAAGAAAAAAAAATTTTTTGGACCACTTTAACGAAAGTCAATTCTAGTTCACTTAAAAGTTGCAGAACATTATCGATCTTTAATCGATCAGTCGCTATCCTTTTAACCGATAAAACTACGACGCAGGGAAAATTCGCTGTGAAAATTTTCCGACTTATTTTCATCGAATTGTCTATTTCTATCTACCGTGTAGGCATATAAGGTATAGCCACCCACAAACACACATATCCCTATCCCTCAATATAACGGAAATCAAATTCAGCCGCATGACTTTAGTTGACTATAGTCGAATATAAAGCGCGCATCGTATGGTCTCTTAAATTAATTTACTATTCGGATGTAACGGTGAGAAAACTCGACCAAATATGCAAATAAATAGTTCACGTCAATTCCCAAAGTGACGTCTCTGGCAAAGTACCGGTAGTAGAAGACAGCAAACCGAGAAAGAGTTTTTGAAGGGGGGAGGGGAGAAAAGAAGCTGCAAAGGTAAACAGAGTGGGTGGAAATTGAGGGAGAAAAAGCAGAGGTGGTGGAAGGGTAAATCCGGCTTAAAGGAAAACGTGAAAGAAAAGAGATAAGAAAAAGACAAAAGAAATTGCGACACAAGAAAACAATATGGAAAATAATGAAGCAACGCTTTTAACCGAAGCGTCTTTTGTCTTGAGGGAAGGAGGAGGATGAGAAGGTGGAGAAGAAGATGAGGCTGAGGTGAAGTAAGGGGAGTGAGTGAAGAATAGGGTTTGTCAAAATAACACAGTGAGAAAACGCATTTCTTCAAATAGTTGTACGTGTAGTAGTATTTCAAAGTGTTTTACTTTAGTAAAAAGCAAAGTTTCCATAAAATGCTAAGTACATGTAGTCGAAAAATGTAAAAATAGTTTGCCAAATTAAATATATAAAAAATTCAAATTACGTCACCAGGGCTTTTTTCTTACGTCTCCCTCACGTGATTCGCTTCCGTTTAACAATTTTCTTCGCCATTTTCATCAAATATATGCAAATGGCTAAATGAATGGATTTTCTCTCTTTCTCGCCAACCACTTCACCCACTGTAAAGCTGAAAGAGAGCAACTACCGGTGTTTTTGACGATGGAGATAAAGGCAGAACGATGGAGATAGAAAACAAATATGGCGGAGACTGGATGGGGTCAACGATAGGTGTTCAATTAGCGTTTCAATGGAATAATACTGCTGTACAGTGTGTGTATACATAAATTCACAGGCGCATTATACGAATACATGGATATGACTATAAAAATCACAATGCGACGTTTATACACGGCATAGTAAAAGCAGCCAAATCGATTAAAATAATTTCCAGACATTAAATGACTCCCATTCATATTACAAACTAAATTACCAAAACCGTTCAGAGAATAATAACAATAAATATTGATGAAGGTTAATCAATAACTACAGTTAAAAAATCTCATTTGCCAAAAAAAAAAAATTAAAAACAAAACCTATAATGAAAGAAATCAATTCTTCTTCGAGATTTATAAATTGCACTTAGTTAAACGTTAACAGATAGTGTAAAACTTACTATTCAAAAACAGTATCGATTAAAAAAATCAGACAATAAACAACTTAACTGCACATAAAATGCTTACCAACCGTAATTAAGTTAATAAAAATATAACCATTATTATTGTTAAATTATAAGCTATACAAATTAGTAGTTTCTGTAATCGATTAGTTGTTAAAACCGTGCCTAATATACGTTATTAGTCTGACAAATGATTAAAATTCCCATATAAATTTTTAACTAGTGTAAGTTAAATCTATTAAGAGTATTTCCATGGATTTTTTCTCTCTTTTAAAAGACCAAGTGACAGCTTGGTAGTTAAAACTTTTTTCTACAAATAATATGATGCATTACTGAAGCCAAATAATATCAATTAACTTACATTCTTAAAGTTCAACAGAGTTAACTTCGACATTGCTAGTTATAGTGATCATTCACTCGTGATTGACAAGGCCAATTTAGTCAACATAACAAAGTCGCTCAAAGCGTCATTTAAAATTGATCAAAATTTCGTAATATTAAAATTTAAAAAAAATATTGTATGAAAATATCGTCAACTTGTAGTTTTGTCATCAAAATACCCTCAGCAAAATGGCAAACATGTTTTTTTCCCCCTTTATCTTCCTCCAAAAGTCTAACCAATCGATATTAACTGCTTCACATTTTCATTTGAATGGCATAGTCAATTAAACAAGTGTCTATTTTTGAGTTGGCAGTTAAATTAGTCCAAAACACATGGCCTAAGAGTTGAATAATGCGAGTGCACTAAGGTCACATACACTAATGAACGGCATAACCATATATATACCATGTAGTAAAGTGAAATGGGGTTTTAGCCTCACCCCTCTCTACCTTAAACGACATTGTTTTGAATGAAAAGAGGGGGGGTTAACAAAAAGGGAGAATGGGAAAATATACGCTGAAGAAACGAGTTGTTTAGTGGGTGGCAAGTTCAGGATAGAGAGAAGGGATTGTCCCTCTGGCAACACAAACAGTGCTATAGAGTGAGATATTTTATCGTAGGTGGCGCTGCGTGAATAAGGCTAAACATGATGAGAAATATAAAAGGCCATCTTCGAACCAAGTTTTGATCGTAAATCAATACTACTTCCACTTTTATACATATATCCACCACCCTTCTAACCCCATATAGACCACCCTCTAATGCCCACACACAAATATATATGGACGCCTTCTCAATGTGTCCACATTCATTTTAACCCCCACTACCTCCCTCCCCCCTACTCTTCGTTACTCGTCTTTGATTGAAAATCGATTGTTTCTCTCTTATAATACTCACCCCACCTCACAATATATCCCCCCTTCTTTTCATTCCTTCATTCACAGCCATAACGTTATTTATACCCCTCCTCCTATTGCCAAACAACTTTCAAAAACCCCTTCAGCACACTCCCTACAACCCTTTATAATTCAACAAAAATAAATAAAAAAATCACAATTTAAATAGGAAAAGTACACAACTCCTTTTTATGTATAAAAAAATAACATGGTGTTTTGTTAGAATTATTTTTTTTAAATATTAATCGCCTTTTCGGTTGTTTAAACACAGATGGCGCTGCATTGGTGCTCAAATTGTTAGATAACTGGTAAGGGCTTTTCATTATGTAAAAGGGTTAACTATTGAAATCGGACTTTTTCAGGAATACATAATCCTAATCTCAAACTTATCTTCACATAAAACTATTATCGAATTCCTCCCTCCCAAACTTATGTCCAAATGAGACAACTTTTTAATAAAAAAAGTTAAACGTTAGATGGCGTGACGTACAAACATGACTTTACCCTCCAACTACTTTTAAGTGTAGTTTTTATTTTTGAAAAGTAAATATGTTTTATGTGAAGTTGGAATAAACTATCTGAAATGAGCGTTTTTACCTTGACTGTTGACAGTGTTTTTGACAATATGGTTGTCCGTTTTTGGTGTTAAATTGACGGCGTTGAGAGCGTTGTTTGCCCCGCCTAAAACACCACCACCACCGTTGCTGGTGGCTGTGTTGGCGGTGGTAGGAATGAGAAGAGACGTGGTCATCATCCCGAAGGCTACACTCCTTAGGGGAGGAGGATGAAAGACGCAGGCGGCGTTGGTGGTGAACAGAGGCCCCTTAACTACACCAATCTCCCTCACGTCGCTCCCAATCATTCAAATTTTCGGTGGAAAAGCCCCCAAAACACGTTTGCGATTGACAGGTAAAAATAACTATCCACAAAATTATATTTCTTATAGTAATACAAATTTACGGTAAAAACTAATTGGTGACAGTTGATGTCGATGACGTTTTGTGCTTTTTCTCCTGTTTTAACAAGGAAAAAAATATTTCTATTGATTAATTCGTGTTCAGATTTTCTGTTCACCCAAATCACTCACAGCACACGCGTTCAAATACTATTTTTTTTTTTTTTTTGGAAATTATAATTGGTAGAAAATTTCGCACTTTTTTTGTATCTTATTTAAAAAAATTCTAAAAAGACAAAATTTTCTTTTTAAAAAGTATATGATGTTTATCTTTTTTTTCTCTCCTCAGAGTGATGTTATCAAAAATATTTACTGAAAACTGATAAAAGTTGTGGCCGACGACTTTTTTTTTTGTTTTGTTATCTCTCGGATGGACGACGGATGATGCACCCACCGTACAGCTGAAGGAAGATCAAAGTATTATTCGTTTAGTACCCGGTCGAGTCCCGTCGTCGCTCGGCTACGTTAAGCGAGCCCAACCGGTAAATCGATTTTAAAAACGACGCGGCGTACACTCACGTCTCCCACCGTACAACTAAAACTCAATGCGACAAAAGCCCTTTCACTAACCGATTATGCCCCTACATACGTTTCAATCAACCAGGCGTCACCTAGCGGCCACTCCTACAAATACACTGCAACTCGCTCATAGATGGCGCACTCAGCTTGTTACTCATTCAAAACAAGCGCGTTAACTTCATTTTACCCTTTTTTTATATATATTTTACCCTTCACCAAATAATATTACGCAGGAAATCCATTCCCATCCCTCTACTTATACAACACTGCAAAACCCTAATATAAGACGCGCATGCGTGTTTCATACGTGCGTGACAAGGGTGGAGCCACTTTCACGTGCATAAAATTCACTGCAAAAATTACACAAGTTATGCGAATGTGCATGTAAAAATAATAATTATAATTAAAAAAAAAAAACGGAGCTGAACATTGCATAGATTATTAAAAATTGTAGAAAATACACAATGAAACATGTTTACCCCTTCGAACATAAAAGTGGGAACTGAAGGGGAATTTTATGATTACTCCCTTCAAAATTTCAATGATTCCCCTTTCCACGTCCACAACTCATACAAAGTATCCATTTTTTTGTATTGTATCTTGCTATGCTTACTTATTGTACTGTACAAGCAATTCAGTTAAAATAATAGCGATACCAATTTATAGTTAATGATACTGTTTGCTCTAACACTCTTTGCTTTTGCATGGAGTAATTTTAAATTTCGTTTAAAATAAATTACATTAACAAGAAAACTTAAATTTGACTGCTTCAGTAACTAACATAACTTAGGTTATTATCGTACAACATGTAAAGAAAACATTGAAAAATTTGAAATTACTATCTGAACACGCTAAGCCCTAAAGTTAATACCACCATTTATTTTGCATAACATGCTCGTTTTATCCTTAACTAAACTTGATTACTTTTAGTTACTGCCTACAGTATCAACATCAAAAGTGCTTCACTTTTAATATTTATAACAAGTTAATAACAATATTATACAAAGATTAATTACCACCAAAACCGTCAAAATGAAAAAAATTTCATCTACCAATTAAACTATTGAAAATTCATGACGAAATTTGTCGACCTTTGATGAGAACTACTACATGCTCAAAAATCATAAATAAAAGTTAATAAAATAAAACACAAAGAACTAAAGAAAATATGTTTGTGTTTAACCATCAAATCGGCATTTTTAATGAAAGATTTTTCTTACAAAAATCTTCATAATGAAAACCAAAAACATGGCTTTTCACGTATAGTTGATATTAAAAGACCAATCATTGTAGAGATTGAAATTGCTAGAGCACATAATACAAGTTTAATTGTGGTTAAAATGAGGTTCCATTGTAATGTGAACCATTGCTGTTTTGCCCTCTTTTCCTTTCTCTTCCCCCCCTCAAAACCACCCTTACACCCCTAACCCTTACTCCTCCTACTCCTTTCAGCATAAACTATGTACTGTATATTAGAGACTGATGACAAGTAAAGTTTATCGAAATAGATATTACTATGGATGTTTTTCTAAATACACAAAGCAGACGCTTTTATTTATATACATAAACTTTGTATGCAAATAAGACAAAATCTCTTTTGTTTCTTCTTCCTCTGCCTATCTTTTACTCTCCAAATCCACTTTTTATTTTGTTTTCTCCGCTCAATACACATCACAGAAGTGGATGCTGGAGCAAAACCACCTCTTCTCCGATGCAGCACGCATGCACGAATGGGATGGATGAAACGATGATGAAAAAGATTTTGATGGGAGAGAATAGGAGGTGGAAAGTTTTTTTTTATATTTTTATACATTTCTGCTTATGTATTATGTATCTTTTTCAGTGTATAAATGAGAAAGCTAAAATAGAAGTCATCCTGTACAATAATCTTAATCGAGGCAAGTGTTGTTTAATTTTCTTCGTCGTAGACAATTTTTCCCTCATTTTTTCCCCCTAACCAAAAACTAACGCAAATGTCGTATTCCCTACTGAAGCATAAATCAACTGTAGGCTTTGCCTTCATTTGCATATTTAATTTAATAAGCTCAACGTTAGCTTTTTATCCACCATCACTCCAAACTCATCTTCATGTCACGTGACTTTCTACCTAATTTCTCCAAAAGCTTAAATCCCACGTTAAATTTCCTTGTGGAAAGCAAAACTTTTCTTTAAATAATAAATAAAAAAATAACAACATAAACATAAGAACAATGGATAGATAGAGTAAACGAGTAACAAGAAGTAAAAAATTATTATTTTCTTTACGGTTTTTTTTTTTTTAAATTTTACGTTCAACTTGTCTTGATCCCATCTTAAAGTTAACATAGACAAATTAAGGACCTTGTTTCTACACCTTTGTAACTTGACGTCATCACTTTCCAAACGAAACTCCCTTCCTCCCATCACCATTGAGCAGACACCTTGTTGTTGTGTAATGGAAAGATACGAGTGAAACTAAAAGTGGGTGGAGTCAGGGTGAAAAAAGGTAGCTTTTCACACCGTCCCATGAGATTCTATTTAGGAAACATCTTTTGAAATTTCCCAAGTGTCAAATCTCAAGATGGCGTCCCTATTTCTTTTTCTCTTTCTATCTATCTTTTAAATTTGGCTTGATATCTCCATCCACATAACCCTACCCCTCTTCTTCCCCCTCCCCTCCCCCATAGTCAGTGTGTCTTAACTCCCTCAATTCAAACTACAGCCCATGGAATGGACAAATGAGATGAGTTCGTGAGCTGAATTCAATTAAGTGAGTGTAGAAAATAAAAATATATAAAAAGTTATAAAGTTACTATCTTTCAAATTCAACAACCCCCTCCACTTCACCTCACACCACCCACTCACATTATATAACATTAGAAAAGCATACGATGTCCACACGCATCAAACATGAAAATAACATAAAACACGCTTGGTGTTGAAAATCAAGATGAAATAGGAAAGAAGAAAAAAGCCCAACACCCATTGGCCCCCTTCGCCCTGTATATACTCAATTTGAAAGATAAAATTTTAATATTTTATTCGTCAGCATGTACAAAGTGCACGTCTATTTTTTTAAGATGTCATTTTGAATTAATTTGAAGATGTGAAAAAAGCCAAAGTTAACACTCCCAATGTAATAAACTTAATGGACATTTTCTTTTCTCTTAACACTAACACATTTTTTAAAAACTTTATACAAGTTTGGTCTTTATACTGGTCTCTTATGAAAAAAAAGTGATCTGTTACTTAATACTAGATAAGAAATGTACATGTACTGCACCAACGTTTCGTTACTTTTTAACGTACTTTTGTTGATTAAACTTCTGAGTGAAGCTTTCAAATCCCTGGGACATTTTCACATCTTTCTCTTTCGAATAATTCGAAATTTCTACTTTTTAACATCTCTCAACTGCCATTCCATCCATCATCAATTGTCGTCTGATATTTTAACACTGGATATAATTTATTTATAAAAGCCGCTCTAACGCTAACGTAGTTTTAACAAAATTTATAAATATTTGAGTATAATCTCAATTCAATTTCATTTTACAGTTTATTTCGACTGCGTATGCAGCGCAAACTTTACCCGGGAAAAGCATTAAACAAGTGGAAAATCTAATTCCTCTTTTCAAAAAAAAGCTTCAAGACAATTTCAACAGAAAAACTGATTAAAAATTTAATAATTGAATCGCTTATTTCAGAAACCAACCAAGTCAACAAAATCTAGTTTTGAGATAATCGATAAAAACTGTTTATTTTCTTTAATTGCCGTTATATTTGCTGTAAAAAAATTGGGGACGTGTGTTATGATGTGCCAATCATGTCTGTATAGTTAAATAACTAAAAAGGTTCATCGGGAATTTTAAATAAATTGTTGAAATTTTTTTACTTAGTGACTTTCTGCAGTAAATCTTAACATAGTGACTTTCTGCAGTAAATCATCGCAATTGCTGAGTATTTAGTTTTGTTTACTTTTAAATGGGTACATGAAAATTATTATTACATGACTAAAATCAACATTTCTTACATTATACTAAGTTTTTCTTTATTTTTTGCGACATTCAAAACGCATAAAATTAAACATCTTCAAACCAATGTTGTTGGCACATACAGTACGTACACACTGCCATGCAATGAACTGTCAGAAAGTAACTCTATATAAAATAAGACAATGTTTAAACATTGTTTACCAACTTAACGTCAACAACTTTCAAACCAAACCTGGCTAAATTAAAGAATAAGACCCTATTTTCGTATACCATACATCCGAATCTTCAGCACATTCAGGCCACTGTGTAATCAGGTTATAAAACTCAACATATTCACTAATGTAGTTTTGACATCTTTTTAATATCTAATTTTTCTTATTAATTGAAATTTTTTTAATTAGGATAAGTTGTTTAGGAAAGTTAAGGCACCTTGTGTAATTTGTATAAACGCACTGTTAGTAGCATTATCTATCAATGGTAGCATGACAACTTTTCCTCAATTTTTACTGCAGAAAGTCGCTATATACCTGCACTTGAGTGGTTTCTGCAACAAACCCATTTGTTTGGTCGGCCGCCAAAGCCAAACCAAGTGGAAAACATAACTTTTTTTTTTCACTAAACTATGCAGTGAGCAAAACTCTATATGAATATGTCATTATCTCAATTTTGGATTTTTTGACGATAGGTTGTTTCTGAAATAAGTGATTCAATTAATGATGATTAAAACCAAAGTTTTAATAACTTTTCCAGGCAAATAATTAGTAAAAAAGTTGCAAAGACAACTAATGTAACGATATGCAACTATTTTATGACCAAATATAACGATAAAAGTTCTAGTAATTCTGCTAATTTAAACTTAGATTACAGTAAAAA
This sequence comes from Helicorthomorpha holstii, assembly GCA_013389785.1. NCBI lineage: Eukaryota > Metazoa > Arthropoda > Diplopoda > Polydesmida > Paradoxosomatidae > Helicorthomorpha > Helicorthomorpha holstii. The sequence goes on from JAAFCF010006680.1 coordinate 20,921,411, forward strand.
CCGTTTAACGCGAAATTGCTTAAACATGAAAAAACAAAAATCGCTTAACACGAAAAGATTTTGCTTCTCGTACACCTGGGTGATACCAAACAGTCTGTTTATAATTTAATGCTAAAAATGGCAATGCAAAAAATTTTTTTGATTATTTTCATTAAAAAATAAAAAACAGTACAGTATTAAAATTTAAAAGTTTAATAAGTAGTTGAAATTTATAGTGATCTGAAATGTAATAAGTGTACCTAATATGATACATAAATCTCTATGAATAAATCTCTAATAATGTAATTGCAGTGACTATACAGTATTTTGTTTCTATGCATCGTTTAACACAAAATTCTTTTTAACACAAAAAAATATTTCATCCTCCTCAAGTTCGTGCTAAACGATTTTTAGTGTAATTAACTTTTTAGTTGTTCCATACCGGTATAATCAATGCAGCAGTTGATAATTTGTCAAAATTTCTAATATAAATTTAAATCAATCAATAAAGTTAACTAATTTGGTGTTATTGTTTTATATTACCCTCACAAAGACATTCGAATTTTATCTGAGCTAATTTGCTGAAATTCCCATGGATTTTAGTTTTAACGTTTGAAAATACAATCACAGCCATTACACACCCTGTACAGCAAGTAATAAATTACTTTTTTCTGTAAATAATATTTGCATAACCCACTGGCCATTATCATTGTGTTTTAATTAAGTCAAATTTTTAAAGAATAAATGATAGTCGTTGTTGAAAATTGCTCCCTATAATACTATACTTAAATAAAAAGCAGTAATTATTGATAGGAATGCTGGTATTATATTCATGCTTAAGTCTTAATCATTGTTCATTGTCAGATATTTTTGCCTTAAGAACGCAGTAACCGAGTGTATATCATCTCTAAAACTCCCCCTCTTTCATGTACATTGTACATGTACAATTTCAGCCCCATCTTACTCTGTCTGTGCTCTTCTTTTGCTTCTTTTCAGATAATTCTAATAATGACATTAGGAATTCACGCTTCATTACAAAAGCGTGCCGACGGATAGAGGGCGCAACGCTCGTCGAAGCCACTTGAGATTACAATCATCTTTTCAACTCTTGCCACCCAAAAAGAATGGACTAATTGCCCAATTCTTCCAACCACCCATCTAACTTCGTGCACCCACAGCGTCAAACACCACCATGAATTCATTCCCTTGCATTTCACTTCGTCAATAACATCAACAACAAAATCATTTCAAATCTTTTCTTTCACTGTCTCACTTGCTAGTATAATTAAATCACGCACGGTTAAAAAATTAACCATAAGTTAAAAATTACAACACGTAGGTCACTGACAGAAAAAACTTCACTTCCTGTCTAGATTCAACAGCTCACCAAACAAAACAATTCAAATTTTAAATCAATTAATTAATTTCAATGGCAGTTCAAGAAAGACAAAGAATGCGTCTTCATGAGGTGTTAATTTATTATCTCAGCACTGCATTTTTGTTTACTAAATTGATTTGTTAGATAAATAAACCACGGACGTCTTCTCTATGCCAAGTACACTAGTTACAATTACAGTGCCAAGTTGAAACAGTGCTGTATATTCATTTGAGTTAAGTACAGATCGTTTCAGCAGTAATTTTATTACACTGTTGTCTTACATAATCAAAATGGATATAGAAAATGTGTTTTAGCGTGTAAAAGAAAGAGCGAGAGTGTGTTGTGTGTTTGAGTGAGTTTGTTTTGATATCAAACACAAAATCACCTTGACACTTTGTCACTCTTGCAAATATAATCAAGTTGTAAAAGCCACCCTGTAAACCGCTGTTCAAGACGCCATGTTTTTATTTTAGTTATACTGTAATGTCGTCTTCCGGCGTTTGTCACTTAAACTAAACGGATGAGCGCCATCTATCGGCCGACCTCCATCGTTCTCTTTGTCCATCAGCGTTTGAAATCGCTGAGGGATCACAATGTTCCGGTTGTACGTCATTCTAACTGTTGACAGCGCCACCTATACACTCTCAAAGCCATACACACACTTAAATCCACTCTCCTGATTCCTTTTTGCACTTAAATAAAAACGTCGTCGTATATTTTAAATAACGCTGATTAGTCAGCTGACAGACAACAACGAAATTGAATCTGTAAAGTGAGATTGACGATGACGTCACAATGCGCACCTGTCACGCCCATTGTAACCCCAAACACCAACAATAACAGTAGAAAACAACAGCTATAGGTTGCTGTTAAAAAAAACTCACCAGGGAATTAACTTTTGTTTTAAATCAAGGGCCTTTTCTTATACACTGTACTAATACATCATTAAAACGCGCATGCGCACAACAAACTTACGCAGCCACACCATCATCAAAAGTGTTCAAAAACTTTAGTGACTAAATAATATGGACACACGAATCTTCAGAAAATACATTTTTTCAATGTCAGATAAAAGTGTGAGAAATTGAGTTAGTTTTTACAGATAAAAAACCTAAAACACCTTTAGGATCTTTTTTTCTCCCCTACTTCAAAATGGGACCAAAATGAGTTGTAAAAGTTTAATCCAATGTTAAAATCGTTTCACATCACATTCGTGTTTGAACTTTTAAGTGAAATGACTTGTAATGGTTCTTTTGGAGAAAAAATACCTTACTTAATGGATGAAAACTAAAGTTTTTGCTACTGCAAACTATTGGTCCATATGCCTCAACTGACTTAGTAGCCAATATTTCTTTTACAAAAAATGAGTCAATATTTATAATAACTTTTTTTTAAATAATATAACGATTTTGGTTTAAACTAAACACAATTAAAGCAATAAAAAGTCACATACTGAGTATAGTTAGATATTGCTAAAAAAATTCTGATAACTTTGGGGAATATTTTATTAGTTGTTTTTGATGTAATTTTATACACAGAAGCAATTACTATAAAATTCGTACAGTGACAAACAAAATAATCAAAGAAAAAATGTCTTCACTAAAAATAAACTACCAAACAAAGTAAATAAAGCCTAAAGAATTACACAAAACTGCCTAAAATGCTTTTATAAAAAATAAACAAAAATCCTACAACTCGCCATAGTCTAAGTTTATCTACCAATAGCGTTTTATTTTTTGAAATGTAACAACATTCAAGAGGCACATTACAAACTTTTCAAATTAGGTTTCTGATAAAGTTGGCAAATTGAATTTGAGGTAAAAAAAACTAAACCAATCTCGTTGCAGAGTATAATAATAAGAAATGTATCCTTTATGATGGATTTTTATTTGAAAGTAATATTTGCAAAATTTAAAAAAAAGCTAACAATTTATGTTAATTAAATGCAAAACATCTGCGGCATAATTGATTCAATTACAAATCTCTAATTATAAAAATAAGTAACTTGAACACACAAAAACGTTCATTTTTAAACGCTTACAGTATTTTGATTTTTAATAACTCTCAAATTGCCATTATATTAAAATTAATTCGCTCTGACAAAAGAAAATGATAATATTAGATGTATGGTTCATTTCACAATCCAACATCTGAATATTAAAAGAAATCGAATCTCAACATAAAAACACGGATACAAAACACAACTTAATTTACATGATGAAACAATAACGACCTTAAAAAATCCAAATAAAAAGATATTAAATCTCAGCATTATACGACAAAATTCATTACACCAATTCAAATCTAATTAATCAACTAAGATTTTAAAACCTTGTTAACAACTTTAATTCATCATTAGCGTCATGTAGAGCTGTTAAATACAGTGGATTCTCGTTAACACGAAGTCGACGGGACCGAGATTTTTCTTCGTGTTAACGGGATTTTGTGTTAACGAACACATGCAAAATATAATATATATTGGTCAAAATGACATTTTTTAAGAGTCAAACTCACATTTTTTAGAGTCAAACTCACCTTTTTTAGAGTCAAACTGACATTTTTTAGAGTCAAACTGACATTTTTTAGAGTCAAACTCACATTTTTTAGTGTCAAACTCACATTTTTTAGAGTCAAACTGACATTTGTTTAGAGTCAAACTCACATTTTTAGAGTCAAACTGACATCATATTTAGACTTACTATTTCCATCATATTTTAATCATTATTTTTACATCATAAAAGATACAAAATTTAAATTTCATAAAACTGCATTTCAGAAAAAACAATGTAATTTTAACTTCTTTTTATAAAAACAATCAAAAAACGTTTTGAATTTGTATTTGTTTTGATGAAAACATTAAAACTTATCATAATTTTCATTTTCTTTAAATTTGTTTGCAGTATTTCATTGGGAGAAGCAATAACAGTTCGTGTTAACGGGGTTTTATTTCGTGTTAAAGAACATAAAATGTATGGGAAAGCCTATATTGTAGTTCGGGACCAAAATGTTGCTTCGTGTTAACGGGAGATTCGTCTTAACGGCGTTCGTGTTAACGAGAATCCACTGTATTTCATTTAGTCGATATAATGAAATATCGAGCTATATATTGACTTTCAATAATGAAATTTTAAGACAAACTGTTAGCTTAATAAGAAAGTTCCTCAAATCCATTTTAATACCAAAATAAGTAATGAAACAAATCGTTATTAAAGTCAATGTAACTCAGTCCCATCACTTATCACTGGTAGAAAGTGAAGTTGCAAACTTTGTTGCAAACATTGTAAAATTTGTTCAATCAAATACAATTGATTCAAATTAATCATGAATATAGTCAAATGCGTACAAAAGGAACTCAGCAAAAAAAAAACAACAACCAATAGTAACTACTGAAAACAATAGTTTATCGACCAGACAAATCTTATGTAATGACTTGTGAATTATTGAACATACAGTATCAACAACATAATCAGCTTAACAATTCATTTGACAACAGAAAAAAATAAGCTGACCACCATTTTTATTATCAAAAATTGATGACCTCACTAGTCACCTGACTTAACTAATCATACACTAACTCTTTCTTAGTATTCAGGATTGTACCACACATTGAACAACATAGAAATTTTTAGTTAGTTGTAAGTTATGATACTTCTAACTGCTGAAATTGCTTTTATAGTTAAATTTTAAACACCAAAAGTTTATTACCAGAGATATTTACCGGCTCAGCTTTCATCTGAATAAGAAAATGCAAATTTGTAATGATTTTGTTTTACAGCTATCGTTTCTACAGTTATGTCACTTGAACTACTATACAAATGTAATTTGAGTATGGCAAGCACAGCACTTTACAGCGGCATACACTTCCGGTTGAGTGTAGGAAGCAAAGATTGTTTGATCCAATTAAGCGTTCATTGGCTGATCAACCTAATTGAAATGGTTTTTGAAGTTGTCAGACACGTATAATTCCCCAATGGAATGTATACATGTGTCTTTCTACTGTATAATAGGATACGGGCATTTATAGACAAAAATATATCGATCATCTCGTTGTTCAATTAGAAACAATGTGTGTATATACTGTATATGTGTGTGTTATGTGCATCGTCTAATTCCAATCACATATAAAAATAAATTGCCAAGTGCTTCTTTTTATTTTTTTTACAAAAAAAGAAGAAAAAAAAAAGCATTAATGCTAATCAAACGTTGAAATTTTGTTGCAGCAAAAGTTACACAAAAAAAATATTAATGACTTTTGCCACGAAATTAAAATCGATTTATTTTATCCTATGTCTCTTTGTACTTAAAAGCGCCACCTAGTGTATAAGTGCGTGGCAGGTTCATAATTAGACGAATGATCGTCTGCAATTGAAGTTAATCAAATTACTATTGGAAATAAGAAATGAAGAAGAAAAAGTGGTGGTGTTTGACGGGGGATAAAAGAGGAATGTAATGTGTATAAAGATAGCGAAAACATAAACGTGCTTCGAATTACACATTTGAGCAGACGATGAAATTGGTTTCAAAAAATATATATTTACAGACATATCTAGCATAGAAAAAAAATATATAAAGAAAAAAAAATTACAACTTCCACAAAACGGAAATTCGTCATCTATAATTCATAAGCTTTGTAAACAAGATACAACTTATAATTTTTTATTTTCAATGGTAAAAAAAATTTTCTTTTGTTGTCTTTCAGTCAAAATTTCTAATTTACCTCTCAACACATTTTACTGCAAAATGAAACGCATTTTCATTGCGTTGAAATGGTATACCGATTTTAATGTCAATAATAATGAGAAAAAAAAATCGTGAACAAAATTTCAAACATGGCAGTCGTTTCAAAATAAACTACCAAGATTTAATTATTGTTATTAATTACTATTTTAATGATTTTTCATTTAAGACTTTGCAAGTGAAAACTAAATAAAGAATGGGAAAAAAAGCTCTAGGAACATCATAAAAGAAACCACTAAAAACCTTACTAAAAATAATATATTGAAATTCCCATCCGAATGCTACAAATAACTTATTGAAAATTGACAAAATGGTTTCACTGGCAATTCAGTTTAATACTAAAATACTCCTGGTCTCATCACGTACAGCCAATTTAGTCTTCATTGAACATTTTCTACTTGCTACAGATACTAGGTAAAATAATAAAAAGATTTTTTTGCAATACTAAAACTTCAAACCGACTTTTATTACTACAGTACAAGTTGACGAATATACACTATTCCTAAACTTCCTACTCTCCAGAGAAGACAATACAAATACTAAGACAAGAGTCAAAGACTAATAATAATAACTTCACTAAAAAAACATACAAAACTGTGCAAATAAAAAACATGCTGCTCCACCAATGCACCACACCATTTTGAATGTCTAAAACCGAATTTTTTACTAATGTAAATGCTAGGTGTCCACTTGTTGAATTATGTAATAGTACAAATCTTAGGAGTTTTAGTTGTGTTCACTACAAAAGATCAACAACAATGTGTCAAAAATAGCTTACAGTGAAAACACTCAAATCATGGAAGCTGTCATAGTAAAAGTGAAAATAACGTCAAACGATCTACATCTTTAGTTTCAAGTAGGAACACACTTTTTTAGTCATAAAAATTATTGAGAAACTTTTGGACATACATCTTTCTTAAGTGGACGCCTAGCAATTGATAAAAACTACACCATGGCCACAAACAATGGACACAAAATAGAGTCAAAAATCCCATAATTTCATAGAAAATTTTTAAAATTTTAGATTTGAATTTCAAGCTGTTGACGCTTTGAATACATTTTTTTAAAAATATTTACAGTGAAAAAAGCATTTTACAAAAAAACCGGTTAACACAAAATAATAATGCAGTCCCGACCAAATAACACCTTGGTCCCCAACCTCCCCTCTATGGACCGGTACCGGTCCGCGGAGCAAATGCTACCGATCCCCAAAAGAAAATTTTTTTCACTATATAATCGATAATATTGTAATCGCAATACAGTGGATTCTCGTTAACACGAACTCGACGGGACCGAGATTTTTGTTCGTGTTAACGGGGTTTTGTGTTAATGAGTACTAATGTGTAGCCTATACTGTAGTTCGGGACCGCAAAGTTGCTTCGTGTTAGCACGTAATTAGTGTTAACGAGAATCCACTGTACTAAAAAAACCAGAATGCAGATTATAAAATACTGACCGGTCCGCAGAAAATTTTTTCCCAAGTTTACCGGACCTTGGTGACTAAAAGGTTGGGGATCACTGAAATAACACATCAAACATCGCTTAACACGAAAAGATTTCGCTTTTAATCAAAATCAGATTGAAGAGAAAATCAAAATTTTGTAAGTTTTATATATAAAGAAATTATTTTTTTAAAATGCATACATACATATGGATGTACAAAATGTATAATAATTTTCTTGTTAAACTATGGATTTCTTGTTAAGCGTTTATCCTTTTACTGCATTTGAATTTTTCAAACTCTCTGTAAGGACTTGGAGAATGAACGTCTTGTGCATTACAAAATACACAGCTTCCTAGCAAACACTCCAATGTTCAGTGTAAATACATTTAACGATGCTGTACTTAAGTTAGTCAAATTCTAAACAAGTAAATTGAATCAAAGTGTTTGAAAAGTGTCAACACTGTTGTAGTTTTAAAAAAAGACAACGTGTTAAGTGGCATGATTGATAACTCTTGGTCCTGGAAGAACAAGATGACGGAGAGTCACTTAAAGTTTTTAAATAAAAACGCCTATAAAAAATTCATTGCCTATTTTACGTCAACGATTTCCAACACTCTTAATTTTTTATTTAAATAGACGCCTAAATTCATGAACCCAAAGTTCCACTAGATTTACTTTTAATATTTTTTTTTGTAAAGCTTTAAACCCATTAAAGTGTAAATAAATCTTGTCTAAAAGTAAAAAAAAAGACATCTTACATTTTTTGTGTAACTAAAAATTACTAAGTTTTATATTTAATTTGTTACAAAGCGGTGGAGAAAATAAAAAAATTCGTTTGAATAATTTTCATAAATCTGCGTTGGATTATAATTAGACGCCAAATGTTTCCTTAACTCATTGGTCCATGCTTAACATTTTACTTTTAGAAAACATTTCCTATTCGCTGGATTTAATCTGCTTAAACGCAAAATAGCAAAACCATATTTACACTAGTCAACATACATTTCATGGTTTACGTTAATGCTGTAATAATAAAAAATTAAACTAACAATCATTTTCCCTAACAAACGACGGACTTGATTCCAAACTCAAATACATAATTTGCAAATCTAATTTAATTTGGTTTCTTTTCTCTCTTTTCGAAAGTAAATACAACGTAAAATGTTAAAAGTGTAAAGTATGCTTTTGTATAAGCACACCGTCGACTAAAAATATGGCTGCATTTAAATTATCTTAATCTGTTTTTAATTAATCCCAGCCGCTCTGAAAGCTTTTGTTTATACGACGTAATTTACGACGTCAAACCAAACTACGATGTCTCCTTTTCACTGCCGTCTAAATAAGATTTGACAACCGACGTCGCGAAATTTTAATTTAAACAAAAGATAAAAATGTATAACTTAATGAAAAAAATTATACATTACTTAAATAAAAAATATAAAAAGTAAAATAAAAAAAAAACTGTTCGACAATTTCAACACGGGTACATTAACCCTACACAACAAACGCATAAATAACAGCAAACAATGATTATAAATTGATGGCAAATAGACAGAGAGAGGGGAGAACGTAATTTGAGCGTAAAACCATCAGTCAAACGCTCAATTAAGCTACACGTTCAAATACACAAACTTATAAAATGCAAAACATTTATCCGCCTTTAGTTACGTACATAAAAAGTATAGTAAACATCGAAGTGGGGGTTGTTTCACCCAACGTAAAAGTGGAATAAGTCCATATCATCAATTTGCAAGTGCCCTGTCGAATGATGTGACAATTGCACGGTATCACATGGCAAAATTAAAACTAATATTCAAGTAACTGCTCAATTTTTTTAAAAAAAGAAAACTAAGAGTTAAAATATTTCAAACTAAACATATTTTTTTAAATATTGTACTTGATCCACTTTAGATCTGAAGCTCTCGTACACAGTCCACCAATCAGTCATCTATCTACCCAGGAATCCATTGCTTATACAGTACTACATACGCCTATGAATATGATTAAAGCGCCATTAATCTTGCTGTTGACAGACCAAGTTAAGTCTGAATGACAGCAAAATCTAATGGAGCGAAAACACATGCAGCGCCACCTACACCATATTATTCAAACACTTAATGGCTCTGAGTCTTCCCCATTCATTCTAAGATGTATAGTAACAGCAAAATCTCACCCAACAAAATTGGATTGGATGTCGCTAAACAAATAAAATTAAGCAACAGCCACCGAATTAATACTGTCGAAATTACAGTAGTTACAAGAAATTGCATAGCAACTGAATTAATCACAACAAAAAATTTAGATTTTTATATGTTAAACAGTTACCTATAATCAAACTGGGATAAAATTCGTCTTAATACCAAATCAATAAGCTAAATTCATCAAAAATAAAAATTAAAAAATGAAACTTGATTTTAAACAGTAACAACCGATTAAAAAAAATCGCTTAACGTGAAAAAAATCGTTTTAACAGGAAATAATACTGAAGTTAACGACCAAAAACAGTGTATTTTCATACATTTTTTCTTTTAACACAAAAATATTTCATTTATCAAACAATTTGATGCTACAAAAAGCACTGCAAAAAAATACCAAATTATATTCCATAAAATTTGTATTTGTTTTTAAATAAAAAAATTAAAAATTAGTTGTAAAATTACTTTATTTCACTGTAAAATTCACTGCATTGTCTATTTCGTCAATTTACTTGATGTACTATACAAGTAACCTTTAGTAAAATCACAAAAGTGAAAAAATGTCACTAAAATTGGTCAGAAAACCCATCTTCAACCGACTAATAAAATTGTTATGACATAAACAACCACAACAGGACGTCTGCTATTTCAAATGTCGACATTCTATTAATCTAAATTACAAATCGACATATCACAATATCACCCAGCAAACTCAAAATGCAAATTGAATGTTTTTAAAAATTAAAACAAATTTATGTGATGCTATCGATTATTTTGTGACTTTATACCGTATTTAATTAATCGTGGGCGTTATTAAAAAAAAAGACATATTGTAAAGATGCCTTGGGGATGAGTAAAATGACTAAAATTTTCCCTCGCCTAACCCATCCATCCCGTAGATAGGGAAGTTATCCTTATCTACTCACTTTTATCACCCATTTCGACGTTTGTTTCCTACTAAATGATTTTTAATGTAAATAAATGGTTCGTATTATAGCCTGGTGACGTCATTAACGAGCCAGCACTTTCTCCCTCCGCCCATTGTTTTAACTTCCCAAAGTGACCATTCCTAAGAGTTTTACGACTTTGCCGTCAAATCGCGTTACAACCAGGCGCATGCGCACATAATAATGACAACTGAAGAGAATTATCAATTTCCAAATATTTGCAGTTTACGTTGCGTAGGTACCGCATAGGAAAGGTATACGTGTCCGGCCTCCCTCAGGTCATATATCGAAGCATCTGTTTGCCTTTCAGTATTACACAAAGAGTATCGATTTCAATCTCAACGCTTCAAAAACACATGCACATACAATTATTGCGTCGCCATTTGCTCCATTGCGACCCCTTTGGCGCCCCTTAATTACACGCTACGCATTTTTGATCGATACATCGCCCAACTTCCCTTAAAACACTTTTTTTTAAAAATTATAATACGCAAAAACATCGATACAGAAAATCCCTACGTTATATCATCAGAACTAAAAGCACAGTAGCCATATGAGTATATAAGATTAAGTCAGACAATAAAAGTTCAATTCGATCGACAACAGTTGGGGGTAGCAGTTCTCAACCATAACCTGAAACCCAATACTGTAAATGACAATATTTGACAATCTCACACTTAATGTTGACGTAATATACGATAGTGTAACTATTGGATACAAAAAAAAGTATTAAAAATTGACTTTGGGAGCTAAGTTATGGCTTAAAGAAAATCACACTGAGTTCTTAGTTACACAATTTGGTACCTAAAATAAGTTGTCACTAAAAGTTAACTAAAATTAATGACTAAATTTTCAACCAACGTCATAGTTACGTCATTTCAAAAAGGGGCAATATTTCTTAGTTAGCGTAATTTAAATTTAACGTTGGCTGGTAAAATGGCGTTTTGGTAAAAGTTTAAAGGGGTGAAGGTCTGAGGGGTTATCCCGTTAAAATGGGCGATAGGTGTGTGGGTGTTGTTTTGTTAAGAGTTAATTGCTAGCCAAAATCTCATTTAAATAAACGAACGTGTTTGGGTGAATGTCAAACAGCATTTTAATCATAATAAAAGCAGCGATTTCAACTACCGGTATTGATTATCCATTTCCATTAATCCGAATCATGTTCATTTTAACAAAACAATGTGCCTATATATAATATTATGCAAAAGAGTAAATGTGAGATGTCAGGCTTCGCGTCTCTCTCTCTTTTTTTTATTTTTTGGTGCACCAAACCGTTATTAATTTCATCGCCAATTACAAATTCATTGGCGGATGCAACGTCATAAATTGTAGGTGTCGGGTAAACTGAGAAAGGAAGAGAAGCAACTAACAGCTTTTAATACATCTCGAGAGATTTCAGGCAGATGCTTTATTCACACTGTTTATACTATACATCTCAAAATTCTCTCTCTCTCGTATATCTTATGTCAAATGTGGAAAAAAAAATTTGCAACAAAAAATTATATTTTCTCATTACATTAAACAAAAATATCGATCGATTACGTTTTATATTAATTAAAAAACTTTTTTTCTGTTTAGACTCTCCAGCGTTTCATCTCATTTCCTTCGACTAATTTCATTTACAGATCGTCAACGTTTGGTCGTTTCAAACTAATACAGTAAATACAGTACCAGCTATTAATTTTTATAACTGTCAAAATCTGTCCAATAAAAACTTTAAACATGTTTACAAGTTAACTCAAGCACTAACTAATTTTCAAAACTTAATTGGACTTCCACCAAACATTCACTGACAACACTGACTGTTGAGCTTGACCCACAATCTAATATAGGTTGAACATCCCATTCGCTAAAATTGCTGTTGATTTTTAATTAATGTTCAGTAAATATTTTATGACTAAAAAAAAATATAAAAAGTTACTTTTATCTCGTTATAGATAGCTGAATTATTTTCCTCATCATCATATTATCATTATTAATAATAACAATAATTTGTATTGTATATGCTGTAAGAAGCGATTTTGTAGTTGATTCTTCCTTAATTAAACGCATTTTCAATATTAAAAATACTTTCTTACCCACCTAACTCCTCCCACCTCACCCCCAATCCTTTCATCCTTCATTTCTCGCCTGACACCACCCCATTTTGTAATTAACATTCCCACTCTTCAATATTCAGATGCTGTTCGTCTTGATTATCCATTTTAAAATTTGGCCCCACCTCGATTCTATTTTTTTTTGTCTAACTACGGTAGAAAGTCGATGTTTACAAGCGTGTTTGTGCTTTGGCGACGCCAATCTTAATTAATTTTCTCCAAATTAAACAATTCTACAACCCTTCCAAATAATACTCTTTCAGCAATCAGCCCCAAACTTAAAAACAAGTTAAACAAACAACGCCCAATTTAATACACTATTACAGTGATGATACAATTTAAATTACAAAACTTCACAATGATACAATATAACTTTTAATTAGAAATTTGAAGTCAAGACCAATTAATACATAATTTACTAAATAACATTGTAAAATTTGATCTCTAAACATTAAATTCTATATCTGATCTACTTAAAGCTCGAATGTATAAATCACCCTGTATAAAGTAAAGATTAGAAAAACTTTTTTCATTACCAAAATCACATTGACTTTTGTTGGTAATTGTTTAAATAGCAATGATAACTTGAATTTAGCTCATTAAAAATTTAGTATTGAAACAGAAGCTGCATAAAACATTCACATTTTTGTCTAAAATCTACATTGAAACTTTTAAAATACAAAACTTAACCAAATAAAATGTTTTCTGGGCATATTCCAAATCAAGAGCACTTTCACCGAGTCTTACGAAACCAACAAATCGCTAAATCATGACGTGATTATCACAAAAAGTAAAATCATAACTGTGTGATTTACTTGTCTTTATTGTACCTGTTGTTTTTAATGTCAAGGAACTAGCGTGACGACTAACCGGATATGAAGAAGCGTTTGTAGTAAGTGGATAAAAAAACAACAATCTCGACCACCACAAACTGATTTCTACAATATACGCCGTGAAAGGTTACATAAAGAAAACTCCACAACAAAATATCTCTGATCTACGCGATTAATGTACACAAAGAAAACGCTGGGAAAAAATTAATAAAAATATTTCTCTACGAAACGTACTGTAAATGTCGCATGACATCGCTCGCAGCCAGCAGGAAATCGCATCACCGCTAATCACAACAATACGTAAGATACATAAACACAATTATTATATTAAAATAATTCACAAAACAAACTTTGCATTGTTTTTGTTTAATATAATTCACTTAATGGGAGTGTGTGGAGGAAGAGGAAAAAGTAGCAATAAATCGCCATTATCGTTAAGTGCATTTTGATCAGGGTAAATGTAGAGTACGAGCAAACGGTGTTCTTAAACAACACACAAATTACAAATCATTACAATTCGACGAAACAATTATTTCTACGTCACAAATTCAGCGCATAATATCGTATACGGTATATCGCTTAATGGAGTGTCAAACACAGTAATATTACACATCAAATTTTATTAAAACTTCCCCAACACGACAACAACACATTTGGGGAGTATTGCACTTCAAACCCAAAACTTAGATTGTACAAGTACAGTACATGTTATGTTAGTTCCCATAAACGAAGAGGAAAAACAAGGTGAAAAAAATGAATCAAAAAATATATACATTTTATCCACAAAATGCTACATGGAAAACCAATAAGTAATAAATGAAAAATGAGTAAAAACACCACTTGGTCGTTCATATTACTATATTTTTCTTTTGCAGAAGCAAAAACTACACACAAGATGGTCCATAAATAATAGCACAGTACTTCTAAAAACACGTACTGTACAATCAAACAGATTAATAAACTTATCAGAAGTCTTTACCCCCTCTTACATTTGTAAAATACGAAAAAAAAACGGTTAATGGGACTTAAAAGAACTAATAAGGTAGTACAGCATCATTATTAGATAAATTATCTGATGCCATGCAAAGCCAATACATCTTATCTGTTGCATTATTCTCTCTTTTCATTGTAGTTCACCTTTATATTGACATTTGCACCCATACACTTAAAAAAGTGTAGAAAAAAAGATAGATAAGAAGCAAATTAAAGTCGTTTATTTCATTCAGTAAAGTGGCCCGTCAGCAAATGGCAAATAGAGGTGAAATATCTCAAAAAAAACAAGAAACTGTAGATATAACTTAGTATAGAAAGCTACATGATTCTATGACTTGGTACGAGTTCTATCCAGCCATAATATAAACCCCAAAACATATCTCGAAAATAGAGAGAAGGGGAGTATAAAAAAGCGTATAAAAATGTGCATATTAAGAGAAGAAGAGAAGATTAGATCCGTTTTCCAAGCAATATGAAAGCACCTTAAAATTTGCCTTTTTGCAAACGGTACTTTATATGACTAAGTAAGTTAAAGTGTATATGGTATGTTGCTGTATTTTCGAGTGAGCAAAAGCATATAAAATAAATTTGAACATTAAGTTGGTGAAGTTTACAACGCCAGATGGCGCTGTTGCTTATTTTCTTTTACAAGTATTGCACAAATATTTATGCAACGATGGACACCAATTATTTTTATTATAATGCTGTTGAGTTTTCTCTCTTTAATGCATACCGTACGTTGTTGCCTATGGCTTCCCACTTGTTTGTTATAATCGTAGTAACAACAACAATAATAATAATAATAACAATACCACGCAATCAAGATATTCCCTCAATAAATAAAACAACACGAGACACCACCCAGCCACCATTACTCAAATACATTATGTGCACCAACGATAGCAATCGATTGAATAAATTAAAAACCAAATTAATTTTATTCCTAACACACAAAAACTTATAATCTACGCTGTTGTTACTTTGTTATTAATTCAACCAACCAGGTGCGTTTAATTGCCAACACATTATTTACATTACATTACATCAAACCCCTACTTTACTCTTCACAATTTTGGATAACAAAAAAATTAAACGAATTTCCATTGTAATTCTAGTGCCAAAAACGCAAAGAAAAAAATTCTCATCAATAAATAAGTGCGATTGTACTTAAATGCTTAACCAAAAAATATACATACACCAAATGGACATTTCATTACGTTAACTAATCAGAAAACTTTAAGTATTGACAGCAATTTATTGTTAATTGTACGAAAATGACAGATTTTACAATGTGGTAATGTACTTCTAACGCCCTTGGCAAGTAAAAAACTGCAGTTACGTGAAATTTAATATCAGTAAATATTTGTTTAATAATAATTACAGCTTATAAACATTTAGTGTATGCTTATGCTGCATTATTTCTGTATAATATTACCCCTCAGTCATAATACCATCTGCCACTTTTACTCGTACCATTTGTCTCAGTAAATACTGTATAGAAGAGTGAAAATGAGTTTGGGAGAAAAACAGTAAGTGTAAACTCTTATGTTGCTGTTTGTTATATAGTATAGTACTGTAACTGTAACTGTACTGTATGTCTTATAGATTGTTTAGCTGTTAAAGAAGCAACCCAATAAAAATGTCAAAGTAAAAATATTACAAGCGTCTCTCTTTTTCTCTGCACACCCAATATAAAAAACAACCTTAATGCTGAACATACTGTGTGCAACATAAAAAAAACAAAGAAAACACAATAACCATCAGCAATAACAAAACATAAAAATAAATAAAATAAAAATAACACTCCGAGAAAGTGCGAGTGCATGCGGTAAGCAATTGAAACTGTTTCTTAAAAGTAATTACTGACCATGATAACTGAGCAATAAGAAATAAATAACGTTAACAACAGACGCTACGGTTTCAAGCAAGTAAAGTTAACTTTTATACGCTATAAATAAATAGCAAACTTAATTTAGTTATAAATCCTAGCTGAAACATTTTGATCAACTTGTTATGAAAAGTCAAAAATAAAATAAAAATGATCAAAGCAGCGCTCCCTTATCTGCGTCACTAATTACAAATTCTGACTTATTGAAATTACAATGTATCATAAAAAGCCTGAAGCAAACATCTAAACTTATTAACATTAATTAGATGAAACTAGTAATTGCCAATTAGATATCATTACGCTTTTATTTACAAAAATATTGTTAACCTCATTAAAGCTTGAAAATCCAGTTAGATGAAAAATGTTGAAATTTTCTAAGTAAAAACGTAAAATAACTTTTGAGTCAGGTGGGACCTGTGGTAATGAAGTTCAGCAATGCCCCGTAACATGCTTTTGTCTTTTAATTCCTCTTTCATCTAAATAATAAAAGCCCCAACAGACTACCACACCAATAAAAATTAACCATCACAACAGCAATACATTTTTCATCTCTACTTTCCCTCTCTGCTGATTTATTAATCATTTTCGAGCAACTTACAATAATAATTGTTAAACATTGGGTTAGCAACAGTGTTTTGTATCATAAAGTTAGCCTCACAGGGCTGCATAAAGCCCCACTTGTACGAACCGACAGTGTACAGTTTGAAATCTCCTAGCAACACTGGTGAATTTTGTACTGTAGAAATGCAAACGTTTTATCGTTGAGGGGGCCGCATAGCAAACGTCTAATTCTATTTAATTCATATTTATAATTGGCCAGACAAACACAATTATTCAATTAAACAATTCCCAAAACTTCCTCAACTGTACACAGTACATAACTTTGCTCTTTTGAGAGAATAACAAAAGGCATAAAAGCACAGTCGCTTCTATGCTGAACAAAATTTACGAGATTAATCAAATCTTTTTTGGAAAAATCTCCAAGGAGAGTCAACGCTATAACGATGACCTCAACCACGGCTGAAGAGCATGTTATGTACAGGATGTGTTTTGAATATTTAAACATTCAAATACAAGCAAACACTGCTAGTGCATTCGGATCTAATTAGCTGTTTGCAGGCCGATCAATATGTCATGTGACTATCATGTACACCATCTTATAGTAAGATTGTCACCATTTAAACCAACGATGCTACAGTACTTCCCATTCCCTCCCATCCCAACCCCACTAACACATTCTCCATGGCTTAAATCCCATCAATAACATTAGAAACGCATGAGTGGAAATGAAAACGTGGTTTACTTACTACTTGTGTCCATCTTAGGAGTATTGCCAGGTGACGTTGCCCAGTTAACTTTCATTTCCTGTTAAAAAATAAAATAAAAATAAATTTAATTACAGCTCTTAGATAGTGCTGGTTAATAGATGAAAGCATATGAATTAACTCTTTATTTGAATTGCATCAATAACACTACTTAAAAGATGCTTAACGTGATAAAATTTCACTAAGTTAAAAGTTTTAATGCAAAAGTTGCATCAAAAAATCAAAATTCAGTGCTAAAACGACAAATCAAGCTTTTGAAAGTAAGTTTAGCGCATAATTTTGCATCTTAAAACCGAAATTTAGTTTTACAAAAGACATTTGATGGCTCTATATACCAATTGGACTACTGATCAAATTATACAAAAATGCTAAAACAAACGAAGCTTAAACGAATAGAAAAATTCATCAAACATGCTTTGACTTTTAAGTTATCCTGTACAATATTTCTTTCCTTTTTTTTTTAGATAAATTCTTTTTGCTTAGATATTTAGATGCATGTTTATGTATTAAAAAATAAGTTCATAAATAACTTTTATTTTCTCTCCTTTCCTTTCTGTGTCTCTTTCACATAAATCTCTGGCAATGTAGTTCATCAAATCCAAGTGAATAAGCAAATATGTTAAATTTCAAAACAAAAAAAAACGAAAAACCCAAAAAAAAGCAAACAAACGAGACCAATAAACGAAAACAGAATCTAAGTCGAGTAACAGATTGACTAATATCAACAAAAAGTTGCTTTCATTCCTGATTGCTACATATTTATCAAGAAAAAATAAAACAATGGTAGAAATTACAAGACTGGTATTAAGCTTAAGTGATTCATAGCTGATTCACAAACATTAGAACCAAAAACAACAAACAAATTAACGTTTAATTGAGCAATAATAACATTTGCAATACCTTAGGCTGCTATTACAATGATCAACTCAGTTATTACAAATAACAATCTTACTTGTCTTATACGTCATATGAACCTCCTATAAGTTAACCAATGCAAAACTTAAGAAAACAAACCCATCTTGATTGGCTAAATTCCACATAAAAGTGTTGTAAAAAGTGTTAATTTAAATTTTAAAGTCAAAAACTTTTTCTTAGTTTTATTATTTCACATTTTTTTCTTGCTCATTGACTCGTAGTACATTTCTATTATACTGTTTTGTTTGAATTGTAAATACTTAATCATCTTACTCTTCTCTGTACTGTATATTAAAAAAAAACATTTTGTTGTCATGATCTCATGTACTGCGCACGCGTGTTTGCTTTCATTCTTTATAAATGGACTGCAATGAATAAATGAAAAGACAATGCTATTTTATGCAAGTGGATGCTTCTACATTTCCCCAGTGCATTTTTTATGTAGCAAACATCAGCAGGATGAGAAGGAGGAGTTAAAAGTTACAACTAAATGCGATTTTATTTTACCCTTCAAATAAGATCGACCTAATAATGAGCCCAAACTTAACAACGAGTGTTGTACAGAGTATGTATTGTAATCATTTTAAAATATTGGTATTGAAAAGGGAAGGAGTATGAGTTCTGGGTGTATTTTTACTTATTTAAATGTGATTTTTTCTTTTTTTTTTGCTTTCTGCTTTTGTCTTGACTTTGCATTCTTTAAATGTTTAATGTTGTTTTGTTAGTTTTGAGATGAAGTTTGGTTACTTTATCTTGTATGAGCTCAACTTTGATAGGGTATACATTGTTTTTTTTTTGTTTTACTTTTTTAAAAAAAAAAAAAAACTAGTGTAATATACTGTAGTGAAATGGTAGTCGTTATTGGACGGGGGGAGGGGAAGAAGCTTTGTTTTACTTTAACTCTCTTTATCTTTACATCAAGGTTTTTATGTTGTTTTCAGAAGCTTTATACAAAATTAACGTCAACACAACGAGCAAAAATAAGAGTAAGGGCGAAATTCTAGTTTATTTATTTATATTTCGATCTTTTTTTCCGTTTTTTTTATTTATTTTTTTTCGCTACACAATTTGTAAAAAAAAATGGTGAGCTTATTGTGTTGGGTTCACATCATTCGTCTTTCCGTTTGGGGCAATATTGAGATTTTGAAAGTGAACTTATCAAGGGAAATAAAACATTAAGAATCTCATAACTTAAACAAAATGTCTATTTCGTGTATATCATATGCACACCATCGACAATCCATATTTACAGGACAATAATTTGCAATGGGCTAAAAAAAATTCCACTTGCAGCTAATTTTGTTTGCAGTCGAATCTAGGGTTGTAGCTTATTTATTTGGTAATCGACGTGTATATAGAATTTCTTGGTGTCAAATTAAAAAGAAAAGGAAGCTTTTAAGTATGTTGTAGTGGAACAGTATTCAATGTTGTCTAAGTCGATTTTGATTGAAGTTTAAATCTCAAGTAACCAATTAAAAATGTCCTAGGACCTATACGTGTAACTTGTATGTTAGAAAGAGCATTGCACCAACTAATACTTCATCCAATTGAACTTGAGGAAAACATTTGATAGACTCAATTGCTATTTATTAACTCAAATTCAATTTGAAATGAACACTTATAATTTGCCTATTTCAAAAATATAAACTACACGCAATTATTTCATTGATATTTCTACAAATGTTAAGAAATGTTAACTGACTTAGAGCAATTAAGGACTCCCATCCTCTAGCCATAAAAAAGCATTTGTTAGATCGTTTATTTTAATTGCCTTCCGCCATTACTACATTAATGCTTTGTTTCAATTAATAATGAAATTTCAAAATACAGTATAAAAGCTGAACCAAGCCCCTTACATTTCTTCATATTTTTACGATTGCTATTGTTTTTCAAGCTATTGCACTGTATAAACAAAGTGTTAGTAATGCGCTTGCGCGTTATATGCTGCATATAAGTTTACAACTTGCTAGCTTTTATTATAATTTTTTTTTTTGACACAAACTTTTATGGTTCGTTTTCATTTGTTAGGTTTTGCTCAATTGCCAAAGTTGTAAATTTCTCTCTTTTTATTTTAACCCAGAAGAAGAATATAAATAGGGTATGAATGACGGCCATTTTAACACCACCCACTTTCCCGCCAAATAATCTCGTTTATGACCAGAAAGCAAGCGGAATACACAGCGAAAAGTTTCTTTTTTTCAAACTTTTTCCTCCATAGGTTTGCAGAAAGATCTTTTGTCTTGCAAAAGTCCAAGTGGGGAGGACGGGGGAATTTTCGGTTAGATGATAGTGGGTGGCTAAAGAGAGTGCAAATTGGTCTCCAACAGCTCACTGTTGCCAGACTGTCTGATGATACAATGGCTTTACGGTAGTAGCTCACTCATTCGTATATGAATTAAAACAGTTTCATCTCTTTCTGTGTTTTTCCATCTTTTTTATGTCTTCTGAACCCACCACCCAATGCCTATCTCCACCCGACACATATATTACAAGTTGGCCGCCAAAAACTACCAAATGTCCACCAAAGCCATCGCCCAAAAAGCCTAAAACTATTCAGGAATTTTTATTTGCAAAGAAGAAAAATGAGTGGGAGATGGGAGGAAAGGAAAACGGTTTCGTTACAACACTTGTAAATAGTAATGCTAAAAACGTCAACAATTCAAAATGGTTGACGTCAGAGAGATTAACGCGTTTCATTTCCCCAACTTTTGTCCATTTTCTTCGCAAGTCCCTCAAACCACCACAAGCAGCGACGGAGCACCACTTCCGACAATCAAAAATCAAATTTTAGTCTTTTTTCATACGAAAACAAAAACCAAAACAACGATATATCGATTTATCACATCTACAAGTACATAAAAATCAGCGATGATTACCAACACGTCACAAAATAACATTTTAAAAAGAAAAAAATTCATTTCTGAATGGCCAAGTTGAGATGAACTTAAAGGGGTGCAATCGCAAACAAACAGTCATTTATCAAAAGTTTCAGCCAATTAAATCAACAGTCCTCTTATCATTTCAATTAACCAAACATCGAATAAAAAGAGTGAAACAAGCCATAGAAAGATACACTTGTAAATATTGGAAAACTTTTCTATTTACATAAAACTCCCTCTATCAAAACTATTTTGGAAATGAATGACCACGGTAGAACTTTTGACAGAGAAACCATAAATATGGCAACTTGGAAGATTCAAAATACATTGATTGATCAAATAACTTATTGGCATAGGCAAAGTAAAGACTGGAATTTATGAAAAAGTTGCTCTGCCTAATGCATATGATTATGGATTGGATATCCAGAAAAATGACATGACCATTTCACAAACAACAGTAGTTTTTGTAAGAGAGTTTGCAGTCTAAAAAAATTTAGTTAACTATCCATCGAGTTTCTACTATGCAAATTTTAATAATCTGATTACAGTAAATTCTCGTTAACACGAACGCCGTTAAAACGAATTTTTCGTTAACACGAAGCAACGTTGCGGTCCCGAACTTCAGTATAGGCTTTCTCTTATATTTTTTGTACGTTAACACGAAGCAAAACCCCGTTAACACGAACTGATTTTGCTTCACCGAATGAAAAATTGCATATTTCGTCAAAGAAAATGTAGAGAAAATCAAATAAATGTGAGTTTGACTCTGGAAACTGTTAGTTTGATTCTAAAAAATGTCAGTTTGACTCTAAAAATGTGAGTTTGACTCTAAAAAGTGTGAGTTTGACTCTAAAAAGTGTGAGTTTGACTCTAAAAAGTGTGAGTTTGACTATAGAAATGTCAGTTTGACTGTAAAAAATGTCAGTTTGACTCTAAAAATGTGAGTTTGACTCTAAAAATGTGAGTTTGACTCTAAAAA
>JAAFCF010006680.1:20944008-20962567 GCA_013389785.1 Helicorthomorpha holstii
CTAAAAATGTGAGTTTGACTCTAAAAATGTGAGTTTGACTCTAAAAAATGTGAGTTTGACTCTAAAAAATGTGAGTTTGACTCTAAAAAATGCCAGTTTGACTCTAAAAAATGCAAAGTTTGACTCTAAAAAATGCAAAGTTTGACTTAAAAAAAAAAAGAATGTCAGTTTGACTAATATATATTATATTTTACATGTATTCGTTAACACAAGACCCCGTTAACACGAAGAAAAATCTCGGTCCCATCGACTTCGTGTTAACGAGAATCCACTGTATCTTATAATGCTTTGGTCAAGTATAAACTATAAAAATCAGTCAACAAAACCGCAGAAATAAATTTGATTTAACACCAAAAGCCCATTCGCAAATTTTAAGTAAAATTTACGATGTTACAATCCCATTCTCTCAACAATAGTATTGGTCTAGTAGGGTTAGTTTAAAAGCAGTGAAGATAATTATGTTTGGCTATAATCATATAAGGTCATTGTAGACCACGCCCACCCACTTATCTAATTACAGTACATGTACAATATCGTTACAAGCATAAAAGATGGCTGCCGCAACGTCGATTATTTGACTAAAAAAATGGGAGATGAAATAGACGCCAAAAATGATTGCGAGCCAAATAAAAGTAAATGGTCACTCATCTACATATATAAATATGAAACATTTTTGTTTATAAATAAATTACAAATGTTTCGCTTCCGGTTTATTCCTAATCGGCCATTGTTATTCTGACACAAAAGGATGAAAAATAATTAATGATGCTGGAGTTTTGTGCATAAGAGAGAGCGGCGGTCCTAATTTAAAATGAAAAATGTAGGAAACAATAGCTGAGCCAAAAAGATGTCTTTTCGGCTACGCAAATATATTTCGGCATCGGTTACCACGCCTACTTTTCTAATCTGCAATTCTTTTCATCTAGCATGTATTTTATTTAATTTTTTCTTCTTCAGTAAACGAGCAGTAGAGGCTTTTTGAATTCTTCATATTGGAATTTCAAAATTATGCTAAAGATGACTTTCAGGGCCAGCAACCGTTGCGAGTAATGAACATGTGTTATGCAGTGAATTCAACGATATCACAAAAATTTCATTTTATATCCAAAAAAATATGACGCATTGTTCACATATACACAAGTATAAAAAAATAAACTTAGCATCATAAAACCACTGTATAGAATTCTTTTAAAAAGCATTAAAAAGTTTAGAATTGCCAAACTTAAAATGTAATTTGGTCATTTCAAAAAATGGATACGGTAAATAATGGTATGGCGAGCCCATATAAATCTGAAACTTAACCAAATTTTACTTTTTTAAGCGATTCTCCAACCGATATTAAAAAAAAACTTTGAAATTGAATTCTAAATGTAGATTTTTTAGGGAAGAATTTGAAGGTGAACTTCTGGGGCAACTAACGTTGATTTTTTCAATTGTGCGTGTATTGCTGTGAATCAGCAGAAAATCAAGCATAAACGCCATTTACAGTAGGTCATGCGCACAATTGCAATCAAATCGTTGAAAATGCTACCGTATTTTTAATGGCTGCACGCAATCTGATATCTTATATATTTTTTCCACCACTATCGGATAAAATTTCATCAAAATTACCGCAACGTCTGAACTCCAGTTAAAAAGTTTGCAAACTTTTTAATCAAAATTTTTCCAAACATCAATAATAAAATATTAATAAAATTGTCGGCAAACATTGCAATAATAATGCTGCTTAAAAAATGTAATATTTGGAAATTATTTTAGTTAGAAAATAAATAATTAAGTGCACCTGAAAATAAACAGGCTGAAAACGTTTTTCAAAAATAACAGTTTAATATAAATGAAATTTTACTTCGTGTAAGTAAATGTCCAAAGTGAGCATGCGCATTATTCTGTACAAATAAACTTTTCTTGTTTGTGTTTACTTAAAGCAACATTGCAATGTTTGCCTTCTTTCAAGGGGTGGCTTCTCCGCTAATAAAACGCCAGATGCAATGATGAAGTGCGTCACCAACTTTGATTTTTTTCCATCATCATATTCTCCGCGAAATTTTTTATGCACTTGTCAAAGATAAATTAATAAGACATCAAAACAAATCAGGAAAAATATAAGTTTGAACAGAAAGAAAAATAATACATATAAACTAACAAAATAATGCGATGCAAGTAAGTTGAAGTGACCAATGAAACGGACGTCGTCGTATCATAAGGTCAAAAAATGACGTTGCGAATCAGAACTGACCAATAGAAGACCACGTTGATGACCGCAAAACGAATAGTAAACACCGGGAGGAAAAAGAGGAAAAAGCTCGCACACCAAACGGAATTACTGACGTTCAAATCAATAGAAAAATAAAAGAAAAGAGATAAATAAAAAAAAAACAGACAAACAAATTTAATTAAATTCATCATCTGATCCCTTGAATTTGACCTCTCTGCGTGACCTAACCTTTTATACACGTTGAAAAGACCAGATCACGTGACCAAATGTAATAAATGTCGCCAGCCATTCCTCTCTATCCATCATCAACATCCCCCAAAAACATGCACCTGAACAATATCAAAAAGTCAACAACAAAAACAAAACGCACGCCTGTTTAGTGGCTCCTCGTTACCAGTCCTTAAAAAACCAAGTTTATGTACACCACACACAGCAAGTGACTAAATGTTCAAATCTTTTTAGTGAAATTCTATTAGGTCTGACAAAAGTGAAAATAAAATAGTAAACACACATGTTTAGTGCAAAGACATGGCGATTGTCCTCTATCAGCGCCCATATATCGAGAAAATGTGATGGGAGTAATAGTGAAGATGGTTTGATCGTAAAGCTAAGATGGTGAACGTTTTTTCCGCCTCATAACACCAGAAAACGAATTTTCAGCTGAAAGTAAAAACAAAGCAGTCACTTCCCCCATTCCCCATTGTAGGTGTGATGAACAACAAGATGAGAGACTACGATATAACCCTCCCCCTAGTGAGGAGAGAAAAAAACACAAAAACAAATCTTTTTTCTTATTTTTTTTTTAGTTTAGCTCAAGTCTATTGGGTAACTTTGGTTTTTGGTTTTTACTGTTTCTTCACATTGCCAAATAATAAAAATAAAAAAAACAGACATTGGACATACTATCGATATCTACAATATGAGTGTCTGTAAAGGGGTTTTCTCTATCATTTCAAAGTTACAAAACAACAACAAAAAAAATAATAAAAAAGTTAAAGAGATGGGTTAGAGTGAAGATAGACAAAGTAAACCAATAAAAAACAATTACTCTCAATATACAAGCCTATGTAGTTTCAGCTTTTTTTTTTTTTTTTTTTGTGTCTTAAAGTCTATTGTTGAGTTGGACTTGAGCAAAATAATAATAAAAAACTAACAAAAAGGAAAAGAAAAATAAAAAAAAACAGTAGTCTCTTCCAAAGCAGTCAACGAAAAAGAAATTAAAAACGCTTCAAGTATAATCGAATTGAATTGGCTAAGTCTTATTCCCCTTTACAGTATATATACTAAACAGCTATTACGTCGTCTCTTACTCCTCCTTCACCACCCACATTGCCCAATTCAACTCACAATTCAAGTAATAGTGGTACAATATACTATATAGAGAACAGCCATCTTTATTATCCTATGTAAGCACACGCTGACTACCACTTTACGACATTCCTTACGTTTGATATGAGGCTGCGGACGAGCAAATCTCTAACCGATTTTCCCATATGAATTTATCTCTCAGCATTAAATAACAATAAATAAAATAATATCAAGTCGTAAAGCGACAAATTTAAGCCGCTTTTTACAAACATACAAACGCTGTTAAATGAATTGCGAGAAATACAGTAGTAATTGCCCCATTCGATTAAAACTCGAATGGTTTGTTAGTATTCGTGGTAAGTGTGCAACTTTATTTCCCGGTAAAAAAATAATTTGGAATTTTCACCGTCAAATCAAAACACAAAATTCATTCGTTTCTTTCTCTCTGTTTTCGACTGTACAACAGAATTGCAATTTTTAATCAACAAAATTTGAAAATAAGATTTTTTTTTTGGGTAATGTAAGAGTACTACTTGTATATGGGAAATAATAATAACTTTTCCGCAGTTGCAGTTGTGCCTCTTTCCCCTCCTCCCAAAACTGTTTACCGATTGGTTTACAAAACGTCACGTGACTCGTTAGAATTTGCATCTCGCATTTATGTAAAACCGTATTTATTTCGTCTGCTTTGTTTATTTAAGCAAATTTTTAAAATGTATGCTTTTTATAATTGTATTATTTTTCGCCTCAGTTAATTTCATTTAAACAAAACCGCAAACGCCAACTTGAAATTTGTAATGTTTTAATCATAAAGTGCGCTAATTAAATCAAATGAAACGGAGAAAGTCTTTAAATCCAACCATCAATTATTTTTTACTGTATATACACTACAAGTATACCGCATACACACATTACACATATTATCTCTCTCTCCCCTCTCCTCTCCTCCAAACTTCTAAAAAAAAACACACACACAATTTAAAGCTATGCACCAAAATACAAGGACAGTTATGCGCATGAAAAGTGAATCTTAAGCCAAAGATTAACCTCTTAACAATAAAAATGACGTAAGATCGTAAATGTAAGGTGGATTTATATTTACGAGAGTAAGAAAAAGTCATTAAACAAAAGCTTTTATGAAAATTATTTGAGAAATCCTAGAAAACAATCGAATTAAAAGTGTACAACACGCCACTTCCTCTCATTAATACAGAACGATGGTAGAGAGAAGGAGCGAATAAAAGCCAGATGGATGTGCAACATTTAACCCTTTGCTTTGAAAATGCCAACATATTCAACCACCAGCAGACTTCCATTGTTCATTGTTTATGAGTAGATACAGTAAGAAGAAGCAAATAATAACTCTCCAATACATTATAGGGCTTTTATGTCCTTACCTCACGTGAGATCATGAACGAGCGCGTGAGAATAGGACAAATGAACATTTTACCCCTTAAAGTGTATTTTTATTTCCACCCTTGCTTCTACGAGTATGTTAGTCTCCTAAAACAAAAGATGTGAGGAGAGTGGAAAAGTATATGGGGGAGGGGCTACGAACACTTTTCGGCCATCAATTATTCACTTATCAACGTTCAAACATACACAACAAACAAACATTTTCTTTGAACGCAGTTTATTACTTCATATAGAGTAAGGGGAATTTGATGTTATACACAGCAGTTGTAATAAGACCAGACGAAAAATACGTCGCCATTTTTCGAAAGCCAAGGACTCAAATACGTCAAATGTTTATCAGTGTTACACCATGCAACATCTTATCAGCGAAATTTACGACAGCTTTAAACTTCAAACATATAAAATTCCACACCCATAAAAAATAAAACAAACATAGCCACCATAACATATACATATTAATTCATCAAATGCTAGTACATTATTTGAGAAATTTCAAATTTTATCCAAATTAGCCATGATTAAAATGCCCATTTTAGTTCAGATACCCAAATATTACTCTTTTTGCCTACATAAATCTTAAGAGATCGATGCATAATATTTCGTAATATCGATTTGAAATGCCATTCAAATAAATGTATTATTTTTTTAAACTCTTCTCCCTTTCACTTCTCGTTTTTTACACACAGTTCATTTCTCATTTCCGGTCACGTATGTATTCATGCATGTATTGTATGTTGTCCACCCACCCAAAACTCACATCGTCTATTTATGCTTGTCCTACAACAGCAACAACAAAATGCTAATAACCGAAACGACAAAAGTGGGTTCCCAAAGGGAATTCTACAAATTAACAAACAACTCTCTCTTTCTCTCTCGTACACACACACATACAACCCCCTAGTCCACTTATCTTCTATCTCAGTCCCTTTATTCCTCTCCCACCCCATTATTCACAACGTCTAATTAGACAAAAGTCAACTGTTTTTGGAATAAACAACCACCCACTTTTACCTTTATGTGTATTGCAATCGCCCACCTATCATTAAGCTTAACCAGATGCTTTGAACAACTACCGACATGATACAACAAAAAATACTACAAAAAAAAAATTATGTATAATCAACGTAAATACAGAGCATATACTGTGTGCACGTTGACGTTACGTAACGCATATAATGACTTTACATTTGCTTGGTCAATACAATTGCCTCTTCTTATAAAGCAAGTCCCACATTAGTGAGAAGCAAAATTTCTCATCTACTACAACGATTAATTAACTAAATGGACAAAATCATCGAATTTACATGTAAACGTAGCTTAATTATGTGAGGCAAAAAAGTAAATCTCAATATTGTGTTCACAATTTCATTTTCCCAGCTGTCACCGCAGTGTGGCGCTGTTGGTCGCCGTTTAAAGACTTAAATTAACTCGTTTGTCTTTTATTTCTTTCTCTCATAGCAGATTAGCTTTTTTTTTCATTATAGTACTTAAAAAGTGATGGATGACGTCATATGATGTTAAAGACACGCCTACCTCTTCAGTGTCAACGTCATAATTCAACAGCTCCAACACCATAGAAGGCTATTAAAAAGCGTCTAACCCATTCATTAGAGAGAAATGAGAGAGAAAAAGTCTCTTTCAGCTCGACGTGATAGTGACGTAATCGCAACGCAACACATGAGAACATAATTTAAGTATAAATCACTTTACTATGTGTGCGTTTGTGGGTATGTATGGAGCACCGTAGAGAGCAAACAACAAGATAGCAGTCGGTTAGGTACTGTACATTGCAGACAAAACACCAAAAAAGAAACAAATGGAAAGGAAGGTTTGTTGCTACTATCACACACTATGATAACGTTAGTTGTTAAGAAAAAATAATAAAAAACAGACTTTAGCCGCCATATTTGATTTCCTTATTGGACACACACAAAGTTATGGTGAGAGTTACTTTTCTATTTCTTTTTTGTTTTCAAACCACTTTTGGACCGTTACGAGAGGCGAATGTTGTGATTATTATTTTTATTATCATCGACAAAAATGGCGAATGAGATTCGCTGAGGCGTACGACGAAAGCGGAAATTAATTTCCACAGCAGTAGCAGCCCTTTAAGGCCTTTTCACACTCAAACGAAACTAAAAATGGCAGCTAAATAAGCCTAACTAAATATCGCCTCAAATGTTCATTATTTTAAGTCACGCCAATACTACAATATGGAGTCAACCATTTTTTTTTTTTTGATCGATTTACCGAACGTTATATACACATTATTAAAAAAAAGTCATATTATGCTTTCTCCAATCGTCAAAATTAAGCATAAAAACAAACTACGTTAGAAAAAAATTCCAATTAATATCAACTTCCGTAATATTTTTCCCGCCAAAAATCAGCCAATCGAAAGCGACACAAGATTTCCTGCTGAAAATACATTAAAGCACGCCTGAGTGCAGCGAAAAGTGTTTATCAAGCGTAAATAAGCAAAACAGAATTTGCTAACATAAAAAATTCAATTATTCCAACACCGGATGTGACTCCATTTTCATAGGCGTGTATGAAAGATGCTCGGGCGCGAATTAATGTCAACAATACTTAAATAATATGTTGAAATAATTCTCATCCATTTCGACAAAACACGGTGGCAACGACTAAACAACAGACGGCAATCCGATCCGGATTAAATTAGGTTATGAAACAAACTTCTTAATCTCCATTACAGCGATTTATGTCTTTTTAAAGTGCAGATAATCGGATATATTTGCTGATCTATCCCCAGAATAATTTCAACAAAACAATAAACTCCCCTTCTCCCCTCTCTCTCTGTAATTCATACAGTACAACACTCGGTAATGGATATCAGAGTAAAATAAAAGTTGAAAATAACAAATTCACTAATTGCAGAAAAGCACAATTACTACGTAATTATAACAGGCTACTTAGCTTAATGTTGTGAAGAGTAGAAGAGACAACACCCCGTCTAACACGACAGGATTTAATATAACAAAGTGAAAACGACTATAGATGCAAATCATGTGACAAACATACAGTACAATACTGGTAACAAATAAAAAATTAGCCTAAATATTGCACTACCTCCACCCCGACATTATAATACCCTTTCAAAACATAATGTCGACGAACGTCCATATTAACGTCCACTTTAAAAATTAGATCATTTCAACATTACATTATAAGACTCGATTATCCAATACACTCTCTTCAATTGAGAGAAGTAATGATAACTCGGATTAATAAGAGAAGTTTTTGGACAAATAGTATACACACTTATAGGCTATCGTATTTTAACATAAAATGTACAAATAATTGCTTAAAGTCGTATTAAACATTACAATTAAAACGAGAAAACAAATTTAATAACGGAAATTTAGAAAATGTAGTCGATATAGTGAAATATCGAACTTCAGTATTTCAATATATCGATTTTTCAACTTGTCATTTCCATTATATCGTCAACTAATTAAAGAGAAAAATCGTTATTGAAGCCAATGCAACTCTGTCTCATAATTTAAAAAAAAAAAAGAAAATAACGATACAAATATGTATTTAGACCAATGCAATTTAGTCTCATTTCTTTATTCGTGGAAAGTGAAAATGCAACTTTTTTATGTAGTTAACAGAGCATCAGCCGGTATTAAAAATAAAATACCATGAAACTTTTACAAAATATGGAAAATATCGAAATATTGAAACTGAAAATATCAAAATTATTGAAACTGGAAATATCAAATTATTGAAACTGGAAATATCGAAATTATTGAAACTTGAAATATCGAAATTATTGAAACTGGAAATATCGAAATACTGAAACTAGAATTATCGACATTATTGAAATTTCAAATATCAAAATATTGAAATTTCAAATATCGAAATATTGAAACTTGAAATATCGAAATATTGAAACTTGAAATATCGAAATACTAAAACTAGAATGATCGACATTATTGAAACTTGAAATATCGAAATATTGAAACTTGAAA
This sequence comes from Helicorthomorpha holstii, assembly GCA_013389785.1. Taxonomy (NCBI): domain Eukaryota; kingdom Metazoa; phylum Arthropoda; class Diplopoda; order Polydesmida; family Paradoxosomatidae; genus Helicorthomorpha; species Helicorthomorpha holstii. Next base: position 20,952,943 of record JAAFCF010006680.1, read on the forward strand.
TATCGAAATATTGAAACTTGAAATATCGAAATATTGAAACTTGAAATATCGAAACTGGAAATATCGAAATATGAAACTTGAAACACTGAAACTGAAAATATCGAACTATTGAAACTTGAAATACTGAAACTGAAAATATCGAAACTATATAAATATCGAAATACTGAAACTAGAATTATCAACATTACTGAAACTTGAAATATCGAAATTATTGATAACTTAAAATATCGAAACTTGAAATACTGAAACTAAAAATATCGAAATATTGAAACTTAAAATATCGAAATATTGAAACTAGAAATATCGAAACTCAAAATATCGAAATATTGAAACTGAAAATATCGAAATATTGAAACTGAAAATATCGAAATATTGAAACTTGAAATATCGAAATGCTAAAAATATCAAGTTACATCAAAATTTCTTAAACCAAAAAAAAATAGGTTTCTAGATTTCAAGATTTATCATTAAAAAATAATCATTTACAAATCCCAAGCACGTTCACTTAAACAGCTTGAACAATGTAAGAAGAAAAAAGTACAAAGTTATGAAGCTGTTTGAGTCTTGTTGAATGTACTGTAAATCTGAAAAATCTAGGTTTTACAGTTATTTACAAGTTTGAGATGGCATGAAAAGTGCACAGCGGCATTTCAGTTTAGCACTGTAAGTGGTAGAAACGGATTGTCAACGTCAAAGCTAGCTGAATATTACTTTCCCTTATGCATGTTTTTACTTCAAGTATATGCAAGAGGTGTTTATCCATTTTGCTACATTACTCGTATGACTACGCGACGCGACCAAACATATAACTTTTAACAGCATCCAAACATACACTGCTAAGACAGTTGAAAAAAAGATAAATAAAAAAGACCGATTGAAAATTCCTTCTCAATTTGTAGTCAGATAAATCAAGAGGGAAGATGCGTATGTAAGAATTTGGTGGGTGGTAAAAAGTCCCATGACGTCGACGTCAATTTCACCAATCTCTTTCCCCCATTTCTTAAAGGAGATATATCGCACGCGCAATATTTCAAAAATACATTCGCGTGCTCGCCAGTTGCACGCGTGAGATAGCAAAAATCTCACCCGAGAGATATAAAAATAAAAACACAACAAAGTCGTCGGCATTTGTGTCAATTTAAAAGCAGACGACGACTACATCTACACACCAATAAACACACACGCGCCAACAAAACAAAAACAATATGTATGGAAACTTCACATTGTATTCATGTGTATGTATAAGTTTAAAAAGCAAAATAAGACAAAATCACTAATTTCCCTCAAGATTCCTTAAGGACAGTAAGACAAAATAAGACTTAGAAAAAAAAAAAGAAAGAAAACGATTTCATATATTAAAACTTAAAAGCTTCGCCTCTAGTCATATGCAAATAAAAGAAATTTCTTTTTGACTCAATACAAAAATACAACTCCCCTTGCTCATGAACAAACATGGTAAACTGCACGCTAAAAACTAAAAACTAGACGGATAGAAAGTAAGCATGCCAGAATGATGTTATAGAGAGACACGAAGAGTAAAAGGAGGAAAAGTGATGCTGGGAGAAGAAGACAGAGAAATAGAGAGAGAGGTAATGATGGAAAGAGGAAGTGAGATGAGATGGACTCTGGCGCATTTTATGATTCCAAATTCCCCCATCGGTATAGTTTTCCATAAATATATTTCTTCCTTCTCCATCTTTTAAATTCCCTAAAAGCAAATTTCCAGCTTCCTTTTTCAAACATTTTCCCTATTCGCCTACATTATCCGCCCACTCCACCCATCACTTTTACCCATTACTCTTACACAAATATTAAATATGTATACACACAACTTCCCTCCTCGTCTCAACGACTACAGTGTGCAACAAAAAATGCACTTTTATATGAAAATTTAGTGCAATTTTTGTCACTTTTCCCAAACGGCGCAATGCATCTGCTTTTACAAACACTTTTTCACTACATTACGCAGACAAAACGGTAGGTTATTACATTTTAAATAAACTTTATGTACTTTTGTTTTCTTTCTTTAAAAAAAAATACATAAATATTTTTTAAAGTTACAGTGTAGCTCATGTTTAATTTACAAATGTTTTGTCTTAATGTTTTTTTTGTTCTCCATCATTTTTGCATTCTCCCAAGTCATATTCAGACTTGCAAATGTTTTTCTCGGTATCACGGTTAAACTTATTTTTTCCTCTTCATTTGCTCCACTCGATTTTTAATTATATCAACATTTGTTATCAGGGGAATCAGTTGAGTTAGCAAAAAAAAAGCAGTAAACGAAAGGATTTAAGAACTGTTTTTAATGAAACCGACCTGATTTTCATTGTGAAAAAATGAGTAGAAATTTAGCTACATTTATCATAATTTGTGACTGAACAGTAAAGTACTTGTAAAGTACTTTGTCATTGAGTGGTTAGTTAAGACTAAATAGTTTGGTCTTCAATTTTTTTTGATATTAAGTTTGGTAACTATCTCTTCATAAAATAATACCAGACTTGGTTTTCTACTGTATATGTGAGTAGTAAAATTTTCATGTAATGAAAGACTTTTACTTCCCCATCGTTTTTGATTCCCAAAGGACAACACCATGTTATCTACTTAATAATAAAAGATCTTAATTCCAAAAGTCCATATGGCCATTTTAATATGGCATAATTTTCGTTTTAAATAGACAAACTTCTATGATGTTATCGATATTATAATTCACTAAACAAGATTAGTAGTCATAATAATAACAGTAATTGGGGATAAAATTTTCGAAGGTTTACAGCCCAATAAATGCACACAAGTCGTAAACTCCAAAAAATTTCCTCTTATAAAAGCTAAAATAAAATTTCTTCAACAACGCATATTCGTGTACAGCAGCCATTTTATGACATTACTTTTCCCAACTTTAATATTAATTATTAATGAACTATTCAACTTCATCTTAACACTTCGGTTTGATTAAGTCGCAAATGTAATGCCAACCTATTACCAAAATCGTTAATTACTGAATGTAAATTAATAGTGGAAAAAAATGCCTATTTTGCAAAATGTAATTACACATCCAAGTTCTTCATTACGATACTGATACAAAATATAATCACAAAAATTTGGTAATGGTTGGTATTAACATTTAAACTTCGCTCAATAAAACCATCATTAAAAGTTTTCAAGTTGAATGTTAATGTCAAAATAAACATGAAATAATTTCCAAACATTAAGTTACTGTAAAATAAAGGTGACACAGCGACTTTAAAGTTGTTCAATGGCATTTTTCAATGACATTCAGTATACGTGCTTTCCTTTAACAGTTTAAATGTCTAAATTGATGTTGAAAGAGACTTTTCAAACATTATAAATCGTTTTAAAATCGTTTACATTAAACGTTATTATCCTCTTAAATTCACTCGATAACATTTTTCCCTCCTTCTTCTTCTTAATATAAAATAATATATAAACGGAGAAATGTATGAGAAGAAATCTTTCTGTCTGTGTAAGGTCAATTGCACTGACCACTTACAATTCCATCCACCATCACCACCACCACCAACCGACCAGTCAACCAACAAGACCGAACGTCTTTTCTCTCTCTCTCTTCACATGTTAACTCCATCCCAACCACCCCTCACATGTCACCCATTCATTTCCTGCCAAAAGTCTCCACCCACCAATTTTACCACCAAGAAATTATTTCCGCATACAAGATAAAATAATAAAAAAAAGCCAAGCTTCTCTATAGGTTAAAATAATAATAAAAATACAGCAAAAAGAATCTGAAGAAGAAAATTTAGTGCACTGAGTGTTTTTGAGTGGGGTTAAGGGGAGGAGAGGAGTGAAGACGTGTAATTACGTCCTAAATTAGCGCTGCTTAAGATGGTCATTGGAAACGAAGCCCGTTGCCGATTACAAGACTTCTAATATAGGACATAATGATGGAGGAAGAATGAAATATGAACGTAATCCTCATCCTCCTCCCTTGATCATGTGATCATGTCTCTATGGTGCTCCCCATCTTTACCAAATTCCACAGCTGATGCATCACAAATAATTCTCTTTCTTAAAACTCTTTGAATTTTATTCACCAACGTTAAAATCGACACTTTTGCTGACGTTTGGAGTCTTAATAACACGAAAACACGCCCACAATTTTTTTAGTTGTCAAATAATTTAAAGCATCTTAAACTTCTCATTATACAAAAAAGCATATTTGAAAATTTCCACTCACTCAGGATAGTCATCATTTTCGCATAAATTTTCAGATTTAGTACTCAAACATCTTAATGACAATTTGAGATTACCCAAAAAAAATATTAAAGTCATCAAAATTTTAACCAATGAAATTTTTCGATTCAGAAGATTAAATTCTGATAACGTTTAAGTAATCAGAAATTATGAAAATTTCAAATAGTTAATGCTCTACTGTTAAGGAAGAAAAAAAACGCTTTCATGACGTTTCTCAAATATTTTCACGTCAAAAAAGGAAAAAAATCCTCCCCTAAAAACGTTCACCCAAACAAAACATCTCCTCCCTATGTGCATATGGATAGACTGACAACTCCAATGGGAAATTAAACAAGAGGGAGGAATAGATGGTGGAGTGGGGGTTGTGAGGGAGGAAATGCAGGCAAATAAAATAAACGTCTGCAGGCAATATGATGATTATTAATATTTTTATTATTATCAACATTTTACTCGTTGATAACAATGTGCAGAAAGCAAAATATATAGTTGATAAAACTCCGCAAAAAATATACCTAAGATATATACAAAATAAAAAATAATAAATCATGTTTGATAAAAACTAATTTCCTTCCAGCCAAAAATACCTATGCTATTTGGTATAACAAGACCGCATCAAACTTACACGAAAAATAATAAAACTCAAAACAAAAAGAAAAGAAAAAAAAAACAGAAAATAACATTTAATCATTTCTCTATAAACAAAGCAACTATAAAAAGTCATTTAAATAAATTTAATTATAAAATTAATAAAAAACCTAATGTACCCATAAAGTAGGCTCAAATATAATTAAGAATGAAAATAATTATAAATATACAGTAGTAACAATTAAGGTAATTAAACATCAAGTTGGTTAAAAATGATGTTAGACAGACAAATTATAAAAATAATTTTTGTGGCCACACAAACTCATTAGTAACCGATTTATTGCCGTATAAATTAGCTTTACAATTAACCTCAAAAGCAACTCGTTAATAAAGTAAAGAAAAAACAAATTTAAATAACTAAACTTCAAGTTACACTGTATTTCAACTACTGTATGTTTATACGGTTAGGCAACACTTAATAGCCACATACTACGTCATGTAACCGCTAATTACTAATCTTATGCTAATTAGTCACTTAGTTATACACTTAACTTTCAATTATTAGATCAACGATTCCCAACCGGTACTTTTGCTTTTAAAATAACTAGAATTTTGTTTCTTTTAATAGAACTTTATAATGAGTATATATGGGATATTATTTCAACAAAAAAAATTTCTAAATTAGTGATGAGCAAACCACTGCCCGCGGGCCAGATGAGGGCTCCTAAAATGTTCTATCTAGCTCGCCTTACATTTATCCTAATCTGACGTATAAAAAATACAGGTTGTAAGAAAAATAAATGTGTAAAATGTATTATTTTTTTAATAAATTATATTGAACCGCCTAAAGTTTTTTCCCCCCTTTTCTTTAGCTCCCTCTTTAAAAAGTTTGCTTATCACTGTCCTAAATTATTTTTTTAAAAAAAAACACAAAAAAAGTGAACTGTTTTTCAGTTTATTATTTGAGTGAACTCGGATTCTCTACGCTAACTAATATAAAAAACCTAATTTTTTTATTTAAGAAGTTGGAAGAAAAAATGAGAGTAACCTTATCTTGTCTTATATGTCCCTATATAATCATTTAACTTATTGAATTTTAATGATATTTTTTAATTACAAAAATAATTTGAATTCAACTACCGTCTACCTTAAACTGGCAAAAAACTGAATATTATTTTAAAATTATTCCTATTCCATATTAATTAAGGATGTTCTGTCCAATTTTTTATTTACAATAGTGCTCCCCAGCTTAGAAATAGTTGAGAACCACTGAATTTGTCTACGTTTATACTGATTCACTTGTCCAACGATAAAATTGCCAAAAACATCTTTCTCGACAGTAAAGTTGCTCGACAGATTATAATAACCGACAATGAGTACCATCAGGTATCAGATAATAAATGCATGAAATACAGATCACTAAACCACATCCCGTACAGTCTAATATTTCTTCTAACAAATTGAATTCGGTGTACTTTCGAAACAGCATTACATTGCAAATATAAATTAAAAATGCTTAGGTTGAAATATAAAAAATGTTCACAGATTTGTGTTCAACTTTAACAAATTGTAATAAGAAATCATTATTGTTTCAAGAGTTGGAATGTATTTCTTTCTAAGCTTGATTTTTCTATCCATTCTGCATTTGGATATACAGTATTCACCCTCTACTAAGTAGGGCATTATATTGTAAACCCAATTAGTGTTTAACTTTGTTGATTTAGTTAGACTACTGAATTAAGCACTTGTTGCCAAAAGAGACAGCCGCCATTAAAAAGCAATTTCTCTCCATTTCCTTTCGTGCTTTTCTCTACTTTTTTTTTCATTACTTTTAACTCACTCGCTCTTTCTGCATTTCTCCGTGAGCATCATTCTGTCTATCCAATATGGTTTGTCTATACGATTTGGAATGAAATTAATTTATTATTAATCACGTACCGACGCTACTCTAACAACTATGCACATGCGCAATCGACTCTCTAAATGTTGTTTGTTTCCATTTGCTTAATTCCTAATTATGTCTGTTTGGAGAAAATTTCATTTCAATTTCCCACGATGCCAATTATTACATCGGTTATAATGCTCAATATTACCATTATACAGAATAGTATGCGCCTCAACATCATAACGGTAACGTAACACACCGCTTCTTTCGCATCCATTTACATCAAAAACTTTTCACCAATCCACCACCACCCTCCATCACCACTTTCATCATCATCGTCATCACCATCATCAAAACATGACTGCTGTGGATGGTGTAGAGAAAAGTTTTACAGTAATCATAGCTAAACAGACAATAAGCTTTTTATGACTACACTAAACTTTTGAGACCAAACTCGAAGGTCAATATAAAACAAAATTTTCATCTATTATTAAATTGACTAAACAGACATTTCCCTAAACGACATAGAAACAACGGCAATAATCATTTCAACCATTGCAAAGCCAGCGCATTCCAATTTGAATGCAATTATTAAAATGGATTAAAAAATAGAAAGAAAAAACCCAACTAAAAAAGCAATTAATAAAACAGTTTTCCTTTGAAGCATCTTTTTCACTATGTCAAATTAGATTGTTTTATTGATTAATTAACTAAACATAAATTCAATTTAAAGTTATAAACTTTAAATTTTGATCTCCTGTCAGCAATGCTGTGTTTTAATTTTTAACCCAAAAAATTAATTTTAAAATGTGCTGTATTTGCAATTCTTATAAAACACTTCCTGTCTTAATTCCCAAGTCTTAAAAAACAAATACGAAATATTGTTAACGATATCAGATTAGCTTTAAAATCGGATATATGTACAGTACATCACATATCCATCCAATCCATACAGTCATCCCTATTAATATTTTTATTTATAAAGTGCTGTATACATAAAAAATAACTTTTTCTTATCTTAAATTTCCATAATCCTCGTAAATTGAATACAATTTTTAAAAAATTCTCAGAATATGATAGAGATATCTTCTAGTAATAAAAAATTGAGAAAGGAGATGAGTAAAGCTCATATATAATATGTAGTAGGCATTACAGCAAAAATCATTAATAACTTTCCTAAACCAAAATAAAATATAAAAAAAAAATAAATTTCAAGCCAAACGTAAGTTGTAATAAGAAAAATAAAAAATAGCTAGAGATATGTAGTTTAACCAAAACATAATCCTCCACCTCAAGGCTGTCTATCTATTTCCTTCTCACTTTATTTGCATCTTCCCAACATCCACATCTACACAGTAGTTTGTGTCAGAGTAGTTTGTGTCAACGCATAAATTACGCAGTGTTTCTTTCTATAAACCGATAAAGCCAATCGAATCCCATTAGGAATCGTAATCTCGTTTTTCTTTTCCCACTCTCTTTATATCCATTTCCCACCGCCCACATAAACAAATCACTCTTTCTTTCTCTCTCTCTTCTCGCATGCAGCGCGATGCTACTGGAGAAAACTCAGCGTGAGAAAACCAAGTGGATAAAAAGTGATTAAGTGAACATTCGATTGAGAAAGACGTTAACATAAGTCGACGTAGAAAACGTTTGGGGCAGCGGGCGTGAACAATCGTCCAACATTCCCGGATCATGCACCAGCTTCTTCCATAACTTCCCATGTCACTATTCTGTATTTAAAAGTTAAAAGTGTTGTAACAAGACCCAACAACCAACAATTCAAGTTAAAACGCAGCTCGACGGCCCCCTTCAAATTGCAATCGGTGGTTTTCTTTGCAATAACTTAAATTACTGCATGCATTAATTGCTCAATTAAATAAAGCAGCAAGCGAAAGAGACCTTTTGCAACAAAACACTTATATAAAACAGATTATAATGGGTTTGTCTCATTTTACTCATGTCAAATTAGTCCCACAGTAAAAAAACGGTTAAAAATTTAAACCATATTGACAAACATTTTCCTAATTTACTAAAACAAATAAATGAACATAAGAGACAACATAGCAAGATAGATATAATAGTACAATTATCGATATGTTTTCCCAAGTATCGATATTTTTTCCCAAGTATCGATATGTTTTCCCAAGTATCGATATGTTTTCCCAAGTATCGATATGTTTTTTTACACATATTGCTGTTTTATTTTCCATTGTTTCCATGTTTTATTGCTGTCTTTTTTACAAGTACCAATGATTTTTTAAAAGTATCAATGATTTTTTTACAAGTATCAATGATTTTTTTACAAGTATCAATGATTTTTTTACAAGTATCAATGATTTTTTTACAAGTATCAATGATTTTTTTACAAGTATCAATGATTTTTTTACAAGTATCGATAATGTTTTTACAATTATCAATTATTTTTTTACAATTATCGATAATCTTTTTAAAATTATCGATAATTTATTTACAGTTATCGATAACTTTTTTACAATTATCGATAAATTTTTTACAATTATCGATAAATTTTTTACAATTATCAATAAATTTTTTACAATTATCGATAATTTTTTTACAATTATCGATAAATTTTTTACAATTATCGATAAATTTTTTACAATTATCAATAAATTTTTTACAATTATCGATAAATTTTTTACAAGTATTGATAATTTTTTACAAGTATCGCTGGTTTTTACAAGTACCAATAGGTTTCTTACGAGTACCGATATGTTTCTTACGAGTACCGATATGTTTCTTACGAGTACCGATATGTTTCTTACGAGTACCGATATGTTTCTTACGAGTACCGATATGTTTCTTATAATTCTCAATATGTTTCTTACGAGTACCGATATGTTTCTTACGAGTACCGATATGTTTCTTACAATTCCCAATATGTTTCTTACAATTCCCAATATG
>JAAFCF010006680.1:20962577-21008761 GCA_013389785.1 Helicorthomorpha holstii
CTTACAATTCCCAATATGTTTCTTACAATTCCCAATATGTTTCTTACGAGTATTGATATGTTTTTCACAAGAATCGCTATGATTTTTAATTGAAATTCAAGCATGATGCACGCACCAATGACTTATCTAGTCCGAACACAAAATTACACTAACAACTTGAATTTAGTAGAAACAATTTTTAACCATTAATATGCAGTGTTTGTAAAGTACCTTTAAGACAGCATCAAAACAAACAACAACTAAACAACTGCTACAAATGTTCTGGCATTAAAAGTCCACAACCTTTAAGACCTAAGATCAAGCCTTTAAATGCAGAAGATTAATGTTACATCAAATGCAATTTAAATGTGCACTTTAAGCAAAACTACTGCCCTTAAAATTGCATTTTCTGCCCTATTTGACGTTTTCACTGCAATGCATTATAAAGAGTTTGCGCACTTTCCACAGAAGACATTAATTTTCTACTTATTCAAAGTAATAAGAAGAATATGATGAGAAAAAAGTAACAAAAAAAATGACAACAACAAAAAAAAAGTAACTACAAATTCGAGGCTTGCTATTTAAAAAAATGTTTTAAAAAATTAAAAAATATCGTTTCTGATACGTGTCTAATTCCGTGATGTTTCATATTTTATGTTAATGTGCATTCACGTTTATATGTCATCTACACAAACTTCTAAAAACACAGAAAAAAAGAGATAAAACTTTCAATGGTAAATGAGATTGAATCGCATCTTAGTGAACCACAAATTTCTTGTGTTTGTTTTGGCTCACACTTTGTTTTTATCCCCATTTATGTAACCTGTCTACATCCATTCTTTAGCCGGATTTTTTACATAAAAAATTTAGTTGTTAGCGTGCGGGGGAAAATCTTAGGTCTCCAATTTATGCTTAACATAATTTTTCTCTTACAATATCATTCTCCCCAACCCACAACCCACAAAACAAAACCAAACCAGATCCTTTTGTATCTACTATTTATTTGGGATGACGTGCTTTAACGTTATATATAAATGAAACCAATTTCTTTTCATCTTTCATGCATATTTTCCTATATGCAAGTACAATATAAAAATAACAAAGTTTAAAGTTATTCTATGCGTCATTTTCTTTATTCTTTATTAACTTTATACCGAAATTAATGAGGAGGCCATCTTTTTATGCTTGTCATTCTGTCTATTTATAACATGCACCTTATATCGGTATAAAACACGGTTTCACTTGTACATTACAGTATACACTACATTTCCATCCCACTTCTTTGTTTTTCAGAGAAATAAAATTCTCTCACGCAACTTCTTAAAAGATTTTTTTCTCCATCCTTAAAAAGTTATTAAATTTTCCCATCTGAATATTTTCTGTATTTTGAATACACTAAGAAACAGTAAGAAAAAGCAGTGATAGACAAACCAGTTAACTAAAAAGAAGAGGAAAAGAAGAGTGGGGGTTGGAAAATAAAGAAAAAAAATTTACATATTGTACATCCATTTTGTAAGACGAAAATGAAGAAAAAAGAAACCGACGAAGAAGAAAAAGTAAAAAAGAAAAAAAAAGAGCATACAAACACATTTTCTTGTATATTACCATTTGCATATTTAACATAAAAACCTCATAAAAAATAGTAGGGCAGATTTTCAAAGTCAACCAATTTGAAACATATTTCTCAGCAGCTAAGTTTTGAATTATTCGATAATACTAACACACCCACGGTGTAAACAAAACATCGAGAAGCATCAGCCAAATATACGACAGAGCATCTTAACATTTTCTCATAAAAAAAAGTATCAAAAAAAATTAAAAGTTGAAATTTTATTTTTGTTTCAGACTCCATTTTCTTCCTCCTAACTCAATTTTGGCATCAAATACATTGCCATTTCTTCTCCTGCATCCCACAACTAGGATCTTTTTTATGCAGCGCCATCTACTTTAAATCCCAAAACATAAACAGTTATATCGACGTCACGTGACGTTAGCATCTCTCTGCATTTAATAGTTGTCGTATATGGCATATAATATGAGAATATATAAATACACGGTATAATTTTTCTTTCCTTCACTCTGGTTATTCTAAAGTTCACCGACTGAATACAAATGTTTAGATAAATTGACAGTTAAATGTTCGCTAAAATCTCCCTGAACTTTTCAAACACTACCGAATATCATATATTCTTATCGTTTAGTTTATTTCACATTTCATCTTAAAAGATGCCCCTCCTATATCGTCCTTTCTCAGCAACAACATAATGTACACAAAAAGCAGGTAAAACTCCAGAGTAAATAAAACTAAACAAACAAAATTCGCTAACTTCTCAATGTAAACCGACGATTTCAAACAGCAAAGCATTTCATTTGAACAACAGCAAATAAGCTGAAAGCAGAGGTTCAAACTACAGTACATGTTGCCAAAAATGTATTGGAACTTCAAAAATTGAATGTAAATCCACTTTGGAAAAACTTTATGAAAAGCAAATAACAAATCTGGTCAACATCAACCACAAAATACCTCAAAATAATATGCTACTGTGTATTCAAGCTTTCAAAATTAATCCATTATTAAAAATACAACAATTCAAAAAGTTTAATAACAAACTTTATCGTTTAACTGAATCACATTGAAGCCAAAAACATTACTTAAATCCTGAAAACTCAAGTCTTGCAATAACTTTTAAGTGTCAAGCGCACATAAAGTACAACATTTGTCGCCTTATTTGAGTAATGAACTGACAATTAAGTTGAGTGGATTTGAGAAGACAGAAAGTAAAAACGAAAAACACAAAGAGATAAAGCTCAAAGGTTGTGAAGATGAAGACTAATTTGGAAAATGAGTGTGCAATTAATAGTTAGAACAGATGTTAAATTAGTAAAATGAACATTAAAGTCACAACGCTTATTACAAGTGCAAAACATTCGGCATACACTTTTCCTTGCAATTCTTAAAGAGTTTATATATTCCCCTTAAAGAATCCCCACTCACCCCCACAGACACTTCTTCGTTCCCTTGTCTCTTCTAAATTTCAACTTCAGTATAATTATGTAAGTGAATTAAATAATTAACGACACAAGAGTCAAAAGTCGCTCCATAGGGAAGAGTTTTTCACATTTTTGAAAGTTTAACAATCTTCATCCTTATTTTCCACTTAAATAGAGACGAGGTCAGTAAAGAAAATCTTCCCACCGACTTTCAAAAACATTTTTTCCATGTGTGACAATCGTATCTTTTCTCTTTTCATACTCATTTTCTTTCAGCATCATTCTGACTTTTAGATCTTGTTAATGGCTTTTTGTTTTGTGTGTGTGTATCTACTGTATGTCTCTTTTTCTCTCTAACTTCTCGTGTCCTTGTCGCCTTCTTCCCAAAAACATATATATATATACAAAAATGGCTTTTCTGGATTTTATTATTAAGCTGTCTATGACAGTCTGATATTTGTTTTTCTCTTTGCATTTAATTGTTTCTGCTCTACACGCAAACACGTTATGTACATCTTTTCACTTTTGCGTTTTCGCTTTTCTCTTTTATTGATATTTTTTGGTGGCAACATTTGAATTTCAAATGAAATTTGTCGGATGGGCTCCATTTGCCTGTATTGAAGTTGTTCTCTTGTCTGTTGCAACTTTATCCCTAAAATTTCTCTCTTTCATACTTTGCTTTCAACCCAATTTTATTTAAGCGTTTTGTTTATTTACACAGATGCCCGTGCATATCTCTTTTACACTAACTCAACTACACAATGCAACTATATTATAATACAAAAACAAAAACATATCGCTTCTATCATATTACTATACAGTGCCTATTTACATCACACAAATTATCGGCTACTTAGAAGCACCACAATTTCAGCATCACGTATTTAAAAGAGCCTAATCCGCTACCCATAAACCACGTTTTTCAAATAAAGTGGCGACTACTTTAATTCTTCTTATCATTTATTAAGATTAAATTCAGAGTTTTGATACTTCATTTTTATTTATCAAAAAGTACACCACCTACAATGCCTATTCGAAAATCTGACTTACATAACAAATTTCAAATCACATGTATAAATAATTCTCACATCTATAAAAATATGATAATAGTTCAATATTTACTGCAGGACCTCTGACAAATTTAATTGAGCAAGATAGATGCACTTTCACATTCTCCTTCAAAAGATATTTTCACACACGACTCCAATCACAGCACTAAAAACTGACACTAAATATAAAAAGCGGCCACAAAAATATTTTTATGTACACAAATAAAATTTTATGACATCAAACACGAACGAAAAGATTTGAAATTTCAGTGATGTCTTACGAAGAAAAAAAAAATATACAATTTTTTCGTCCCATACACAAGCATGACCTTAACGTCCGCAATATTACTCATATTATTAGAGGTTAAGATGTTCATCTAGTAAAGTGCAGCGGTTGAAAATCATTGTCAACCATACATGACAGTACACTATACCCCAACTTTTAATCCTCATGAAAATAAAACGAAAAAATTATAATAAAGATCGAATTTCTACGCAGATGGCTACCCATACATAATCATTTTCGCCATACATTACACACACAGAGCCAACAAATAATAAAAATAAATAGAAAATACCAATATTTTGGTAAGAAGGGGGACAATAAAGAAATTCCACACCTCCCTCAAATCTAATTTATATTTCACCCATATAAAACATTTATTCAACTAACCCTTATCAAATTGAACACGGAAAAAAAATAAATAAAATGAAATAAAATGCACTCTCTCTGAGAGATATTTCGACACACGGAGAGAGAAAAAGATGATGATGGAGAAGGTATGGAGTGTGAAACAGGGTAATACAACAACTTTAATATCCACCCAAAGGGGTCTTATTTGACGTTTATAATGGAACTGAAACCGTCATGTATACAGAAAAAGCTCAAAAAAAAAAGAAGAAAAAAAGTTATATTGTTACGAAAAGATAATTTCAGTATACATAGTAGTACTAGAATGAAAGAGATAGAGAGAAAAATGTAATAACAATGAAATGCCCCCCACGCTTTCTGTTTCTTATACAATGTTTAAAACCTGTCGAGCTATGTTAATGTCATCCTATTTAACCACCACTTCAAAATAAAAAAGCTCCTTTATTCGACTTCTTAGTCCTCCCACCCCACACATCTTCACTTGTAAAATGTTTATAGAAAATCAATTTCTTCCTGAATGATGTATTGTTGACTGACTTAAATGAATTGAATAAGTTTCAGGAATGTTTAAGCTGCTCTTTATATTGCATAAAAGAAGCCAGAATTTTCCTATGTTAACTATAATAGGAGAAAAAAAAGTTTGGAATTCTTTTTCAAAGATATTATGTTTGATCTTGTACTGAATTGTATGCTTCTTTAACATGTCAACGTTAAATATAGCGAGTTTTGTCATTGATGGGACTGCAAATGAGCGAATTGATAGTTCATTGGTTCATCTGTAAAATGCAACAGTGGAATTGAGTAAATGGCGTTCCATACACTCAATTTGACAAAATAATGTCAATATAAGTTAGTTTTCCTTTAAAAGGCAAATACAACAAGAATTCTCCAAATATAACGTGTAACGGTGTATGGAAAGCCATCACTATGGCAATGTTTATTTTAGCAAGATAAATGCTGAGCATACCAAAATGTTAAAAACGTTTGAAAAACTAAAAGAAAATGCGTTTGAAAAAATATTACACTGAATTGTTGATATTCTTTTCTGGTATTCAAACAGAAAATTGAATACAATAAATGAAACTACCCAACATGACCGTTCTTTTAAGCAACAACTTTCAACAAGTGTCCTAAATATCAAACACCTTATTTGCTCAATAGAAGTGTAGAAGAAATATTAATAAGTGAAAAGTTTGTCACCATACTTTTCCATTACTGTATTGTCAGTGCCCACTTAAAATAATAGCTTTAGTCGTTTTCGATTATTGTGTTAGTTTTAGCCAGATATGAAAAGTTTGCTTATACACTTATACATAAGAAAATTTCATGAACCGTACAGAATTAACGAAAAAGCCACGTACACGCACATTTTGATCATATTCATATGCAAAACCACACTTCTCACATTTCCACCGCACTAGTTGCAAAATAGCACATAGCATAAATAAATCTTTTACCATACTGTATATAAAAAAGTCAAAAAGTTTTTTTTTCTAAACAATAATAAAAAGTTGCGTTTTGTTGATATACTATGGTAGGAATATTCAGTAGCAATGACGTGTAAAATACAAAAAATGTACAAAAAAAAAATTTAGCTACTCTTATGTATATTTTTATCATATTTTTTACACAATGGCTTTCTTCTGGATTAAATCTAAAGAGAATTTTTGCCTTGGACATTGTCACTTGGATGATAAAGTATGAGGGATGAATTTCCGGCGCCATCTTACACACCCAATTCATACAGTAAAAACCATCAGTGAATTGAAATTAAGTAACGAAAATGTCAACTTGTACAACGAAGGCCTTATTGAGGGGTTTCAGTCTTAGCATTTAAGTGAATGATATTACAGTATATGAAAGTGTGGACATAACTTCACTATATATAAAAAAAAGACCATGAGCTGTACATAACCCTCACACACTCCCACACCGACACTTTCACTGTTTTCATCCCTCCCCTTTCATTCTTCACACTTTTAAATATAAAAAATGAGATACACTACAGTTGCAGATTAAGTCGTTAGAGAGTGTATTTTTTCTTTCACTTGCTTTTAGTCTCCAACCTAAAAAAATATATACAGTGCAAATGTGGCGCCACCAAGTGAGCGAAAGGCCATCCGGTCACTCTTCATGTGCAAATAAGTCGCCATAGAAATAATATAAAAAAGCATATAAACATATCTTATTTTTTTCTTCTTGGCATAAAATAAGGTCGTAATAGCATTAAAAAGACTATTACTAAAAGAAAAAGATAGTGGATAAGTAAAGATGAGAAAAGATGGCGTCGTTTCACATTCAAATTGCTTTGTTTCGTATAAAAAAAACTTTTGCAGCTAACCGATTTAAATATTTTTTACTTCATCTCTCTGACAGTTAAAAAACAAAGTTAACAAAATACAGTTGAGAATATACCAGTTTTAATACTTAAATGTACAGTAGGTATGATGTAACGATAGTTACACAAAAAAAAGTTTAAAAACTTATTTTTTTCCCTATTTAAGTTTACAGTGTTTGAAATAATGAAAGTTAAGTTAACGCATGCCGTATAATGACAGATCAAGAAAATAGTTAGTTGGTGGCTTTACTTTTTCATTTCATTTAACCACAAAAAAACTGGAATGTAACCAAATACAACATCATTAGTTGCAAAACTTCTTCTAACTCTTTTAATACTAAACAAAAACTTTGTCTCAGATTTGTTCTCGCACAATATACCAATCACAAATCAAATACAGTGGATTCTCGTTAACACGAACGCCATTATCAAGAAATTCTCGTTAACACGAAGCAACATTGCAGTCCCAAACTACAGTATAGGCTTTCCCATACATTTTTTGTTCTTTAACACCAAGTAAAACCCCGTTAACACGAACTGATTTTGATTCTCCAAATGAAAAATTTCATTTATCGTCGGTAAAATGTATAGAAAATCAAAAAAATGTCAGTTTGACTCTAAAAAATGCCAGTTTGACTCTAAAAAATGCCAGTTTGACTCTAAAAAATGTCAATTTGACTCTAAAAAATGTCAATTTGACTCTAAAAAATGTCAGTTTGGCTCTAAAAAATGTCATTTTGGCCAATATATATTATACTTTGCATGTTTTCGTTAACAGAAAACCCCGTTAACACGAAGAAAAATTTCGGTCCCGTCGACTTCGTGTTAACGAGAATCCACTGTACTAAATACCAAAATATGCTTGGAGAAACATGCCCCTATGAAAAAGCAAACCTTACAAACACCAGTTTTAGCCGCTATAGCGCTGCTGTGATTCCGACAGATTTAAATCGACATCACTGACAACTAGTAATTAATCAGTTTTTACACCAGTGCTGTTATACCATTTTAAAGCACGTTTTTAACATTATTACCAGTTGATACCAAGCTGATACATAACATGCAATAGTGATTATAATAAACCAAAGTACTGTACTTCTCCGTTCACTACACTTAACTTCTATTACCACTATTTGTTATTTTTTGTTGAAAAACATAGCAGTAACCAACTTAACTCATTTAACCCATTGAATTATTGTTGAACAGGTGTATAGTCATTAATCAGGCAAGTGCTTTTAGTTGATTTGCGAATTGGGAATTGTTTTGTCGGAAAGCAGAGCTGTTAACTTCCGGTCAAAATGTACTTGTAGGTGTAAAAACACATTACTTTACTAGTCATTATTTTTTTAGTACTGTAATGTACAGACTTAAAAATGTAACTAATTTTTTTTTATATTTAAAGTACAAAAAAGTTTGCGATCTAATTAAATTAGTAAGTTGAGCATACGCATTAATAAGTAATAACAATCTCCATTTTAAATTCAACAAAGAAGATCAAAGAAAACGTAAATTTGCTCGTCTTATCTTAAAGACAAAACAAATTAGCGCTTAAAAATCTTAAAAATCACCACAAAAAAAAAGTCTTTCTACATTGACGAATCAAATAACAAGAATCTTTTTCAATTAAAAAGTCAAATAAAATTGCCGACGTTTTCATAAGTTAAAAAACAAAAAATCCAACAAACAAACTTTCCGCGTATAAAGTCAACTCCAAAAAGCCTTAAATAAAGAGTTACATTAAAATAGCATTGCTAATTATTGATGCGATGACGTCGAAATCGAAAGGTTTTCGGTTTGGCTTTTCGTATCCATCAACACAAAGATACACACCAAAAAGTTGGTATAAAACAAGTAGTGGTGTATTTGTAGAGGTAGGAGAGTAAGTTAAGTGGATTTTTCCCTCGAAGCTAACTTCTAGACATTGAATGGGAGAGTTAAAATTGGGAAGAATTGTTTGATGGAAGGTAGCAGTGGAAAAGGAAAGAAAACGAAAGGGAACATCCGTTGAAAATTTAATAAGATCGAATTACATAACCGGATTGATTGGTAAATACAAACCCAGAACAAAGTAAAGTCATAGATTCCCCCACCAACTTCCCCCTTCTCCTCCCTCTTACTTCCACTTTCTTTCTACTTGCACGTAAAACCGTATTACACAGCACATGCGCCAAATCATATATAAACTTGTAGGATTTTTTTTATCTTTTAGTTAGCTCTCATCACCACCCACTACAAATCTACTGTACAATCACCAGCACCACCAACAAACATGTTGTAAACCTCTCCACCATCAATTCAAGTGAAAACGAAAGAGAGATGCTAAGTATTTGACTTCTTTGGGAAAGAGAAAAAACAGTATGTTTCAGTAGTTGTCAATAATTGAGCATGTTATTGCATTTTCATCTTCAAAAAAGCACAAAAAATTAAATAAAAACAGCAGAAAGAAACCGAAACATAACTGAAATTCAAAAATACCAATAAGTAGGTACCAGTATCACATTAATAATTCATTTCAAAAAGTATCTTCTTAATGCAATATAATGTACTGAAAGAATTGCAAAGTAGATGAGTGAACTTAAGCAAAGTCAACGGTTTGGTTTTATCATGTTTTACAGTAAATGGGACTTATAAAGAACAGAAACGGTTTAAAATGATCAAAATAATACATTGTAGTTGATAAAAACGTTTGATTTAGTTGAAAAGTACATTAAATCCTATTGTAAATCTCATTCAAAAACAATAAGTCATTGGTCAATCAGTATTACACATTTTATGAAATTAATTACTCAAAGCAGCAGATTTAAATTTGAAAAAAAAGTACCGTGGAATTCCGTTAACACGAAGTCGTCAAGACCGAGATATTTATTCGTGTTAAGGAGATTCCACTGTTGACATAATTTAGTTTTTTCCAATGTTCAAAATAGTTTTGAAATTACTGTGAGTGGACATGAAACTGAATTGGCAAAATTTGTTGATTGAATGCGTTTGTGAATTAAATAGGCGGAGTTGTAGCCAAATTAAGACATGTCGCCACTGTTAATTTACGAGACTGCTCTGTTTACGCTCGTAAAAACGCATCTTAAACTTATGCACCATTCATTATCAATTGAGTAAAGAATAAGAAAATACGCCGACGAGCCATTTAGACAAAACGAACTTTGTTATTTTGATTTTTATTTTTTTAGTCACCCATTCTTCCTCAAATGTGTATCCCCCTGCAGCCCCACTATTCTTACATGCCCTTCGGTTGAAATTTGTTGTAAGATTTTCATGCTACAGTGTTTGGATAGTAGCAGAAACGATAAAAAAAATAAAAAAACAAAGTGGAGATTTAAAACTTAAGCTTAACAATAGAAAAGAAGGCGCAGGGTGATTTACACCGCAAGAGAGCAGTACCAACATCGTATTAATTCCAAACGGTTTAGAAAAACCAAAAGAAAACACAAAATAAATATAAATAAAAGGCAAAACACAAGGGGGAAAAATCATTCTAAAAAACCCCATCTCTTTTCCTCCCACTTTACATCTATAAATTCCAATTTCTTTTACTTTAAACTTGCTACATACTGTGGTGGTGTTTGTTTTTCAGTTTCAATTTTACAGCTAAGAAATGGTACTAATTTGGACCGCAAAAGCTAAACAATTGAGCACTTAATTACCACATTATAATCTTGTAATGAGCTTTAAACTTAAAAAATAATAATAATAAACCAAATTGTTAATGTTTTTATTTTTAAACGACTTTGTGTTAAATGACTCATTGTTTCTCAGAGTGAACCACTTCTACAGTAAAACAAAAATAGTATCAATGTAAAATAAACTGCTAAAAAACACAGTGTAGTACGTTTAAAACGAAAACGCTTAACACAAAATAATAATTTGGTCCAGACTAAAGAATAAGCATATATTTCATACACATTTTCTTTTAACACGAAACAAAACTAGTTCAAAAGAAGAATTCGTTTTTCCAATAAACAAAATTTTATAAAAACAAATAAAAAAATCAATAAATTTTAGTTTTAAAATTACATTTATAAAATGACATTGTTTTTTTAATGAATACATTAAATGTACAAAATGTAAAATAATTTGAAAAGTAAATAGTAAAGTGGAATCTTGTTAACACGAAGCAACAATGCAGTCCCAAACTAAAGAATAGACATTATCGTACATTTGTTTCCTGTTAACACGAAGAAAACCCCTTTTAACACAAACTGATTTTGATTCTCCAAATGAAAAATTGCATATACCCTCGGCGAATATGTAGAGAATATCAAAATTTTTATATATTCAATATATTTTTTATTTGTTTTTATAAAAAAAATTGCATCGTTTTTTCATGAATGCATAATATTTTGAAATGTAAATTGTATGTCTAATGTAAATAATAATTCTAAATATAATGTACTCAAAAAAATATCATTTTGGTCTTTATATATATTTTTTGCAGGTTCCTGTTAACACAAAACCCTTTTAACATAAAGAAAAATCACGTTCTCGACGACTTCATGTTCACGGGATTCCACTGTATCTAATCAGTGAGTATACTGTATGCATCGTTTAACACGAAAAAATATTTCGGATCTGACAGTTTCGTGTTAAGCGGTTTCCACTTTGTATTAAAAGTGCAGGCGTGCATAGTTTCTATTGGTCTTAAGTCAGTTTTTAATGCAACATTTCGTAAATAACTAATTGAAAGTCTTAGTTAATTATCAACTTTTCTGTTTTTAACTAAATTACTTTAAACTCTACTTCAGGTATTTTACAAAAGCGTCGTTTTATACTTTTCCACACCAGCGCTGCAATATGGTATTTTTTGTCAGTGTTGTTTAGTGACTTAATCGCTTGAAAACGCCTATGCCATTTGTCCATATCAACCGGAAATTGACCAAAATTAAGTAAATAGCGGAAAGGTGCAGAGTGTGAAACGAGATAAAAAGCTGACTGTAAGAAAAGGATAAGACACTACCGCCAAATTTTTCACCACGTTCAAATGACTGCCAAAATTACCTTTACACACAACAAAGTTAGCTAAAAGATTACACAAAAACATTAGAAAAGAAAATAAAGGGGAGCCAGCACTGCGCACACTCCACTCACTACCTTCAAAAAGCTTTATG
Organism: Helicorthomorpha holstii; assembly: GCA_013389785.1. NCBI lineage: Eukaryota > Metazoa > Arthropoda > Diplopoda > Polydesmida > Paradoxosomatidae > Helicorthomorpha > Helicorthomorpha holstii. The sequence continues at coordinate 20,974,707 of JAAFCF010006680.1, forward strand.
TGTACAAAAAGGACCATGATTTTTTACCAGAGAGGAAGAAAATATCTTATCTTGTACATCGTTTAGCCCTTTTGTCACACAACATTAACTCCGGTAGCACGTGATTACAATTGCACGAGAATGCATGACGTCACTTATCTAAGAATAGCACTAAAAACACCGCGTTAACAAGTGAATACAGCAATTTGTATTTTCTTTTTTTAAAAGAAAAAACTAAACAAAAAAATAAGCTTATCTTTAGTCATTAAATGCTTGGTCGACGCAAAATTCTAATTTAGGAAAAGAGTGGAGTTTAAACTAGTTTTCAATTTAGTCTTTTTGTGTGTATAGTACATACACGTTGAAGTTAATTAGGTGGCGCGTCGTTACCTTCATTATAACATAAATATATAAATTAGCTTGAGAAAAAGCAACATTTTCATCTCTTTTTTTAAGCTATTCAACTTTTAAAGGAAAAATAAAAGACTAATTTATGAAACATTACTTTTTAGACAACAAAGATGGCTACGGTTGGTAGCATACAGTGTTAGTATTAATTAAACTCGCTTTTTAAAATTGCAATCAAGTTACAACCAGTCGCTAATGATAGTAAAAGAAAAAATAATTAGCAGATTTTTATTCAAGTTCAAACTAATATACTGTAAATATAAAATTATAATCAATGTCGCCCAACTTTGCAGCTCCATTTTATTCAAAATACAGTGAATTCTCGTTAACACGAACGCTGTTAATAAAAAATGCCAATTTGACTCTAAAAAAATGTGAGTTTGACTCTAAAAAATGTGAGTTTGACTCTAAAAAATGTCAGTTTGGCTCTAAACAATGTCAGTTTGACTCTCAAAAATGTCAGTTGGCTCTAAACAATGTCAGTTTGACTCTAAAAAATGTCAGTTTGACTCTAAACAATGTCAGTTTGACTCTAAAAAAATGTCAAATTTGACTGTAAAAAAATGTCAGTTTGGCTCTAGAAAATGTTAGTTAAACTCTACGAAATGTGGGTTTGACTCTAAGAAATGCCAGTTTGACTCTAAGAAATGCCAGTTTGACTCTAAAAAATGTGAGTTTGACTCTAAAAAAATGTCAGTTTGACTCTACAAAATGTCAGTGTGACTCTAAAAAATGGTAGTTTGACTCAAAAAAATGTGAGTTTGACTCTAAAAAATGCCAGTTTGATTTTGCATGTGTTCGTTAACACAAAACCCCGTTAACAAGAAGAAACATTTTGGACCCGTCGACTTCGTGTTAACGAGAATCCATTGTAATAATAAACTTTAGCAACAACATGGTATTTTAAACTAAGTACTGTACATTCAAAAATGTAATTATTAAAAACAACCATTGTAATAAAAATAATAGCTTGTTACACCAAACCCCAAGTCACTAGCTAAAAAATAAGAATTTTAAAAAAAGTGTAAAAACTTGCATAAATTGTAAAAAAAATATATAACAATAAAATTCCAGTGTAAATAAAAAATGTGCTCAAGTTGCCGAACAGAAATAAAAACCCATAAAATTTGTTTTTGTTTGTTTAAATAGCAGATGATTTCCTGTTTCTTTTTCAATGCTTTTTTCTCTCTCCTAAAACATCAAATTCAGGAAACAAAAACATGAACAACCGTACAGAGTGTGCCACATACGAAGTTTACAAGTACAAAAAAATATAAAATGAAGCCCATATTTATAAAAACAACAACAAAAAATAGATATATCTCATCTCTTTCACATCTTTAAACTTTAAAAACATATACAGTATATAACTGCAGATGGACTCATCTCTAGTTTTGCAAAAAAAAAAAAAAATATTTCCGCTTTTTTTTATACACATATAAACACAAAGTACAGTGTGTGCTAAGATAAATGCAAATATGAATAGGGAGATGAAAGAATTTCCATACATGTCCATATCTAAGCCTAAACACGGTCATAAACACGAAGGTCATAAAGCTTTCATTATTTACTCGCCTCACCATCGACACAATAACAAAAACTTTTAAGGGAGGGGGGAGAGAAGAGTCTTATACTTTTTATTTATTTTTTTGAATGTGTAAGTATATACTGTATATTGGAGTTGTCATCATTTCCTACCGAATAGGCCTTTAACGTCTATCTCCATCTCCCTCCCCATTTATACTTGAAAATGGCTCAGAAAATACGTCGCACTTTGCCTCACTTTCCCCGTCAACTATAATTTTTTAAGACCAGGCTGTATGGGCTGGCGTCGAATGACGTAAAACGAGACCAAAGGCCAATTTGCATATCAGCAGACACAACGATATGGCCATTTTCCAAAAGAGAAGAAAAAGCGGAAATTTTTTCTTTCCATTTAATATTTCTACTTGTATACTATTGTGTGTATGTATAAATGTGTGTGTGTCATATTCTTCAGTCTTCTTATTTTACCCAACGTTTTATATTTATATTTACATATACAAATAAAATATCCCTCACATCACATTTCCTATACACTTTCATAGGAAAATATTCAAATAAACAACATCGTCATTTCACTGCCTATTTTAGTTTCGTCTAATTTATTATGCAAAACAAATTACATGTTTGTTTTTATTGCTTAATTGTAAATTTCCAATAAAAGTACAACACAGTACATTCAGCATGTAATATCAAATTTGATTGAATTCGACTTTTTAAACTGATATTTCTTTGTAAATTAATGTTGAAAAAGTGTCTCATAAAACGTTTCAGTGTATTCTGACTGTCAATGAAAATTAAATGTGAAAGGGCCTGATCAATATGACGGACACAATTAGTGCGTCACAAAGCATTAAGTACGCAGTACGCCGAGAAAGCTGGATAAATGACGGCAGAATGTCGATTGGCTATCTACAATCATTAACAAAAGCCGAAACGCTGATATACCACAATTGCATAAAAACCGGTAATTGCTTGATGCAACAAACTAACCAAAATGTATTCAATCTCAACAAAACTAAATAAAAAATGATAAATTACACGTATTAAGCTCTTAAATTGACATTAGAAAAAAATAAAGCAACTTTTATCTCCGTTTGTTAAATGTTATAAGGAAAAAATTAAGATTTAGCTAAAAACTCATCAGAAAATATTAATCTGATGTATTTCAAGTAAAAATGTAATTAATTGTAATAATGTTTAAAGCGCAGGTAAAGTGATATCTATTTAGCGGTCGAATACTAGCTACCGCCGTCAAAACTCGATCGAGTGCGGCATCATCGAAGGTGATGGTAGTAAAAAGTACGCGAATAGAACAGAGAAAGTGATCGGTGCTATGATTGCACAAGTACGGGGAGGCGTCACCCAAGCCACTTCTAACACCACCTGTTTCTATTAAAAGTTAAAAACTAACGATAACGTGTTGTACTCATACAAATCCAAAAAAAAAAAAAAAAATACTCAACGAAGGGGTAGTAAATATACGAAACCAAAAAAAAAATAGTAATCAAATGCCACACGTAATTTACATTCACCACACAAATCGATCCGCTACATAAATCTTATTAAATCTTACTAAATCCTCTACCATAATTTTTTTTACATTTTAAATGAAAATACCCAACCCAATGAGCAGAAGAAAAAATCCAATTTGACATAAGAGTATGTCACGGCTCTTAAAACATGTACAGTATTTAAAAACCCAAACAAAAACATCTAAACGTTAATCGACATTAAATTTAATTAAAATTATAAAAAGCGGAGTTAATTCCGGCATTAATATGGCTTAAATACACTTAAAATAAACATTACAGTTTCTTCCAAGAACTAATGAGGCAATTGAAGCAATCAATTCGGATTCCAATAAAGCCATAAAGCCAAATTATCAGTTAACTATATACACAGTGTAGCTTATTAACTAGTAAAACAAAAATAATCGACAAGAGAATATAATCGTTAAAATATAATCGTCAAACTTTTATCTACTGTAAGCTGAGCCTAATTTAATTTCTCATTAAACAGTAAACTAAAGTAGAACTAACCATGGCATCAGCGCCCCCTAGTGAGTTTGCAAGAGACCATGGAGCTGATTAAATCACTAATTAAGCCCCTGTACTTGTGCAGTTTGTCTAGCCATAATCAAGACTTATAAGTTACATCTGCTAAAATGACAACCTGTTACCTTGTCAGTTGTACTGTACAAATAGTCAACTGACAATCCTAACAAGAAAAAAAGGACAATTTTATGTTCCATAATAAAATATACAAGACGACGGTGGTGGGATAAAATATGAGTATCGAAATTGTCTGCCATCTTTTTTACAACTTATGAGAATTGAAAAAAAGTCAGTGAGAGAAAATACGATGACGCAAAGTACACATTTTTCAACTACCAAAATTACCCGCCACATTTTTCTATCATTTTAACCCCCACCTTACCCATTTATCCACCCAGTTAACGTTAAGGTGCTTCTTTGCACACACAGTCACATAAAAAACGATATGCTGTTTTTTTATACAATAAAGTTTTTTTTTTTTTTGGTTTATAAAGTGACTAAAACGCCAGCTTAACCAACGGCACGAAGCAAACATTTAGCCAAGTCGCAATAAAACAAAATTTAAATTGACTAAAATAAAGAAAATGATGGCAAAACTAAATAACAATAATAAAAAAATAGAGGATATTGGCGTTTTGGGAAAACTAAAAATACCATTAACAAATGGAAGTTAGGCATCAAACAGTCGCCCAAGACATTGTAAAAAAAAATAATGAAATTAAAAGTTAAAAGTGTCTTACTCGCTATCTCGACTCTTAATACTAAAAAACGGCGACTCAAATTGAAAAAAATAAAAAATTGAACTACTAAAGAAACTATAATACTTAAATTCCCTTAACGACGACTACGACGATATCTAAACTTAAAGAAGTAAAGAAAAAGGAAAGTTGAATAAAACATACTGCAACTTTCCAACAAAAAAAATTAAATGTATAAAATCGACAACCTTATCCGAGTTTAATATTAAACCAAATAATACCTGTACTGGAAAAGTAACTATACAGCAAAAAACTCAGCTTTTCATAACAAATTTTAAGTACTTCAAACAGACAAATTTGGACATTCTGTATTTAAAAATCTTTTATAAAACTTATTTTATGATACAGTGGATTCTCGTTAACACGAACGCCGTTAAAACGAATTTCTCGTTAACACGAAGCAACGTTGCGGTCCCGAACAACAGTATAGGCTTTCCCATACATTTTTTGTTCGTTAACACGAAGCAAAACCTCGTTAACCCGAACTGATTTTGCTTCTCCGAATGAAAAATTGCATATTTCGTCAAAGAAAATGTAGAGAAAATCAAAACAAAGTGAGTTTGACTCTAAAAAAAAATGTCATTTTGACTCTAAAAATGTGAGTTTGACTCTAAAAAATGTCAGTTTGACTCTAAAAATGTGAGTTTGACTCTGAAAAATGTGAGTTTGACTCTAAGAAATGTCAGTTTGACTCTAAAAATGTGAGTTTGACTCTAAAAAATGTCAGTTTGACTCTAAAAATGTGAGTTTGACTCTGAAAAATGTCAGTTTGACTATAAAAATGTGAGTTTGACTCTGAAAAATGTCAGTTTGACTCTAAAAAATGTCAGTTTGACTCTAAAAAATGTCAGTTTGACCAATATATATTATATTTTACATGTATTCGTTAACGCAAAACCCCGTTAACACGTAGAAAAATCTCGGTCCCGTCGACTTCGTGTTAACGAGAATCCACTGTATTTTGTAAACAGAAATGATTTACGTAATTTTATCTTTTATGCAACTGATAACTCTGCTAAAAAAAACTTTTGTGTTGATATTATTGAAAATCACCAGATTTTTCTGCTACTTCAATATTGTTTTTTGTCTTTTCAACTGCCTAAAATGTGAATGTTTACTGCTGTTTATGTATATTGAATAACATTCATGTATGTTTCACTGTGCTTCAATAAGAAAACAATGTTCTTAGTGTAAAGAGACCCCAGTGAGATCACAACTGGCTATTCAATATACAGTATGTTTTTTACAATCTCATGCTGTCTTTATACAGTATGTTGAATAGTTTTTGCAATAAAAAAACCTTAAAACATTTTATAAAATACCATTGAGTTAATTAGACTTTAATAAAAAATCACAAAACAATTGGACCAAAATTAAGTTGGTTATTGAATACCAGTACGTTAGAACTGTGATAGAATGATCTCAAAATTTTCACTTCTCGTTTGATCAAATTTAACATTTTCAGCGTTTTCTTTCCGAATTTCCATTCTACAATACCAGAACTACAAATTTGTTTTATCAGAAAAAAAAGTTTGCTACTTTCACCCATAGTTACACAAGCAGAGTGAAAGTTAAAGCAATAGGTGGTGCTGATAGTAAGCAGTTTTCAACACAAAAAAAAAGAAATTTCATTTTCAATAAATCTTCGCAAGCGTATCGACTCCACTATATATAAAGTAAACGTGTTTTATCCACAAACTCCAAAAATGGCACACAAAAAAAGATGTATATTCACGTAAACAAGATGATCGGAAGTGAACAAACTGTTTCCGTTTTGCAACTCTAGACACATACATACATATTATACCGGTAGTATAAGCATCAGCAACAACAAAAACTCTTCTCAAATGTGGAGAGGAAATTACGTCATCATCAGCCGGCCATTAATATGGATATATGGCCAAATAGACGATGGAATTTTATTGGTCGATTTTACAAGGGCAGTAAAAGTAAGATGTTGTTAGGGACGACGAGAAAGAATAAGAAAAGAAAAACGTCGAAAAATCGTCCCCTATGCAAATGCTTTTGAAAAAGAAGAGAAAAAAAACTTATTTCTTAGCCATTTTTACAGCGTTGTCACGCGAAATCGTAATAATAAAAAATATTCTTAAATCGACAGAGTTATTTTTTGTTTGGTGGATAGATAGATGGTTGGATAGAAAGAGCGAGGTCCAAACGATGTATGCAAATGGAATTTGTATAAAAATTCTCTCCCAACCAACCAACCCAACAATACCGTACATCCAGGAGAGGAAAAAGAAAACTATATAATGTATAGCACAGTATAAGAAATGTATAAAATTTTCTATGTTGGTAGTGGGCTGAAAGTACATAAGACGATTTTCGGTGTTGCCCATACAAAATACTAGAAGTTCGGTCGAGGAATAAATAACATAAGAATATACATATAAAAAAAACCTTCAAACGAAAGCCGAGTTACATTTTGGTTGTATCATTTTTGGGCAGAGAGCCCAATCGTGGGTTTTGGGTTTATGCAAATCGCCGACGAAAATATATGTATACTATAATTTTGGCATTCAAATTTTTCCCAACCAACAATTTTTTTCTTCCTCTACTAAAAAAGCCACTGAAACTGAGTGAGATGAACAAAAAAAAGGAAAAAAAAAACTACTGTACTAAGAATAAAAATAAAGACAAATTTGTCCTCTACTTTCATACACTTAGATTTTACGACAACAGAAAAAAATCTTTTTTGGAAGGTACTGTATATTTGAAAAGTAGTTTTAGATTTCGTCCTAGTAATGGCAAACGTCGTAAGTCAACCCTCCCCCATTTCGTCTGTCTATCTCCCTTTTCCCCCACCTTTTCAACAACCCCCCACCAAAAAAAAAAAACACCCAAGTAACGTCAATGCTTTGATTCAAAAAGAGTTGAAACAAAAATCCTTTTAAAAAACCCAGTCAGATTCGAAATCGTTAAATCTGACTATAAACATGCAAAAAGCCTATGTTGGCAGACATGTTCAGGTTCGAACAGGTCATGTGATTGAATCAAAAGCTCAAAGGACTATATCGTATCAATTGAATAAAGCTAAAATAGTACTTACATTGCTTGATTTGCTTACACCGTTTTATAATCATACCACGTCAAAAATAAAATAGTAAAACAGTTCTTACCTATAAAAAAACAGAATTAAAAACATTAGAAAATGACACAGTATTTCAATTAATTTAATTACATAAATAATTATACAAGATTTTTTTTTCAGTGACTTTGGACCATTTCAATTGTGACAAAATTGTTTTATCTTATGTTCACTTGTACTTCAATTAGCCTCAGTCGACAGCATAAAAATTAAATCAAATATTTATCGCCCAATTCGTATGTAAAATTATTTTTAAATAGCTACGTCTCAACGTCATTAAGATTTTAGATGAAGAAAAAACCGTTATACAGTAACTGTCTGTGTGAATAGAAAAAAGAAAAAAAAACCGTGAAAGTGTTTTAAAGATGGAGACGAATGGTTGGCTGCAAAGTAATATCCGGTTGCGTTAAAAGTATCTTTAAACACTCCTTAAAATCCACATTAAATGTTAACACAGCCATCATCATCATCATCATCATAGTCATCAAACAGTGGAGCTTGATGAGACTAGAAGATACACATACAACACCCTAAAAAAATAGACCACTTTTCCATGTTTCACTCTTTACAGTAAAAAAAAAGAAAAAAGAGAAAGGAGGAGAGTTAATGACGCCCCTTTTTTATCCACTTCCGGTTTGTCTAACAACTCAAAAAGATGTCTTTATTAGTCGACAGAGAAAATAAAGATATCTCACCCATTCAAAATGGCTTCTCACCCACTTCCTACGAAACATTACCAACGTCTATAGAAATGCGTATACCCAAAACACACTGTATTATCAGGAAAACCAAGCAGCCATTTTGAATTTTTACGAGCTAATTTTTTTTGCATTAGATGAGAGAGAAAGAGACGAGGGTAGGATAAAATTTAAAAAAAGGGAAAGAAACCGCCATTAACAAGCTCGTAATAATAATTAGCCACATCACAGATAAAAACAAAGTGTCTTCACCTACTGTACATCAAAAAAAAATTTAAGTTGTTCTTCCTGAATCAATGCCTTTTTTACTGCCAACTTAGAGTTAAACAAAATTTGTAATTACTGTCTTCATAGCATATATTTAATAATAATAATAAAAAAACAGTAAATAGAAACCCACACACGCCCTATCAATTTCTTAAGTGGATAAAAGATAATAAAAAAGTGCAATTTATTAACCCCCCCCCCCCCAAAAAAAAAACTTAATCTTAAATTTAAAAATCATTAAATTACAGTGAATTGTACTTAGTAACTGAAATTAACAATTTAAATATATCCGTGATTAAGAAGCTATTAATTAATTTATTAAACAGACATCCTTAAACATAAGATGAGAATAAATATTTAACTGTTAAGTTTACTTTAATCCAAATTGCATTAAAATTCGATATATCCAAGTACTGAATTTTCTAAAAACAGTACTGAAATTGTTAATAATTAATCGCTAGTGACTAGACCATTAAATTAAAATCGTACAGATTACATACAACTTTTAAACAACTGTAACACGGTAAACAACTTTTGTTTTCTTCATTACTATCATTAATTTCAAATTAGTATTAAAACTATAGTATGGAGGAAAACATGTACTGTACTGCACACTTCAAACAATGTTTAATTTCATATAAGATAAACCCAACACTAGTAAATATAATGTCATTTATGTAACTTACTACAGTAATTTGATTTTATTGACAGCAATTGATGTGTCAACAGAGTAGTAGCTTCATGACTAAAACTTCAATAATTGAGTCGTTTAGAAGCGAAGTGGATTAAGTCACATGTGCACTTAGACCGCTTTGGAATTGTAGATAGCTTTGTCATATCATGCAGCGCCCTCTGTGAGTTATTGAGTAAATTTGCAGTAAAATTTTTTTTATCATTAGCTCATAGAAGACGTTATATTACTTATCAAAACTGTGTCTCAATTACAAAGTGGTCCAACTGCAAATGTGACTTAAACCACTTTGCTTCTGAACGACTCCATTTCTCGACAGACCAATATATAATTGTTTAAAAATGATGTTAAAGTCATTGAAGTTGCTAATTTCCTAATAGCACTGGCACTTTACTAAATGACATTTACTTGTTTGCCATTAAAAACCATTTTACATTACACAAAAATATTAACCATAGACACAAAAAAATGTACAAATACACATTTTAAAATTCAACCGTTTTTAATTGCTCTGGTGATACGAATGGGCGTGAAAATCTATTTGTTAGCGAATACAGTACCACATACTTATACAAGTATGATGACGTAACGCTGCATCCATAACGCTTTTGACGTCATCTTTTATTAGTAGTTATGTGTGTTTTTAGATGGGAGGGGGTGGAACGGTTGTTTATTGATAGGGTGTGATGTGTAAAATATAAACTGTAAAATTTGACGATTATTTTTCCGCCACAAAAATCTCACTTCCGCTGCCAAAAATGACAAACGATTCTTCTCGGCTTATTTTCTCCTCCTGCAACCCACAATCCCAAGCACAGTGTGGGATATAACAGTAAACACACACACACACCCGCCCCTTACATTTTCAAAAATGGTGAATTCATCGTTAGTAAGCCGTCGAAAGACATAAACTAAAGCGACAAAACGTCAAAAACAGCCACAACTTACAATTCACCCAAAAGTCATATTCACACGTCACATATAACAACAAACATTATTTAACTTATTTGCCGCTGGTATCGTTGGGGATGTCGATGATAATACGAGAGCAGAACAGTAGCAACACCACTTAACTTATGATCATTAAGAAAAGCATTTAAGTCATTGAGAAAAAGCCAACCAAACCCCTTGAACGCACATAACAAACAACTCCAAACTTTAATGTGGGTGTGGAAGTGTACAAGTATGAGAGATGTAAATAATAGCGGAACGACTTAAGTAAACATCACACGAGATCATCGATAATACATAATAAAAACAATTTCAACACGTCACATGATCAACAAAACTACAATTAATGGCCAAATGGTCTCTCAGATACTCGTTTTGCACAAGTAACTTAAACGCTGAAACCTAAATTTTGAATATTAAAGGATTTTACAGGGTGGTCATAAAAACACGTTTCAATTTCGTGCAACTGATGGATCATAAATTACACGTCGTACACGATAAAATAAAATTGATTTTTGTTTTGTTTTCAGTATTCATGGACAATACTATTAGTTTACAAGACAATAACCACTTTTGCCTTTAATCAAACAGGCATTTTATGTATACCAGATGCGATATTACCAAAAACCCAATTTAATGCTCGCTTATAAAGTGAATTTGGTGCCCCAAAGGACTCGGCAGCGCTGTGATTGGGCTTTCCAGCGTTTATTTATGTAAATCTTTGTTTAGTAAAGTATAATTTAAACTTATGTCCTTTGCATCGTTACTTTATATCACCACCTGCTGACTGTAAGCAATGACTTTTAACGTTGTATTTTCCCGCCAAGATTTTGATGGGTCACAGGTGCAAACTCTTTCTAATGAATATTCAATTTATGTCTTCCACCATAAACATAACGTTGTTCACTACTGCCTGTGTCTAACTCTTAATCTTTTCCCATCACCAACCGAGATACCGGTTCACGTGAGTGGCATCTGACCTTACCATGCACATAAACTGTGAGTATTAATAGCTACAAATTGTAGGCCATATTAATCACGCACATGCGCAAATAACATCACGTCATTAATATGTAAAACAGTGATCATAAAAATCGAATACACAATGTAGTACAATTGGCTTGAAAATCAGGGCTCAAAACGGATTAAAAAAACCTTCAAAAAATTATTATTCTAAATTTCAACATCCTTCTGGATTGGTACCTGGAAATAATTTCCGTAGAAAGTGTAAAAGTGAGTGACGTCATTACATATTTATCGCAGACTGTTGGCTAGTAACCTTTGTGATCTTTGCTGACCCCTTTATATTCAACAGTCACGTGACAAAATGGCTGGTTCTCTTATATGGAAAACTGCGGTACCTACTATTATATACTGTATCGATTATTTTAAAAAATGCTCTCTAATCTCTTTCAATGTCCACCATCATTTACATAGCGGTCTATAGACTACACGGTATGTAACAGTTGGCCCTTGTAAAATGCACTTGAGACGGTGAGACCTCAACTCTTATTTCAGTTTAAACTTTAAAGTCATTGATCCCTATTTTACAAACTCACATTTTAATATATTGGGTTATTGCACAAAGCCATCATCGCATACATGTCCACCCTTGCTACAGTACCATTCATATTATAAATTTGGCTTTTTCAAATGTACCAGTACCGGTATGTAAAAGATCTGACTTGAATTTTTCATTCAAATAATAGAATAAAAAAGCTTTTTTTCATCCAGACACACATAGTCATGGCAGTCCCCCAAAAAAATAAAAGAATAAAAAAGGCATCGAAATAAGAAATACTGTATCACATGCACAAATTTACATACGTAGATATTTAGAAATAATCATACACATCAACGCATGCGCAATGCTGCAAAAATGTACATTTTGTAACAGAATAAAAAACTACGCTTCTGAATAACCCATTTTGTTCCTCAACATATTTTCATTTTTTTATCTTAAGGAACACCAGATTGGTCACTAAGTCTTAATTATTGGTTCATGTACCAATAGTTGAGAGTCCGTGAGTATATTTAATTTTCTCTCCCACTCATATGTGACCACCTTAATTAATATTGCTGTCAATTACAATGACTGGATTGAAGCAAATTCGCCTGCTGTTTCCAACCACAACTATCGTTCATACAGGTATTGCTGTGTAACGATAAACAACTGTATTTATTGTTGAAACTCTATTTACAATAACATGTTTATCAACTAAAATGTGGCTATTTTGCTTTTCTATTTTCACATCAAATTAATAATTGATTTCACTTCATATACAATATACTGCAGTAAAAGTTATTGTTTTCTCTGCCATGTTTTACATAAAAATGTCGCCAATGATGATTTTTTTCACTTTGCTAATATTTATATAAGGTGAAACGCTTTACATAAAGAAGCAATTGAGATTGGAAAGACGTTAATGCAAACAATGCCTGCAGTGAAAAACGTCGAAAAAACGTCCGACGTTTTCGCTTTTGTTTGCAAGCGGATGTTTAAATTTTTTTTTCATTTTAGTTGAAAACACTCTAATAGACGTTTTTGTCATTAAGGAAAATTAATTCTATATGTTTGTATAGCATGCCTTTATTTTGACATTTTACTTTTTTTATAATTCAGAAAAACAAAAACCTTATTAAAGAAAAAAAAACATTTATGAGAAACTATATCAACAAAATCAGAACAAAACAAGTAGGGTATAATAACATAGCAGTTAATTATGCTACTGTAGTTATCTCAAATTTAAAAATGAAAAATTCAGAAGTCTGGTCAACAAACAAGACCTAGATTACTTAACGCATGTTAAAACATTAATGGTAATGTCTGAATTAGTTTTATAACAGTATTGTTTAAGTCAGACTAAAAGCAAATTCTTAGCTAATACAACCGGTACAATTGCCTTTAAAATACAGTAGATTCTCATTAACACGAAGTCATCAAAATCGAGATTTTTCTTCGTGTTAAACGAGGTTTTGTCTTAACGAGAACAAGCAAAATCTAATAAATATTGGCTAAAATGACATTTTTTAGAGTACATCATATTGAGATTCACTATTTACATCATTATTTACACATCATAATCGATGCAAAATTTATATTTAAAAATATTATGCATTTTGTGCATCCATATGCATGTATGCATTTGAGAAAAACCAATGCAATTTTAATTGTTTTTTTTTAAAAAAAAACAAACAAAAAATGTATTGAATTTGTATTTGTTTTTATAAAAACTTTAAAACGTATAAAGATTTTAATTTTCTCTACATTTTACAGGCGTTATATGCAATTTTTCATTCGGAGAAGCAAAATCACTTCGTGTTAACAAACAAAAAATGTATGGAAATGCCAATGCTTTAGTTCGGGACCACAATGTTGCTTCGTGTTAACAAGAATCCACTATAACTGAACATTGTCATCTAATCATCACCTTTTACACCCAATTTCGAATTTTATATCCAACAATGGACATTTTTATATTAATTTCGAGTATAAGATGCACCTTGAGTTTTGGAGACAATTTTTTGAAGAAAAAATTGCGTCTTAAAAATACGGTACTGTCAAATTCATTATGCTACTATTTTAGCAATGTAAAACCAAAGATGAAAAATCGGTAGAGCATCTTTGAATTGGCAAGAACTTTTAAAATCGGTATTACTTAAAATTAAATTAAATCCCATTTTCAAATTGAAGTCTTACACTACAAAATGCAACGCCAGTCATGTTACTTCATCAGATATTTAAATATCATAAAAACTAAAATCAAAATTTAGTGCATCAAATCATTGATCACCAAATTTATTGTAAAAAAAATTCTTGTAACTTAATTCATTGTTTTGTTTTATTTTATTTTTTGCTTCAAACCCCATTTTGGCAATAAAATAGCTGGCATGCCCAACAATAAATACGTCACTGATCGTGAGGTTGATTTTCCATCACGATAATCTTACCATATAAAAAATGTTGATTTTTAATATTTTTAAAATGACCAAGAGAAAAAATGTAACATCACATAATCATATTTACGGTATAAAACTGAAATTTGCTGCTTATCTATACAATATTAAGTTTTTTTTTTTTCAGTGAGCAGATAAATAATGTGTGCTGATAAGATGAGAGAAATTAATTTAAATTCAGCAGGCCTGAATATTGCGTCATATATTGCAGTTAGTATGCTGTGTTTCTTCATATAAGATATAAAAACGTCCAGCTGTGTTTCATTTGAAGGAAACGAAACACTGTACATCCCATATGTTTCAGCATTTAAGCTGCGGGGAAACTTTAATCCCCAAAACACACATTTTTTCGCTCTCTTTTGCCTCACAACTTTTATACACGCACTAACACTACACATCACAAAAAATCAAACAATATAAAGTGCAAAAAAAATCTCAGTTATTCACAATAAAACAGCATATAATAAACCAAAAAAAAAAAAAAAAAAAAAAAAAAAAAAAAGTAGCAATTCTGACGACGTTTTCAGCGTCGATTTGGCGGGAGTAAAAATTTAAATAAATCCTTAAAATGTCGGCCATTAAATAGTCGTTTGAAGTCAAAAGAAAAAAAAATGCCTTAAACCCCGTCAAATATAAAATCGAATTTAAGGCATTTAAATAAGCCGACAGTACACAAAGCTACAAAAGAATCATCGACATCTTTATTACCCTGAATGAAATGGAACGCATGCGCAGTTTAGTTGCATTAAAAAGTTTATGTAGCTACAGTACATTCAATCACATATTCTGTTATTTCCGCTTCCGAAATTAACGAAGATAAAAAAATGCCCCTACCCAAGAACACCACCCCCTACAACCCAACCAATCTACACACAAAAGATTTAATTAATTTAGCTGAAAAGTAGTATGACGTACTGTAACTCGTTAAAAGCGTCGCCATCTTGTCTCTGTCAACGCTAAATAGACACAATAACGTTCTTTCCTCTTTTTATGTGCTTTTCGGGAAGTTTTTTTTTCTGTATCAATTGAACTGCTAAAACAAAAGTCCATTGTCAAGCGACGCCAAATGGACGCCATTCGTCAACTTCCACTTTGCAAAAGCAGACGACATATACTCACGTAAAAACTAAACAAAAATTTATGCTCAACCACCAAAAATTCTTCTTTTCTCCCTTACTCTGTCTCTCTTTCACTGCCTAGCCCAATGGCAATGGCGTTAAGTAAGATTCGGTGTCGTTGGCTGTTAAGAAGCTGAGTTATGCTGTCATTAGAGTTTACACTGAAAAAAAAGTTCCTAACTTAGTGTAGTCCTAAAACGTGCCAACATCAAAAAGAACAAAGAGACCAAATGGCGTCAGATAGGAAAAATAACTTTTTTGCAAAGGCAAATTCATGACTGTCAAAATAAGTGTTGGCTAAAGAACATACGGAGCGGTGGACACCCCTAATTTATGACAAAAACGCAACCAACATGGCGTCGTTTCAACATTTGTTCATGTAAAAACACTTGCATTGTAAAACAAAGATCCAAAACAACAGACACTAAACATCTTATATATGCAAAACTGGCCATCTTAACTCAAATTTATTGATAAAGACCAAAACACATTCTAACGAGTCCCTCCATTACGAGCCATTAGAAATTCACTAGCAATTCAAAAATACAAAGTAAACTCAGACGCCATTTATGAATTTCGAATTACATTGAAAATGCATTGTGTGCCATTTCATAAACTTAATATTAGTATGTTAATAAAGCAATGTAAATAATGCAGTAAATCTCAGCTGTTATTTATCAATTTGTAAAGTATGAGTGACCCTGACGTTTATAGTTGTAAATCATTTTGGCCCCCTCTGTTCTTCGCCATCATCTTAATATTTTTTGCTTTCACTTTTCTTTCTTTCCCTTAAAACTTAAGGCCATCATTTTTCAAATGGCTACATCATTACGTTCAAAATTAACCCCCATATGGGTGAACAAATCGTTTATCGAACAGGCAAACAAAAGAAACAAAAGTAAAAAAAAATATTATATATAAACAAAAATGTCTATCAATCAGTAACAACAGCACAGGCGGGAATAAGGATAGAGATGGGGCGCTTATTTCTCATCTTATGTGCTCACAAGATAGAGTGATGGAAAGGGAGAGAAGACAAATGGGAATGTTTAAAAAGTGGAAACAAAGTCAAAATAAATAAACTAAAAATAAGAAAAATAAGTCCCGAATGATTTCAGAGATTTAAAACCTCAATATTTTATTTTTAACTCCACCCACAACTAACAGCAACAAAAATGTTAACAGCAAGAAAAAAAAAATAAATAAATACAAATCCGTTGACAAATTGGCACCAAACTGGCGGAAAAATTGAATTCGTGTAAATTATTTTTTCCAACATATTTTTTTTATCATCCATTACCATAAATCATTTTTTCTTTCTATTTACCAACTTATAAATAAATAATTCATGTGATGTAATTGTCTCATCCTCCCAGTCACCACTTCACTATTACACAACTCACCTACCCCAAATAACCCTACCCTTTCTCATCTCAACCCCCATCCCACCTTAGCCAAACTCCCTTAAAAATAAAAACACACGACCAAATTGGACATTGCGTGTGTTTGCAATTGGCGTGTACATTTCACGGTCTGCACTATACCGAAAAACATGTAAGGAATTTGAGGTGGAGTCATGGTCACTTGCTTTATATATTAATAACTAAAAAAAATAAATAATTGTACTGTACAACCGAATAACATGACGTGTGTCATAGGAGCTATTTGAAGAAAACGCCATCAAAAACCAACTATGAAAAGGACACCAAATAATAACGTGGTATTTGCTCTTCAACAATAAACAATGATGATTAGAGAATTTTGAAATAAAAGTACAAGAAAAATTTCACGCAAAACATTTATTTCACATCTCCAAAGCAGTTAAAATAATCTAATCCCAATTTTAGCAATTTTTCAATTTACCACAGTAGTACATTTAGCTTATTGCATGTGGGAGGGTCAACCACTGAAGAAGATAAAAAAAATATTTAGAAGATAAAAAAAATTGGCCTCACGCGAGCCTAATTAGCGCCCCCTGGTGTCCTCAATTTCGGACTCCACCCTAACTACTCCAATAGCACAAAAAAAAACTAAGTTTATGTTGGCGCACACAATTTGATCAATTATTAAAAACCAAATTTCAAACATGACTCGTTCGTTCTCTCATTACAAAACAATTCCAATTACAAACATCTACTTTTGTGTTGGAGACTCAAAATGGCGTCGTTTGTCATGTCACCAACTCATAAATCACTTCCACTCTTTCCATCTCTCTGTGTTATAAATATTTGATAAAAGTTTACGAACTCGAGAACCGGACAACAGCCAGTTTGGAGAATGAAAGAGAGATGGAATTGATGGGGAAAAAAAAAACCTCATTAAACCTGGACTTTCATTAGAGAAATAACCAAATACAACATAAAACCGAATAGGTTTGCCTATTATAGTTGCTGATCGTGTCAACTAGTCGTTAACATAAGCATTTACGTGGTAAATTTCATCGAAACAGTGGAAGACTCTAAGTTAATACTCGATACAATTAGAAAACCAATTTTCTAAAGTTCATAAAAGTCAAGCAAAACAATTGAATTCTTCTCACCAGACCAAAAACACTACTTACAACCGATTAATTTAAGGAGTATTCAACTAAGTATAAGTTAACAAACGAAATAAAGATGGCTGACATGACGGTCATCGAATACATGAAATAATTGGCTTTGAACAGGTAAAATGATCCCAACTTTACACTTAATTGGTCCAAACATACACTTTCTCAAAGCCTTTTGACATTTTGTTTGAAGACAATCCAAATTCAACCTTCAAATTGAATCCTTAAAGTAGGATTTGCATATGTAACTTAGTCTGCTGTCGATTTCCATTATGACGCCATTGGGCTGAATGGCGTCATTATACGACAAACATTTAAAAGGATTAATTTTTTCACGCTCTCTTTGTTCAATCCTGATAATTATGTCGGTCTAATCAGTAGTTGTCTCGTCTATATTTGCACAGTCTTTTAAAACATCCTTTATTTCACATAGCCTAAAAATAGTTTTAGAAAAATAATAACTTCACTTCCGTTGTAGCAACTGCTGTATGCTCAGTCGAACACCCAAAAACACGTCAATCTCGTTTTCATATTAACAAGTAGAAATTATTTCCCAACTAAGGTGAAAATTTAGGATGATTAAAACAACCACATCAGTCAAAATAAAACGTTTGAAATCGTTAATTACGTTATCAAAAATTAGTTGATAAAATAACTAACAGCAAATTAGGACCTAAAAATCGTCATAATTGCCAGTTTCTTACTCCATTGCGCATGCGTCGAATCAGTGCATAATTTTGTCAAACAAAGACATATACGAATAATAATAAAAAGTCCATCAAATTTAACTCCGACCGGAAGTTGACTGGAACGATTCCAAGTACAAAATAAAAATAGCAAAATAATAAAAAATGTCTTTTTGCTGGCAGTTAATTTTCGTCTTTTGAAATTACAGACAGCAGCCCCAATCGAATGGGCCACAGATACGGATAGAAAAGAGACAACGGAAATAATTAGTACAACTAAAAGCAATTAATGTGACTTTCGCAGCGCCCCCTACCATGCCATCAAGGCAACAACGACAATTAACATGTTCATATCAATATAGTAGTGAATAACTTTTTGAAAAAAATGAAGGATGATTAACATGCAGAAAAGCATAGTGACATGACATGCTGTCGCAATATTCATCCAAAGGTCCGCCCACTTCATTTAATTATTAACATAGAAAAGTAAAGAAAAAAAATTAACATTAAAGAGTCCCTAAACAACATGGATACACTACAATGCAAAGCAAATTCTTACAGTTCTTTTCCTAATTAAAGTAAAAACCAAAAATCAGTTTTAGTTTCGTCTTAACTTATGATTAATTGCATTAAAATGCTCTTTAAGACATTTGATTTTTATTTTCATACAAAAACAAATACCCAAAAAATTATGTAAAGTTCACATCATTAATAAACAACTTATTAAAACAACTTTTATTTATCTTCTTGTTATTATGATACACGAAATGTGTTTTTTCATATTATAATTATTAAAACCTGGCTAAACAAAAAAAAAAAAAGGTCCCCACATGCAAAAGTAGCCTTAGGGTAGCTCTAATTGGGTTCTCTGGTATGATTTTCTCAATAATAAGCACTGCAACTAACATACTAAAACTTCTAATCAAATTGCGGCTCAATCTAATTACGTAAACACAGTCAGTTAATACAGTATCACACTGCAGTTTTTCAATCAAAGGTACGCGTATCATTATTAATAAAGAAACACTGTGTTTTAAAAATAAGATAGAAAAAAAAAGTCAACGTTAAAACAGTGCAGCACACCGCAAAACCACCAGCAGCAATATTACATGTCTATATTCTTTTATTTAATACAGGCATAAGCCAGGAAAAAATTCATACACATTAAAAACATAAAAGTAACTTAATAATGTTTTGCTGTATTGAAAATATTTTGTCATTTCCTTCCTATGATTGGCCTCATCGCCACAAGCATAATCCAATTAATAAGACATATAAAAAAATTACATGTATAAATAGAAAAACATACAAGATAGAAAGAAAACAAAAATCCTATAATATATCCTTAATTCGATTAAGTCCAAAAAATAAACTTGTCCAATGCTCGTTTTTATATTGTTCACCAATTCACCAGTTGTAGCTGTTGGTCTCTGGTGAGAAAGTCAATACAGTACAAACAATGTTAAACGTTTCGATTTATTTTTCAACGTTAATTTCAATTAACTCTTAACAGAGAAAACACAAAAAAGACAAAAAAAAAAAAAAAAAAAAAACCATCAGCAATGTTTGTTGTTTTAGTAGTTTACAGGAGAAGATAATGAAAAAATATATAAAAAACAAAGCTTCATCGAATAAATATCACAATCAACTCTTAAAGTCTGATAGTTTTTTTCTTTCTAATATAATCGAATTAGCCTTTGCAATTACTGTACTTATTGGCCACTATTTATATGACTATTTATTCCTTTTCTGTATATAAAAACATCGATTGTCAATTTGATATCGATACTTGTATGTTAAAATGTGTATATCAGGTGTTGAATTGATTTTTGTTTTGTGTGTAATGATTGATCGGTTGACTTGGTCCTTGCTGACAATTACCTATCAGTAGTAGCAAGGCCATAAAATGGGCGTCAAATGACCCATATCCTGTCGTAAAACGACATGGCAGCCGTTATACAAAATAACAACAAGCAATATGGCGTTGTTGGGTGGTTTTGCAACGGGGTGTATGTTGAACAAACCATGCGAAGAGCTGTAAAAGTTTATCTAGTGCTTTGTAAAATTTTGCCAGCATCAACGCGCTTGTGCACTGTTTTTCTGAATTTATCTCCATCGGCCATGTTGATGGCCAGTCTCCTTTCACACCACCATCACCATCACATACAGGATTTTTCCAGTCTCCAACAACCCATCCCATCGCCCTTCCCCACAAAACCACAAAGGTCAATAGGCAAAGGCTAAAGATCAATCTAAAAATTAAAATAACACACGCCCAGAAAAGATAAAAGCGATAGAATTTGCTTAAACGTCATAGTCGTTACTGAAAGGGGGAGGGGACAGGCGATCGATATCAATATGATAACGAGCTGCTGCTAGAAAATTCATGGACGGTTGTACACATCAAATTCATTTTAACAGATGCTAAAAAATTGCATTTAATTAAAAATAAAATTCAAATGACTGGTCTACCTGTGCTGAAAGTCAGAGTGTCTATTCACACAGACTATATTTTAAAGCAATGAGAGTAACCAAAAACGTCAAATTGATTTTGAAACACTAAATTGGGCTATCAAAACAAAATATTCAGTTTCAGAGCTAAATGTAGAGTCACAATTGAGCTTTTAAAAGTGGCATAACATCTGGTTTTAAGTGACCAAATTTGATGCTTCATTTGTATTCTGAGAAGCAAAAAATCCTATTGTTTCTTAAAATGCACAAAATTTTCTTTAACAGAATCGAAATGCAATTTCAAACAAAGAAACAGCAATCAAAAAACCCAAAAAAAATTCCCTAATTAGTACATCCTAATGCTACTCCCCTACAGTTAATGACTACCAATCACATCAACCCCTATCGATTGATCATGATGCATATTTATTATTACAGAGTGAGCAAGTAAAGCAAAAGAGAGTACAACGTAGAGCAATAAAAAGCAAAAGCGTTGATTCTTAATCCATAAACAGAGGCAAAAAGTGCGAGTTAATAAAAATTGTTAAGTGGGTGAATGGGTGGGTTAAATGGCTCCATTAATTAATAGCAGTTGAGATAAGAGGGATAATTAGACTCCTCGATCACGTCAACTGAGTAGAACAAGTTGAAGAAGAAGTAGAAGAAGATCGAAATAATCCTGACTTAATTTAGTGGAAGGTTCATTTCTCACCCACCCACCTACACCACCATACAGTGTACACCATCATCGTTCTTCCTTCGCCAACATCCCCCTCCCTCTCTTCCCCCACCCCACACTCCTTTCATTGGGTTCATTGATAAAAGACAAAAGCAAAGGAGCAATAAGCACGAGTAAAGTCAACACGACCCCCTACCAAACTGTTCTCCACCATACAATAAAAAACAATAAAAGCAGCTCTAATCATCATAATTATTCATAGCATTCAAAACAACAAACAGCGTTCAATTGAAAAGATAAACCGAGACTAAAACTTTTCACTATTTCATCTTCTCCTCCTGTCTTTTTGCCTTTCACTTCACTGCCTGCCATTCAATGTGCAGGGTGCCACAAATCAAATTTAGTTTCATTGTTTTATAAAAGCACCACTAATAAATAGTAAGATTACACATTTTACATTGAAAAACTTGACAAGCTAGAAAGAAAAAATAAATCTAAAAAAAGCCCTCTGAAATAAAAATCGTCTGGTCACCTGAAGTAAACTGTATAAATTTTTCTCTTGAAGAATTTCAATGATTTCAACTTCTGTATCTTCGTTGTCATTGACGTTTATACCATTAAGTACAGTCGTAGTCATAACAAAGTACAGTGGATTCTCGTTAACACGAACACTCGGTAACACGAAGCAACGTTGCAGTCCCGAACTACAGTATAGGCTTTCCCATACATTTTTTGTTCGTTAACACCAAGTAAAACTCCGTTAACACGAACTGATTTTGCTTCTCCGAATGAAAAATTGCATATTTCGTCAAAGAAAATGAAGAGAAAATCAAAAAAATGTGAGTTTGACTCTAAAAAATGTGAGTTTGACTCTAAAAAATGTGAGTTTGACTCTAGAAAATGTCAGTTTGACTCTAAAAAATGTCAGTTTGACTCTAGAAAATGTGAGTTTGACTCTAGAAAATGTCAGTTTGACTCTAAAAAATGTCAGTTTGACTGTAAAAAATGTCAGTTTGACTGTAAAAAATGTCAGTTTGACTGTAAAAAATGTCAGTTTGACTGTAAAAAATGTCAGTTTGACTGTAAAAAATGCGACTTTGACTTTAAAAAATGTCAGTTTGACTCTAAAAAAATGTCAGTTTGACTCTAAAAAAATGTCAGTTTGACTCTAAAAAATGTGAGTTTGACTCTAAAAAAAAGGTCAGTTTGAGCAATATACAGTATATTATATTTTGCATGTGTTCGTTAACACAAAACCCCGTTAACACGAAGAAAAATCTTGGTCCCGTCGACTTCGTGTTAACGAGAATCCACTGTAGTTGTTACGTGTATCTTTCATACAACCATAATTACATTAAATGAGCCATCTGTACATGTGTAATGTTAACTAAAAGCACCTTGTTGAACTTAGAAAAGCAATTTATTATAACTACTATTGCTTTTCTAAATTGGCTAGAGTGTCGAAACACGTTACCAAAACAAGTAATGAAAAAGGATTTACAGTACTTAATACGTTTACTCAATATATCCATTGAAGTACACAAAACATCAGTTTCACATTTTACAGTGGAAAATGATTAATGAATCTACATCATAAAAACAATAAGCATCTGTCACACTAAAAAAACATTCATTTAAATCGAACTTTTAGCTATCTAATAATTCATAGTAACTGACGTGACTATTGTTAATTATTTATCAATGACAATGTAGTATCAAACTGAGCAAACCATTAATGATTGAATTTGGTAGTGGTACCACCTTTGGGAATGCAATACTGCATTAACTTTTGGTTCACAGTAACCAATCTCTTCACTTATCTCATCACAAACATTATTTAACAATTATTACATCTCCAGTCCACCACTCAAACATAAAAAAAAAAATAGTTGTCAGTGCTGACGGCAAATTTCAACATTCAGTCGATTCACTTGTTTCCTATAAATCATTTGGTAATGTACAGTATACCGTCAGCATTAAACATGATGGTGCAGTCGGTGTGTAATATCAACATTTCCTTCATTTAACCAGTGGGAATAAAGCTTAAGACTCGACGGCACAGAGAAAAGTATCAAGAAAAAAAACACCGAAATTCCCCTACTTTCTTAATGAAGAAAGGGTACACACCAAATATTCCTTAAGTAAGCAAACGGTAGCTAAAATGAGGGCGCCACTATCACTATAATGACTTGGTGCAGTTGAAAGAGGAAGAAAAAGTAAGGTTTGTAAGTGCCCGAAGATGAAAACAGAGAAACGTCATTACCAACTAAAAACTGAAACATTGGTAACTTTTATTTAAATACTGCTATGTAAAAATTAAACCGGAAGTGAACGGTTTTGTTTGGTAAATATCATCGCTAGGTGGCGTCCATGAGCTCGTAAAAATAACTCACTCACTCACGAAGTGAACCCATTATACAGCCAATGACAGCATTACAGAGACATTTTTAACGATTACTGCTAAGTTCCGGTTCAACATAATGGACGACGACAGCCATTACGTAAAATAGAAAGAAAAGATTGAAAATGTCAAAAAAAAAAATTTTAAAAAAGGCGTTTATCAAAACTTTGGCACTGCAACTAAAAATGGCTTTAAAGTTAAATCGACTAGACGACTTTTAAGGAAATAAAAAAAAGCTTTATACGGTATTATATAATTTACCTTTTTCCCTTTAAAAATAATTTTGAAAATTTCGGTAAATTCCATGAACGACTTAATACCAAGTACCACAACATGTACAAGTACTTTACCAAACTGAAAAACCTTAACAAAATCATTTTAATAAATTGATAGACTGATTTTATTCAGAAATCGTAAATACCCCGTCGCTGCAACTTGCAACGCCCATTTCATTCACATAAACTCCATTCTCAAACCCCCTCCCCTCCCTTTCGCCCACCTAACCGTCTACCAAACCATACAGTACAGCAGTATGATTTCTCAGTTAACCCAACCAAGCCTAGCCAATGTATTTTCTTATTCCAAGAAATAATCGTCGTTCAATGTCCATCCATCCACCATCTTAGTAGGTGGCGGCCATTTTATTTTACTTAAGCGTTCGACCGAAAAGCGATTTGCTTTAATCCCCAAGAGCTCAAAACCTTACTACTCCTCCCTACAGAATCTTCTAACCCTTACATAACCAACCACCCACCATAATAGTCTGATATTAGGAAAATACAGAGGTTGAAAGTACAAGTAAAGGTAAAATCGGCACGTCGATTCCTTAGAAATATGTCGACAGCTACAGCTAGTCTGTTGTTTGGCACAATGTGACGATTGAAATTTAATCCGATTAAAAAATTAAATAGTCGTCAGATACTTTTGAGAGACAATATGGCGTTACTTCTTCCAAACCAATGAGCTACAACAACACAGCTTAAACCCAGCATTGATCACATTTATCAACTACAAAAAATTTCACATTATCACATAGAAACTATTTTCTGATTTTAAAATCTACGTCACAGCCAAAAATGAAGATGTCAGTAAATTCTTCACTCCTAATATATTGAAGAGAACCTATCATTTTTAAGTTATTTCTGACATCTAATTGATTTCCGATGAACATAACTTCGTAATATATATCAGAATTGATTTCTTATTTCATCTTTGTTTGTATTCATCCATCTACTCCACCGATATTCACTTTGGCCCCACTAAAGATACTTTTCTGCTTGCCGACAGGAAACAACGGCAGACGAAGCATTAAAATAGCCGGAATTGCAATATGGCAGCTACTTCCGGTGCGCCATAAAATCGTTCACGGTCATCTTTCATTGGTGAAAGGAAATCATAACAATTACACATGTTTTCTCCCTTTCGATCCACTCGAGCGAAATGTAACATTGTGAGGACCATCATCATCCTCATCCACCACCGCCCAGACCCCGTTCAAAACCCTCTCACAACCATCCTCAAATTCAATTCCAAATATCAATTGAAAATACGACATAACTTAATAAAATTACATTACACAAATCCTAATAAAATAAATTGAATATTTCACTAAATCAACGTCGGTTTTTATTCGCTGCAACTCTTGCTTTCTATTTTTTTAACTGAATAACACAATGAAATCAATGTTTTCCTGTGTGGAAGCGGTGCTGTGGGTGGATATAAAAGCAAATACACCAGAAAACGAATGACAAATGAATGTGCTCAATCCAAGTCGGATCATTGAGTTATTTGCAGGAGCAAAATCCCAGTGAAAATCGTCTGCTCTCTTCAATCCAACTTGTCGATTTTGCGCTTCACTTTAAGCCGTGGCGCTACTTCTGTTACTCTCTCTATATATTATACACTACTGTACATACATTTCTACATACTCCAAGATTTCCCATGTGAAAACAAGCCCTCAGTTTACATACAGTACAACACCTTGATCTCTATTTAAAATATACATAGAAAAAAAACCTCTGACGGGAAAATGTCCTTCTGTCCATATTATCCACTCCATAACCGTGTCATTATTCAACACCATAAAAATACAAACAAAAATACCTCTCTCAATTTAACACTTGGACAAAATATAACAAAATGACAAACCCAATGTATAATTCAACCTTTACAAAAAAAAATTCTTATTTTATAAATCAC
Organism: Helicorthomorpha holstii; assembly: GCA_013389785.1. Lineage (NCBI taxonomy): Eukaryota > Metazoa > Arthropoda > Diplopoda > Polydesmida > Paradoxosomatidae > Helicorthomorpha > Helicorthomorpha holstii. The sequence goes on from JAAFCF010006680.1 coordinate 21,001,203, forward strand.
GTTTGGCATTTCTGTGCCATTTATGAACCAGATGCCCACGTTGACCATTTGCAATATCAAAGATAACCAATGCACTGCAACACTAAAATGCCATGCAATAACATTAACAAGTTAACATAACAATAACAAGTTAATTTTATTGCTGTTATTAGTAAAGCAGATCAATTTTCATCATTATTCAAACTATTCAGCATTATTAAAATAATTTGAAATGCGTCCTAAATTCCAGCAACATGCATTTAACAAACTTTAATTTTCCATAATACAGTAACATTATTGTTAAATGCAAGTACAGACGTTTGGTTGGCTGAAACTGCTGCTGGCAGGTGGCGTTTGTGCATTATTATATTGTATAGAATTTAGATAGATTCAAGATGAGTGTATTGAGAAATGAGAAGTGTTGAAGAAGAGTGGGGGCATGAGGGTGGTGTGGAGAGGGGGATTAGACGAGGAAGGTGGTAAATAGAATGGGTGGAAATGAACAAGTGTGAGAGGAGGAGATGATGATGTTTCGCAGACGAGTAAAACTATCATTAGCTTCACTTTTAAAGGCAGCCATCAATTTTAATGGCGAAACGAAGCAAATAAAAGATGTTGCAAATGCGCCATTTGTAAAACCTAACCTCGATCTATTTCGCCACCCACAATTTTCTTTCTTTTTTTTTATATAAAAAAATTCTCCCATCTCCCTTCATCACCCCTCATCAACATCATGCTTTCCTTTCACCCCAAAAACATCTAACTAATCGAATACAAACGCAAATGAATGAAAATTAGTTAACTGTATAAACCGTAAAACCACTTCATTAACCATTTCCGGTCACCTGCACAACTACAGATCATGAAGCAATCACCCACTGACAAACTGATCGCTCAAGCAAAACCCACATTGGTTAAAACAAGCGTGACATGTCAGCTGACTCTTCAGCAATTAGCATTAAATCTTTTCATCAACAAATCAACACGATGTTGCTTAGAGTGATTAATTAGAATACTTAAAGAGTCATCATTTTTACACGTTCATTAACTGATGACAACTATAACGCAAAAATAGATATTGAAATATGCAAATGGGTGTGGCTAAGCCACTGTCACGTGACGTGTTTTAGGGTAAATTCCCTTACTAGTCTGCGTTACTAACTTCATACACCTATTTCTTCTCGATCCCTTACTTACTCTCGCGGGGAATGATGTGAATGAGTGAGGTGGATAGGTATGAGGGTGACATGAAAACCGAAAAGGTTGGTAGTGAGGGTACAAGGGGTGGATGGGAGGGGGAAGAGCGGGTTTGAGTGGGTATATGGATAGAAAAGCAAAGGAGAAACATAAATTACCCAGCGAAACTTTGATGTTTCAGTGCGAAATTGAATGCTAAATTATGCATCGCCAACAGATGGAGCTCTGATCAAAAATGAACCCACACCCACCATCGCCCCACTCTCCATCCCTTTTGCTGACGATAAGTTGAAGATAAGGAAGATGAAGTTTAAGAAAACACCCCACAGACATATACATGTATAGCCACCCATCGTCTTAAACTTCTCAGGAGATTCACGGAAAGGAAAAAGGAAGAAAAAAAAAAGATAAAAAGAATCGAAAATAGCTGATAAAAATTCAAACACTGATATATATTTTAAAAGAAATAAAAAAGTAAGAAGCACCATCGACGACAAAACTAGATATCAAAACTTCTTTCGCCATGAAAAAAAATCGATCAAATCAAAAGAAGAAAAAAAAATTTAATTCAACAAAAGGAAATTTTCTTAGAAGATCCCAATTGGAAATAATCAATTTAAATAATGTCCAAGTAAATCACTCGAAATCAGATGAAAAATAGCTAACTAAAATGCAGAGATGCCACCTACTTCGGTACTCAACCCAAACAAATGATTTTACTATCCAAATTAATTCGAAATACCAAATTCAACAGTCACGTGAGTCCATTTTTGCATTCTACTTTAGCCGGGCGTTGTCAAAACATTTCTAACTTATAACAACAGTAGTAATATCAATTGTTAATACAAAGACTCCCTTTCCCAAACTATCTAGTTAAATTGAAAACCAGTTAGTCAACGTGTGAAAAGTATGTAAGATCGATGACAATCTACGGTACTTCAAACTGCAGTCTCATGTTGATGTAATGTATCAAAATACCTTAGTACAGTATCAAGAGTTAAAGTAAAAGTGTGAAAGAGGCATTGCAATGCATACGGTATGGTGGTGGAATATGAGTCAACGCCACCTGGTGGTGACGCGAGAGAGAAAGAGAGAGTGGGTTTTAATAGGATTTCACGGGTGGATAAAATACGCCTTTATTACATGGGTAGTAGTAGCCTATTCCCTCCCCAGGGGACGCCACACAGTATTATTAAATTCGAAACATACACATACACACAGCAGCTGAGCAGCCATAGACACACATTTCCCGCCACAAAACACCTCACCACATGACGTTTTTCCCGCTCACTCTCATTCCATCTTTAACTGGCGTTTTTGTTTAACCCATTTCTTCTCAACTTCTCCCTCACACAAACTATCCATCTCTCCCCAAGCTAAAACTCCCCCTCTAAATTTGAAAATATAGGGAAAAAAAGAGAAGCCATTTTCACATCTGTTGCCAATGAACAATGTTGGCACGCCATACTCGTTATTTTACAAAGGAAATTTTTACACAAAGCAAAAGAACCCACACATATACTACAGTATCTTCCCTTTAAAAAAAATTTAGTAATGGTAAAAAAATAAATACAGGTTCTAGAATAATATAAGCCAAAACTTGATTTTTCCAAATAAAAAAAACTTGCAACATTAAAATATTTGATTATTTGTTAATTATTGAAATAGTTTTCTAAACGAAACTCGATTGCAGTTTTAAAATAGAACTGAACTGCATTAAATTAATTAAAATTTACAACTTTTCTTAATTAACGCTATGCGATTTAATTAATTAATGAGCATTGAGCATCAGCCGCAGCAGAAGAATCAACGTGAACTAAAGTGCACACACACAAATTCAAAGACAACTGAAATTTAATTAAGAAAAGTAAATTTTCCTCTATCTCTCTTTTCATCATCTATTTTGCTTAATAATAAACGAATTAAAAATTAAAGCATTTACTCCCTCAACTTCTTTTCCCCATTTGAAAATTAGTTCAGAGAAATTAATTACCTTTATCAACGATAAAAATACAGTAATTTGTTGTCTTTTAAGTTTTGTTTCAAGCTTTTTGCAAAAATATAATCGATCAATATCAGAGCAGGAGGAAGAAAAAAAATAGCAACGGTTTGCTCAATATCAATGCTTTGAAAGTAACATTTTTTTTAAATAATAAAAAAAAAAAAAGTAAAATAAAAATCAGTAAAAAAAACACCTTGTCTATTTTTGCGGTGTTAGAAAAGGATGAAGATAACATTGTAAAATAAAGTCTGCAAAAACCGCTGGAGGGCGCAAAGTCAGTGTATGTTTGAAATTGGAGAAGTGCAAAAGATGCAAAATGGCGTCTGGTATAGCTTTAGGACATGTACACACAGCGAATGATAGAAAAAAAGTAAGTAAAAGTGAGAACGAGATTTGTCACTTAAAGTGGAAGGAAATGGGACTTCCCTCATCCCTTAGGGCCATCGATAAAAGTAGCTTTTTCGAAATAGAAAAGATGAATATACAGTATATGGACCGCTTATGACGTCATCGGTCAACTTGCAGCAAAAGAATAATACAACAGCATGTCACACAACCTCTAGAGGGATAGACATAGTTGGCCAAACATTGACAAATGCAAATAACCTTCCGTGACTTCACCACACACCAAGAGTCCATAAATTTAACCCGAAAATAAAAATCAATACCAGATCCAGTACATACCAGTAACTACATTGACGTATGTGAAGTGTCTTAAAGGAAACTTTCAATTAAATTACCAAGAAAAAGAAAACATGAGGTACTGTACGACGGTATATGAATATTTAATTCCATCCATTTCATTTAATATCTTGTTTCATTTTCGTTATCAGCTTAGAATTCTCACAAGAAACACCCATTGGAACCGTATTCTCGTCACTTTTAACAGGGTTCCCACCAACCAACAAACAAAACAACAAAGGAATTTCAAACTACGAAAAGGGTTGTGGAAATGGCGCTGTATTTGTGGTTGGGTGGCTGGGAAACAGCATTTCTGATAAAAACATGAACGAAAAAATGAAATTGGAAAACTAATCAGGTGTCGCGTGGTCGTTATTTTACACGTGCACATACACACAACAACAATAACAATGCTGGTATCATTTATGGCGGGTTGAAAAAAAATTGGCGGGAAATCGATTTTTTTCTCCACCACCCACCCTCATACATTTTTGTTTACTTTTCCTCTCACATGCAGTACTATTTTCTACCATCATCGTCTTTTTTTTCTTCATTCTTTTTAAAACAATCTCAGGTTTCCCACCACAATTTTACTTCTCATCACACACATACAAGTACACCGCTAACGATTGAAAATGGAAACAACCAAAAAAAAATCAAAAAAAAAAAAAGACCGTTGCAGTCGGAAACAGGAAGTGGAGAATATGTTTCCAAATATTGTTTTGAAAAATGTCTTGGATAGTACAGTAACTTTTAAAATTAAACTACAAATGAACAGTCGATAAGGCAATTCTTACCTTTGCACTTCAATGTACCTTTGTCCCCATTTTACAAGAAATAATAAAACTTCCAAACCAGAAAAAGTCATAAAAAGTTCTTGTTCACTTACCTAGAAAAAAAATAAAAGTAATTATAAACAAAAATTAATCGTTAATGCAATAAAATCGAAGTAAAAACATTATAATTGTGTAGAATGTAGAACAAAACAGATAAAAACAATTATTTGAACTTTTATCCAAGTTCATCATTCTGGTTTTTAGAAAACCAACTTTGTAGTTACTACTGGATGTATGATTAAAGTTTTAAAGTAATTAAATACAATATAATCTAATTAAAATGCAATGTCTCGTGTTATTGTATTTACAACAAAAAAATTAGCTTCAATTTCTTTTCATATTTTTTGTACAGAAATAATCCCTTACAATAAAGTGTAAAAAATTAGAAATAAAAAAATCAAATAAAATTTCTTTCTCAGTAGTGAAGCTGTGATTAAAAAAGCCTTCTAACCATTTGATCAAAAGCAATAACATCATGTCCGGCCACACGCCTTACCAAGTCTAGCTCTCACATCGATTTCATATTACTGTATAACTTTTACTTTACAAAAGGTGTATTTCGACGACCACATCTCATTTTTTTCAGTAAAAGATAAAACATTGAAGAAAAATCTCACAAGTAATTAAACAAAAAAAGTACAAGTGTTTCCAGGTAAAATTGTAAACACTATTAAACTTTAAAATCGATTCTAACCCAACAATTCCAAAAAGCTGTCATAAATTATCTTTATAAATTAAAAAATCATTAATAATATAATTCTTCATTAAACAACTAATTAATTTGTCAAAATTCCTTACATTTTATATTTATATTTATCGCATTAAAAAGTCAAGAAGATGATCCCTTCTTGAAAATGAATGAAGCTTGCTTTGGCACGCCATCCTCATTAGTCACGTATTTAACATACGTTTAACCGAAAGCTCTCATCTTCATTCACTTCCTCCCACAAACATATACAGTACACCTCCTCCCAAACTATCAGTACAATATAAAAATAAATAGATGAATGTCATCATCATGCCATTCTATGTCAGGCGAAAATAATCGTAATAAAAAGATAGTTATAGTCAACACCAAGCTCTTCTTAATCCTCGAATAACCACCTTACACACCCACCTTTTCATCCCATAATTATGATTTCCAAAGGCTCAAGAAGAAGACGTCACACAAAATATGAGAAAACTTAGTCATTAAAACATTATAAAAAAAAAGAGTACATCATGTGATTTCACCACAATGCAGAAAGTCACAAGAAGTTCCAATTTTGTTATGTTTTTTAGTTTCCAATTTTAAAACTACTTAATTTGTCACATTTTTAATTTTTATTTTAAACACCAATTCCGCCTCAAATTGTTTACTTAACGACGCTTTTTGTGCGTCATTTGATGCTAAACTTCTCATATTTAAATCAGCCAATCAGAAAGTGTTCATATTTATAGCTGCGAATGAATTACGATTGGCTGAATATGAAAACAAAAAAAACTTGAACGTATTTTACTTCTATCGTTAATAAATGAATAAATAAGATAACATAAAAAATAAGATTATTAAGTTTTTCATATGCATACAAAGAAGGTGGAGGGCTTGGGTGGCGTGTTAAGGGGTTAGAAAAAAAAATACAGTATAGAATTATCCACTCCAATTAACAATAATGAAAGGAGGATGGAAGTGGGAGTGTAGTGTTTAATACACATAGACGCATATACAGTATACAGTGTGAGTTGAGTGTATTTTTAACGCAGCAAAGCAATCGTCATAAATAATAATTGTGAGAGAGAAGCGAATCGACTAATTAAAGTTGCAGAAATTAACTCACCGGGATAAATTACAATAAAGATGGCAGACGAATTTCGAATTTGTAATGAGAAAATTCGATTCACACCAACAATTCACCCCCACCCACAACCTCTCACCCATCAATTCTTCACCGCGTCACCTCATCCAAACCCTTGCATAGAGAAATGCATTACACTTATTGTATACACAACATAATAATACACTACACTAGCTACAAAATGAAAGACGTGTGTGACGCTATTTTCAAATGACGCATCTAATTATCATGCGTCGTCTGCTCGTCCTTTCCACTCATTTATGCCAAGGTGAATAAATAATTGTATCTATCCATTTTCCCCAACACCTACTGTACTGTACACTTCACACAATATGGCAAAACACTTTAAAACAATTTTTGAAAATATGCTTTTGGGAAATAAAATGTTTTACACGGTAAGCTACTGTATGTACTTGTAAACAATTTCATTGCAGCGTTATTTTTTCGGTATTATTTTAACTACAAATTATTTGTGTAGAGGATGGTACAATACAAATGTCTAGAGAAACTTATTTTCATTTAATTCATTTGAGTAATGAAAATAACTAGCATATTTAGCTCCCCACAAAGTTAACTCAGTAACTAAACAAATGAACATAACCACAAATCAGTTTATGTAACTATTATGTAAAACATTAAAGATAGTTAACAAAATATTCAAAAGTTTCTAAATTTCTATTACCAAAACTAATTCAATGATTACAAAATACTACAAAACTTTTTTATAGTATTCGGTATTACCTTCTAAGATTTTAATTTCAGTGAAATTAGTTAAAATCTGTGAATCAGCACAGATTTAGTCATTGAAATTACATTTTGCTGACATATCAACTACAAGATTAAAGCTACATAGATTCAGTAAATGTAACTTAGATAACAAAAATAAAAATTTAGGTAACAAACTACATTTAATTTCGGTAAAATTAGTTAAAAGTCTGTAAAACAACAAAATTTTAGTCATTAAAACTGCATTTTGCTTCAATATCAACTACATTTTGCTTCAGTATCAACTACATTTTGCTTCAGTAT
>JAAFCF010006680.1:21022243-21076380 GCA_013389785.1 Helicorthomorpha holstii
AAAAAATGTCAGTTTGACTCTAAAAAAGGTGAGTTTGACTCTAAAAAATGTGAGTTTGACTCTAAAAAATGTCAGTTTGACTTTAAAAAATGTTAGTTTGACTCTAAAAAATGTGAGTTTGACTCTAGAAACTGTTAGTTTGATTCTAAAAAATGTCATTTTGACCAATATATATATTTTACATGTATTCGTTAACACAAAACCCCGTTAACACGAAAACAAATTTCGGTCCTGTCGACTTCGTGTTAACGAGAATCCTCTGTATTAAGATATCAGTGTTTTTTTGCAGATTCTGAGCTATTAAATAACGATTTCATAAATTAATCACGCCTTTTGTTTCTAAAATTTACTTTATATTTGTTTTGTGAAATAAAACTAGTTAAAAATACAGTATTTGCCGGTTTTATAGGCGTGGCTATTAAACGCCAGATGATGGCTTAATAGTCATCTAATAATGGCCTTCGACAACTCGTAAAACGCAATGCCAACAGAAAAAAAAATTGATTTTTCATTTTTCTATTTTTCTCCCTCCACTTTTGATACTAAAATAACGTTTTGATCGTATGCTATACACTATAAACCCATTAAAAACACAAAATGTGACATCTTTAAACTCCAACAAAAAAATGACTGTTTCACAACAAAATCAGTAAAAATAAATAAAAAAAAAAAATTGGAAACAAACACCATAAAACGCACATGTTGATACATAAAAATCGTCGACCATAAAGATACTGTAATTTAGATCAAAAGAAAAAACAAACCAAAACGTCGATTTTCGTAACACAATAAGAGCCTCCCAAACTGTTGATAAAACACAGCCAATTAACAGTTCATTAGTTTTGCTAAGTGTAAATAATTACACTGTTAACAAAAACGTATTTACAAAATTGGAACTTGGGTTCTTGTCAACTCTAACAGCACAAGATAGTTTTAAACAACTTTAAAATCCTTCTAGAAATATTGGATATGGTTTACTTTTACAGAAACACCTTATGACTATCAAATGTTTTCAGTGTTAATTGTAACAGTGCTCAATTACAAATTAACATAGCAAATTTGCAGTTTACTGTACATGTAGTGTTTGTTAATTTAAATAATTGCTAATGTTATTCAATTTTAAACCCAACTACTTAGTTAATGTAGCACATTTTGCTAACTTTTTAGAGTCACTTTTGTAGAAGTGAAATAGTAAATGTAAAATTGAGCTTACCTTTCCTAGACAAAGCCTCTTATTCATGGCTGTAAGCGCCGCAGACGCCGCTTGGTGGTCAAGAAATTCCACAAAGCAGTAGGGATCATTTCCAGGCTACAAAATATAAACAAAAATATTTATATAAAATAAAATAAAAAAATAGAAAACCACATAAACATAAATGACAAAATGCATCCCTCCCATTTCTTTTTCTCCATCAAAAACCATTATTTCTCGGTTTTTGAAACACAAAATAAAAAAAAGATAAGATTGAAAAGATGTTAAAAGAAAAAAAATTCCCCACTCGATTTAAAGAAAGAAAAAAAGTAACTTATACACCGCATATATAAAAATGTAAGGGACGGGAAAGACATCATTTCCGGACATGAAAATAACGATGACGGAATATCAAGAAAACATGTTCTGCGTGACTCGCGATTACTTTTCTATCTGCCATTACCACCTGACTTCATTTTCACATTACAAAAATATAAACAGATAGAAAAGTTTTTAAAAAAAATCTCAATCGAGTAGACATTTGTGTAAAATAAAACTTCATAAGCGTAAAATAAAAAAGGTTAAAATCAAACAGATAAAACATCATCAACAACAACAAACATTATCAACGATTAAGTCTAATTTCTCATGCGAAAAGAAAAGAGAATCAACACATCAAAAGATAAAAATTATTTCTTATTGCTTTAAAACGTATAAAGTCAGAAACATCACTACTTTACAGTATTTGAAATATATTTACCAAAGTTGGTGAAGGATTTTTTCATATAAAAAATCGAAAGTTTCGTCACGTTATTTTGAGCACGTGATTAGAGAGTGAGAGAGTCTGTGTTAAATCAGTCAATCAGCAAGGAATTGCCCTTCTCCAACAATACCAAAAACCTTAATCCTTCAATTAAACGATGGAGATTACAGCAAAGTATGAAACGATGCTTTTCAACAGGTTCTTCCAACCACTCAGCAACGTATACACAATTCAACTACAAACCCTTTACAACGAAACACAATCGTTTTTACATTACAAATCAAACTACCATTTCAACAACAAACCAGTCACATACATACTGTATATTTTTTAAAAATTTATTTGTATAGTGTGACAACAGCTGATTCAAACACATCTACTCGTTTTGTTTCCTTCTTCCATTCACATAAAATGCACAAATTATTACGCTTTTTCGTTCCGACTTTAATCTCAGTAACATTTTTCTTCCCATATAAACCGAATGACAATTTCAACAAATGGAAGTAAGATAAAACCGATATGGAGAGTCCTTCAACACATTTTCAGCCGTCTTTACAGTGTAGCATTATCAATCACAACCAAAGCTACAAAAGCATTGAAAATAGCCAATAAGCCACCACCCATCAAATTTAAATAACAAGATTAAACCGCATAAAAATAAAATCAAGAGGTTAAACGTAAACAAAAATGACCACAAATTAACTATTGTAATTGACTGCAATTACAATACAGTATAATCAATCATGCAAGATTGCTTATCATGTCTAAGTACAGTTTTAATCCCTCACTGCACTAATTGGTTAGTTTAGTAATTACATTTCATGACTTTAGTGATAATAATGTTCGCTGACTAGTTTGATTAGCAGCTTCAATCATCGACTCAATATCTCTTTAAACTACACGATTAAAACTAAATTTAGTCAATCTTTTAAATTTAAGTTGTCGGTTTAAAATCCAAACCAACTTTAAAAAACTTAATCACAAAACATTAAATCTCTTCACATTTTAAGTACCGAATCGATTTGATTTTTTTGTTACTTCATTCTTTTCTTGACAACCAAAACAGATACCCAAAATTCAGACTAAAAAAATTAATTCAAGTTGACACGTATATTGTAAAGCAAAACAAAGCCAAAACCCGTAAAAGGAATCATATCAGCTTTTCATTTCTTTAACAGAAAAAATTATAGACTACCAACAACACACATCAAAAGCTAAAAATAAAAATTTTGATAACAGCAACTGTTGTCTCTACGGTTTTTATATTTTTTTTGCTTATGTGAGGAGCTTCTTCTCTCCATCGTCTTTTGATTGTAACTATTTTCTGATAACTGCAATTCTTTCACAACATAAAATTCAACATGAGATTTTTTATTTTCTGTCTTCCTCTTTCGCCTTCATTTTCACTTTATTTCTAGTGTCAACGCCAGCTTTCATTTTCAACGTCGCAAAACACGTACAGTATCTTTTACTAGGTGATACAGAATAAAACAACAACCCCCACTTATTCAAAGAAAAAAAAAAAAGAGTCAACATTTTATAAAAAATCTTAATCTACAAAAATAAAAAGCTATATAATGGTTCATAACTCAATAAGCAGCTAAGCTTCCACCATATTAAGTACCCATATATCGCGTATTTGGTATTAATATTTAAAGACAAAAGTTAATACCTGATGACAAAATTTGTAAGTCACTTTGTAGATGGACTTAAGTTTGTCATTCCTGCCTTACCTATTCCACCCCAAAAACCCTTTGCAATCCTACAATACTCCTAGCCATTCCACTTCGATTTATTTTATCGACATAAATAGGGCCGATTCAATTTTCAATCCGAAACCTAAACCTCCGCCGCCATTGCCACTCTATCTCACTCAAAAGTAATACTGTACTGCCAAATGTAGTGAGTGCATGTACTGTTATCTACTATTATGCTATACAACACCACACACCTGAGCAGGGTGTTTGTTGGCAATAGCAACATTCACTTGAATCCTTAGCTCATCTCAACTCTTTAAACTAAAATGTCAAACTGATTTCTACTACTTTTGCTTTTGCGTATATTGAAACACCGACGCTACCCTTAGGGAAACCTCAAACACACTACATTTGAGCACTTTCTGATTTCCTGTCAAATTCGGTTGTGTGTCAAAAGTGTTGATTTAACATCAGATGGACAAACAATCTCGCATTACGTTCTCCCTTCACTCTAAAAAGCTGTAATACCGTATATAGCAGTCTTTCTCTTATGATCCCCTTGGAGCCTCAAAATGATAGTTACAATCAATTACAGATTAGAATTAAAATAAATTTAAAAACAGAAAATTAATTATTAAATATTCCTCATACGTTTAATAAGCCCTACAGGCAGTTTTGGCATTTTCAAGAAAATGATTTCAACGTTATTACGTCTCCTTTAAGCCCTAACATTGCAATAGAGTAAATACACCAACACAACAATAATGGCGTATGGTAATTTTCCCCCAGTTTGACATAACATAATAAATTATTTTTCTAAGCTATAAAAAGTGAAACTTAATTTCGTTATTTAAAATTCCTCGACGTCTTACATCAGGCACTACCAATTTCATTTCTAAAAATTGCAACTTCAACGTATTTCGCCTCATTGAAATCGATGCATAAAAATGTCGCCAAAAATTATGGGCATATATTTACAAGCATTTTTATCGCTCGTAGCATAAATCTAAAACGAAAATGTACACTTAAAATCCACCTGAAAAGGAAAAAAAAATCATCCCAGATTTTACATCTGGTAAATGATATTCCAACATATATAAACAGTATTTGATATCATGATCAACGTTTTAAAGCCCATCTTCCACATGTAAGTTATAACAAAACAAAAAAAAATTATCCACCCAAAACGATTATATACCGGTATATATAAATATGAATATTAAATCTATAAAGGCAACGCCACCACAATCTAGTTAGGCTAGCAATGAACATTTTCAGCTGAATTTTATGTTTTTATTAAACACGCAAATGCAACATTTTTGCCTTATACAATGCTAATAAGCAATTGCGTGATACGACTCAGTTTTTTTCCTACTATAACGACTCCACAGTTGCCGAATAAAACAGCAAAAATCCTCCGAATAATTTTATGCATTTTATAGTAATCAACATTTCAGCCAACAAAGCATTACCGAATACAAGTTGTAAAAAAAAACAAATAAATCTCTAAAACGATAATAACTAAAAACGTGTATTATAGTGAACAATATTTTTCATTCGGTCAATCGAATGAATTATCACTAGGCCAATTAACTAGTATAGACTTGTTCTGCTTATTAACGGCCATTAACTTCAAATCTTATTGACTAAATACAATGACCGAGGCTTTATTCATCCCTATGTATCGTCTAACTGCACATAAATGCACAAACCGCAGCCCTCTATTGGATTCATCATTAAGCGCTTTTTTAACTTATGCTACAGGATACTACATTGACAAGGTTTTCAAATTAAAAATGTGGTTAAAAAATAAAAAAATGTTTCTCTCCTCTAGATCTCCCTTCCCCTACTGTGTCCCTTAGATCAGTGCTCCCAACCGTTTTATCGCCCCAGACCAGTCAAGGCTTGATAATGTTACTGAGACCCACTGATGATTGGGACGTTGATTGATTATATTTTAAAATAGTTTGCTTTAATAATTTTAATTGTAAAATTTTAATAATTAAACATGTCTTCAAAACAAAATATAATTACACCAAAAAATGAATATAACGCGATTTAACATTTTAACTCATTAAAACGTTAAATCAATAAAATGGAAAATATTTGATGTTCCCAATGCAAACACGGGTCTGGGGTCCAAGACTTAACACCCATACTGAGATAATGCCCCACACCTCAATGCTATTTTATCAATCTAAACAAATTTAGGCAATCTAAACGTTTATTTTACTTAACATACTGAATGCTGTTAGGTTGAAGCCAAATCCTGTTTCAAGTGTCCCTGCCCGAAATGTAATATAGTGGAAACCACTTAACATGAAATCGCTTAACATAAAAAACCTGTCAACATAAAAAATTTCTGCGGTCCCGATTATCTCCTATGTATTTACATGCATTTTATTCCTTTTAACATGAAAATATCTCACTTCTTGGAATAACGAAATGAGAAATTTTTCCACAAGACACGATGTCTGGTGTCTCCTGTGAAAGCAAGTTAACTTGGCTTTGAAATGTTAACATTTTAAGATAATTTAGAGCATCAGCGAGGGGTGTTTTCATCTGTAAAATCAATAAAAATTACAGTACAGTATTCAAATTTAATACAAAATGAATAATAATTAAAAATGTAACCAATGTATCATGATATCAAGTGTAATATGATGGTCTGTACTACATTAAATTCAATTTTGGTGAGCACAGTACTATATATTGTATGCTCCTTTTAACATAAAAATCGGTTAACATGACAAAATGTTCTGGTCCCAAGCATTTCATGTTAAAAGGTTTCAACTGAACTTAAAATACCCAATCCCATAATAATGCAACGGTTTTAAACTTTTAGAAATTTACAAATATCAGTTTTGATTTCAATGATTGCATGCTATTTTAGTTTTTCAAAAAACTTTTACGACCTAAGTACTAATTTTCCTCTTCACATAACTCGATTATAAAAAAAATTTAAAACACTAAAGACGACAAAAATCCTTTACAAGCTTACATTAACATTTAACTGAGAGATTTCTTTCTCATTACAGATTTCCTCACACTTGCTTAACCAAATACGTCTTTTTACTTGTACAGTATCAAATGTTTTTGTACAACCATACACACAAGCTAAAGAGATTTAAAAAATAATTTTCACTTGATTTAAAGTGCAATGTCAGTTTCAACATAGCTAAATGCAAGTAACTTTAGAAGAAAAAAAAATAAACTCATGTATCTAAAATCGCTATATGTGAGCTCTAAATCGGTTTCTAACTTCAATTCCATTTGACTTCATTTACAAGCCAACTGCTTTGCCACATTGAAAAATCTCATACTGCATTAAAAAACACTAACGCTCGGTTGCCATGCAAACATCAATCACATTGGTTAAACTCAAATAATTGTCAAACAAAACTAATTTACACAGCACACCATCTAGCGTGCATGTAAATTAAATAGCATTGTTTACATTTTAATTCATCCGTGAACTGCTTTTTTTTTATTTTGGCGATTAAATTCAAACTTCAAATCCGTTATCGGTCTGAATACTATAAAGCAAATATAAGGGTACTCAATAAACTATAGGAGGGATGAGACTAGATATATCCAGTGGTGTGTTAGTGGTATTAAAGTAAATAGCTAAAAATTAACAATGAAGACGAAGAGACAGTGATAGATTGGCAAGACACCGCTCTATGCAAGCAACACAGACTGCTTTTAAACCCCCTTTTTTCAAATCATGTCACTGCCAAATTAAGCAGCTCCTTAAAATGTGAACATAAATATCACAAACAATGACTCATCAGTTTTAAAGAAACCAAGTAAACATTAAAATAGTCATTCTTTTTAAACAGTTTCAACTTGCAATACTTAAACTGAGATCTCGATTATTGACTACAGCTCAAAAAAAAGAACTATACATGCCACAAAAACTGCACATTTAACTTTGGAATCAATAAAATACAGCTACCATGACTTCCCCTATAATCTGAATATCTTAAATGCCATCAGCACAGTACGACCACTGTATGTGAAACTAAACAATAAACATTAAATACAACTTCAAACATTTAAAATAAAAACGATAATGATGATTATCGTCAACCATCTCTGTTAAAATACATAAAAATCGACCAAATTTCGTTTTTGGCACCAAACGGTAGCAACTTTGCTCACTTTCAAAAGAGTATTGCAAACTACGCTTATGTACTCGGTTTCTGTTTTGCTAGCTTAAAACAAGATTTAATTAGTCTAACAGGCCATTTACTTATTAAATGAACAACACTCAGGCTCGTAATCAGTTACCAACTGAATTAAATTATTCAAAACAAAACGGTAATAACACTGACTAACTTGCACTACATAGAGAGATTTACACAGATTAAGAAATTCTCAAAAAAAAAAAAAAAAAAAGGATTATATGTAAATGCGATGTCGGTACCAGACAGTGTACAATCTTACTACAGTATGGTGTACTTAATTATTTTAAATAAAATAGTCTAGCTTCTCCAAAACAAAAATCTTCATGCTGTTCTAGTTACTAAACAAAATCGTTTCTTAATAAGATGTTAACTTTCAGTAACTTGAAAAAATTGCTTACTAACTAAATATTTTTCATTGTTTTAAAAATATAAGCTTCCTGTTAATTAAATCCGTATAATTAAC
This sequence comes from Helicorthomorpha holstii, assembly GCA_013389785.1. NCBI lineage: Eukaryota > Metazoa > Arthropoda > Diplopoda > Polydesmida > Paradoxosomatidae > Helicorthomorpha > Helicorthomorpha holstii. The sequence goes on from JAAFCF010006680.1 coordinate 21,030,549, forward strand.
TAATAAGTAAAAAGCGGCATAACTACAACCAGATTAAAATATTAGTCAGTTGGCTAGCGTTTTTAAAATTCTCTATTATTTCCCCACACGGCTTAAAAGAATTAGAATTATCTGTTTATTACCCATTAGCTTTCTAGAAAATCTAAAACAATTACTAAATTATTTCACTACCCTGACACTGTCTCATGTCTAGCACCACTAAATGGCCTGATTCCAACTTTTCTCCCGTTTTTATCAATCGATTAGAGCAATTATTTGGCCTTATAACGAGAGACATAAAATTAGAGGTTGAATAGTTAAATCGGTAGATTTTTATCCGTTAACAATGCAGCTTTTATCAAAATAAATTTGTTTGCAAGCTAGAGGAGAATTTATTCTTGCTGTCCTTGTTACGCATCAGCATTAAGCGCCACAGCTACACGCACTTGTTTATCCATTCCAAATCAATACCCCCTACTCCAATCCTCCTCCCCCTCCCATTTCATTTTTACACTACGGTACCAAACATTCACTCTATCTCGAAAGTAGTCTATACATGCGAAATGTGATTCACATAGAGAAAAAAGTGAAAATAATCGGTTAACCTAAAGCGTTTAATTTCTCAGTTAAGCTGATGACTCACGGCTTTGTTAAAACTCTTCGAAAATTATAATAGGGTGGAGGTTGTTTTTAAATGCTGTTGTGTTTCAACGCTATCACCATGACAACCAACAAGAGATAAAAGAGCCTGAGAGAACCCAAAGCTATAGGTGAGTAGAAAGTGTACATAAACATTCCTCCTTCTCCCCCCTTTTCAAACAATCTCTTTCCAACTTTTCCAACTATCAAATCACACGCAATCCTTTGGTTCCGTTCACCAGACGTAGTGATTTACGATCTAGGCCGTTTCCGTTCCATTATTTTCCACTTCAAAACGTTGTGTTTCACATGGTTGCTTTGGAAGACATTCTTCCTAAGCCGTCGAGTGTCACCGTAAATTTTTCTCCAACGAAACTTTTAACAGTACAATATGGTAACAAAATATGGCTTACCATAAGTTATGTGTTTTCAGATTTCAAAGTGGAATAAATAATTCCGTTACAAGAGCTGCAATTTGCGTTGAACGTCCTTTGCCACTGTTTAAGTTAAACACAAATCTCAAAAAATCAATCTTTATACCATTACTTGCGGTAAGGCTCTTCAGTCATCCGTTTATCTCTCTAAATAAACATCTATTCTACATTTTTAGTTGCTGCTTAATAAAATTCTCTTCAATATCAAAGTAGTTCATAGAGGTTTTCCTTTTCCAGGCATACAAGTATTCTATCAAAATTGTCATCCATGTTTCCTATACTGTAAATTCTCAAAAACAAAAGCATTGCCACAAAGCTGGATCTTCGTTTCACCTTTACAACTTGCAACGTACGCAAAATGAGATTAAATCTTCACAACAGACTAATTCTTCAACTACTATCTTCTTCAGTGATGTTTGTAACGGCTTGAATTACACATATCGATCATTTCCTTTCCATTTTACCAAACTTCTTAAGTTAAATATGGCTGATCAAACTACATGGCTTCCAAATTTCATCCAAAATGTATTTTTCCTTCCAACTGTCGAAACAAACATCCTACTGTCAAACTTCTTCATCCAGCATCTGATAACTCCTAGAAATATAAAATGACCAAACTGTCAAGTTGTCGACAGAAGTTCAACTATCACGTAAGACACCAACAGTTCACTACCCACTTTCTACAAGTTCATAACTCACTTTATGAACAGTTTTAACCCATGTTGTAACCCGTTTCAGTCCTGCATTTTGTCTTACGTTCAAGTTTCCAATTTACTCTCACTTTTTCGATCCCAAATGGGGAAAGAAAAAAAATTGTACCAACCTTAAATCCAAAATCTGTGCCCCAAAACGCTTTCACAAGATGCCAGATTTCTTCAATGGGGTTTTTATATTTTTAAAATATTTTATATTGGTGAGGATGACTTGAAAAGTGATGATAAAAACCAATTTACCGTTCGTCGTCTTCCCCAAAAGTGGTAGCGTCGATACGAGGTTTTTTAATGTTAATTTTATATTTAAACAAATTTTATAAAATAAAATACGTAATAATAATGTAAAAACGAGCTTTCTCTTATTGGTAAATGCAGTTCATCATGAAAAGACACTCGTGAAATTGAAAGCTCGTGTTTACGTTTTATAATATAATGCATAATACTTTATACTGATATGTAAATAAGTATATTATATAGAAATGATATATTATATGATATAAATGATAATAATAAAGAGAAAAAAACCGGCAACCTGTCCCTCGAAGGTGCCTGTAGGCTGTCGAATGCAATGATCGAGGCACCTGATTGCACAGCGAAACGTCACTTAGATCACGTAAAACGATGTTCACTGATTTGTCAAAGACCCATAAGCTAATTTGGCAGCCGAGGAAGAATAAAAGAAAACTATACTTTCCTAGTTGTTCAAATTCTGGCTTCCACAACTTTTTGTTCTAAACTTTTTTGTTTTGTTTTTGTGCTAGATGAGGTTGATAATGTTCAACATCATATTAGCCGTAGTTGTTGTTGATGGATGCTTTATATACGGTATGGACTCACACAGACCCAAATAATATTATACACAAAAGACACACCACCAAATACTCCACACATTCATATAGATAATTGAGAAATAAATATAATGGCGGCTGAAATGATTCACACCGACCATTTATTTGCTAGCGCTTACCTCGTGGATTATCTTACAGCCTTTAACGGGGCCGATCTGACCGAACAAGGCCAGGATCAACTCCTCCGTCACTGAAGGTTCCAAGTTCCCCACATACCTAGATAATGACAAATTAGCTTATAGTTATTGCTGACTTTTGGTGAATTAAATCGAACGAATTGGGTGACATGAATGGGTTGTCAATGGCGGGTTTACCCTCGCGCCAAAACAACACAATCATTATTTCAATATGGAAACTTACAATGTACGCGGTTGTGTCTCTTCGCCTGGGCTCTGCATTGTAAAACAAACAGTTAATATAAATCAGAGCCGTATTAATGAATTATCACAAGTTATATAATTAGTTTAAATTAATTTCTTACCAAATACGACGAATTCATGATTAACAACACGAACAAACACTATGCACTCTGACGCGACTACTGCGCATTTAATCTGCGCAGGATTAACAAAGTCACCGGTTAGATATTTTAACTTTGCGTGAATAATTGTATTCGTAACTACTGATATATTGGCCAACTTATTTTGAGTTATAAATAGTGCTTAGCCCTCACCGCTACGGCAAGCTGGCGTATAAACATAAAGTACAAATTATTTATTAAATCATTTAAAAAGAATTAATATAGAACTCATTTTATGTAATAAGTTAAGTATTTTTTATTATGTTTGATATTTAACGTTTACATTAGAAGCATAGATTGTACTGATCCGCACGATTGCTTTATTTCCTTTAATCGTTTCTAAACATGTCACTAGGTGGCAGAAACAGTCAAGACAAAAGTAAGCGCGCATGTTTTGAATTTCAATTACTGCGATTACTGTAGAAAGAAAATTTTTAATACTGTATAACAAATAAATTTCAATAATAAAATACTAAATACATATTTACAATAAGAGCATTAATTTTTTTTATTAGAAAATATCTTTTTTTTTTTTTTTAATAAAAAAAGAAATCTTTTGTAAAAGCTGCAACCTTAACTTTATTCCTTTCTAAAAAGCAAAAAGCAAATACAGTATTCCAAATGCATTCCGATTACTTTTTAATTTTTGCCTTATGATATTTTCATCTTGGTTGAATCATTCAGGTAAATTTAGATAATAGATCTCTATTATTATAATCAATTTCATGTTCTGAAAATCCATCTAAAGCGATTATCAAAATCAGTTTCGTTTTTAAGGAATTGAGGATTCATTTAAACGGATTTATTCTATTATAAATGTAATACTGTACCTGTATTTTTTTTCTGTTTTCTGATGGTTATGTTCAGAGCTCATATTTTTCGGAATTACAGCATTGACAGGAATTACCCTAAAATATGCTCAGCACTTGTAAATTCAGTGGTTCCCAATTTTTTCAAAACTGCGGAGCATTAATGTGAATAAAAATATTTGGCAAAACACTTTCAATTAATTTAAAATATGTTTTTTGTCACTTTAATGGTTATTAAAATGGCGCAGGAATAATTTCAAAACAACATTCAGATTTTATTCCATTTTAGGATAGAAGATAACTGAACTCAGTAATTATTTTTTTTTATTTTATAATATCAAAGATAACTTTTCTACTCCATTATAATTACTGTATTATCATTTAAATTTTGAGAGAAATCGTTATTGAAGCCAATGTAACTCAGTCTCATCACTTTAAGAAAATTAAAGTAACGAAACAAATATGTATTTAGACTAATGAAATTGAGTTTCATTTAAAAGTTGTAAACTTTCTTATAATTATAGTTAACATAAGAACATGAACCGATATTAAAAAAAAAAACATGAAACTAGTTTAGAAATTTCCATATTATAAGAAAAATATTCAAATATCGACATATTGAAATATCGAAATACTACATTATATCGATATTTAATATAATATTGAGCAGACTCGATGTTTTGAAAATATCCATGTATATCGATAAATTCCAATATCGCTGAGCTTTACAGGTGACTCCAACAAAATCGATCTGTGAAACAGTATTTAACTTTTAATTGAAAAGGTAATTTTCGGAAGGCTGGATTTACTACTGTAAATATCTCCGTGTGTGCTACGTTTTCGAAAATTCTAAGTATCAATTAAAGTAAAAGAAAGTCTATTTTAGCATAAAACAAGAATAATAAACTTGTGTAAAAGTTGTAAACAGTAGCACGTGTGATGGCCCAATGTGATGAGGCTCACGTAAACAACATTTTCATCGACAGAAAATGCTCCTTTCAAACTGCTGTCAAGCAAGCATTTGAACATAAAATATCGGAAAATTATCTTACAGTTAAACTTTACTGGCCACGTAAAGCATATAATGGAAAATATGACATTTTACTTCATTTCAACCATCAATTTAGAAGTAACCAACCGTCTGTTACAGATGAACACATGCAAAGGGTAATACCGTAACTATTTCATTCATTAAGATTTTACGTTAAGATGGCAAAATTTATTTAATTGTAGATGGGAAATTTGTTAACTGAGAACGAGCAAATATCACCGTTTGTATTGCAATGTGACTGGATAAATACGGATAAGGCAATGAAACAGCTGGGTGTACAGTTGAATAGAGCTCTTCTTACAGCAACTTTGTTAACAACGATTTCTAATATGGGATGCAAATATGGACAACAAGGATCTCAGGTTTATTTCACTATGAATCATCAATACATTATTATGTTTATTTGATAGTTTGCTGGCTGTCACGCAGCTGAAAATAAATAGCAAACCGCTGTTTGAAAATAGAAAACTATTAGTTTATGCACTTAATAACATTGTGAATTATTTTTGAGCCTGTGGTGCATTGCCAGCAAGTTATAATTACAGTTTACTTTTAATTTTAATGTCAAGTTTTTGGTTGTTAAAACCAATTAATGACATTGTGTATTCAATTTCTAGCTTGTATTCGTCTGAAGCATTTTTACTAGTATTGATATTCTTTTTATAGATTGAGAAATCGGTTTTTCTACACGCATACCATTTGAATTCTGATTGTAAGCAAGAGGTTAATTTAACACAAATAAGAAGTTTGGTTATATGCAACTTAATTGAGAGGATCTTAAATTTTAAAGGGTGCAGCTGATTTAATTAAAAGTTAATATTGTACATGAAGGTAAAGTTTATCATTCTATTTTTTTCAGATATACAGTTAACAGTAATACCAACCATTGCAGTATTGTCAATTATTGTGAAAGAGATGTTTTAACTAAGAACGACGTTGACAGACATTTAGATTTAAAACTGGCTAATGGTAAATTAAAGTTTGTGGAGTCTTTTTTATAGTTTGAATTTGTTTTAATATATGGATTATAGATGTGTGTGTTTTCGTTGTTTCTGAAAACCAGCAATTTTCATGCAAGACAGCTTTGAAAGAATTGAATAGCGATTCACAAGCTGTAAATATTCGTTTAACAAATGTTTAATAATTATTTTAATCTTACAATATGTTTACTCTTTACTTTATAGATTTACGTTGTTCATGGATTAATATCATTGAATAATAACAAAGAATCATCACCTAGCCATTTATATCGGTTAGTAACGCTTTGTTTATAAATTTTGGTGACCTATCTTGGGCAAGTCATGATATGGATACCAAAATTGTTTTGATCCGTAAAGTGCAACTGCGAATATGTGCTCTAATGTCAAAGTTCCACTTGGTTAACTTTGTTTTGTGTAAATTATATGTTTGTTATTTGGTTTTGAAAGACAAAACTTGGTTTTTACTATCTAAAAGCATATTTTTCACTTGAGGAATGTTTGGTTTGTGATGTGGTAAAGTATTAAATCCGTTCATGACATGTCCGCTGTTTTTAAGATCATTTTTTAATTAATTCAGAACGATTGATATATAGATCACAATAATATTTTATAGAGAAATTTTAGAAGAAATTAAAAACTCGTCACAGCATAGATTGGATGACAGTGATTGTACCTGTGAGTCGGAATTAGATTTTGTGGAACTAAATCGCTCATTAGCAGAATTGACATTGAAAATGGATTTGCTGACGAGGCTTACTTCACATACGGTAGACATTTGTTGTAGTTTTCGATATTGAAGACTGAGTTTCTCATCGGGATTATTAATTTTTACAGGTAAAATCAGTTGACGTTAGTGTGGCAGTGAGAAGTGGTGCATTTGTCATGTATAATTACTCTCGCATTTATGTCTTATTGGAGCACTTTGAAGAAAAAGTTAGAAAGAAATTAATTCCAGCTCTTCCTCATGTGACTGAGATTGATTTTTCTCTTTTAAAACGAGAAGTAGGTTACTTTGAAATCTTTCACTAACAAATTGCAGTTATGAAATGATTTGACTTTTCTTCTGTAGGAAGAATGGCAGATTGTTTTGTTATGTGCCAAGTATCCTGATGTAATTCAGGAAATCTGTGAAGATCTTTTACAATTGGCTACGTTTTCTGGTCATAAGGTGAGTAATATGCTTTCAACGTGGGAATTTATCTCAAAATGTTATATTTTTAGTTGATAAAATTTTTGACGGAGTTTAGTCACTGTGTAAGTGTGTATTATAATCGAATCAACATTTTAGCAGTAAGTAGACTGATGTGATATCCATGTTTGTTCTTAATTATATTTCTAATAAATTGTCTTGTTTTGTATAGGACTTAAGTTCGCATTCACAAAGCATTTTATACGCTAGAATTCACCTAATTGTTTGCATTAAACAAATAATGAAAAACATATTTTCTCTTCTTGATGCCAAACCAATACATAAAATGTGAATAAACTTATTTTATTACAAATATTTAGTTTTTCTACGGTTTGTTTATTATTCACAACTTGTTACAGTTTAAATATAAAAATATGTATCTGAAAATATGAAGTGTTGGTGTTAGAATCAAATAAAATATAAGGAAAATCAACTTACTTAGAAAAGTTTAGTAGAAAGTTAGAAAACATGTACAGTTCTATATTATCATGGCTTCACTACATGAGAATTACTAATTGGTTATGTTACGGTACTGTTTTTATTTAACTTATTACAATTTTTATAAAATTCGAATAAAATTATAATGTAAACAATTACGGAAATTACAGTATTTCTATTTATACCGTAGCAAGTTACTGACATAGTAATTTAATTTAAAGACAATAAAGCTTTAAATAACTATTGTATGAATATTATGGTGGACTAAACATCCTTTCTTTTGTTAGCATGCTTCAACCACGATTGAACTTCTGAAATTATTTCACTTTCTTCTTTTCTCCTGAAGTTTTCATTATGTCTTACAGCACCTAAAAATACATTAGAAATGGATGCAATAATTATGATTGCTACAAATTATTTAACCAATTTTTTAATATACTGTATCTTACCAATTATAACGCTTTTGATTTTTAGCACCCTCAGTTCTAACTTCTTATTTTCACCTTGTTTCTTTGTGCCTGTCCAGCTATATTTTGCTGCAAGCTGGTTCTGGAACAACATCATCAAAATGCGCCTAGTTCTCTCCCCAAGATTTTTCCCTCCAAGCATTCCTAGAACACTTATCTGAAATTAATTTAATGTAGAATGAATATATGTTTATATCATAAATGATTATTGCTTTAGCTACAAACCAGTTTACAAATATTTGTATTTTCATTCAGGAAGTTCTCCATTGCATCAACATCTTCTTCATTTTGTAAAGGTATTTGTGGCATACCTTCAATTTCAATTTGAGCTGAATCTTTGCATGGCATTTGAATTGCCAGTAATTGGGTTACAAAAGTCCCCAACTCTGTCACTTTCTGCAACAATTGCTCCTGCACTTTTAAATGATCCCTTGCAAATTCTGAATAAATTTGATTACAATATAGACTTAATCTTTCAGTTTTTATATTACAATACTTATACATACTTTCAAATACTTTCTTTGATACACATTCTTCATGGTTTATAACTGCATTTTGACTATAACCAGGTGAGATATTACTGCAGGGTGAAGAAATGAAACATTCTTCAGAGTCACTATAATGACAAATTGGAATTGATGAAAAATTTAGGCTGCTTAATTCCATAGTTGATGTTAGACTCTGCCTGTTCTGCAATTTTGGATTTCATGTAGTCAAATCAGTGACAGTGAGTGGGGAATACTGACCTATTCACATGTGTTGGAGGTGAACAATTGTGGCTGGTAGAATTCGACTGAATTTGAAATGGAATGCTTGGTAAATTTGACTGAGCCACCCTAGACAAACCAATTCCCTTCAGTTTTTTTGGTGGTTCATCTGTATCATCACTATCATCATCATCATCATAATCCCATTCTGCTTCTGCTAGTAATCGTTTATTTATTTGTCTATTACGGCAACATCTTCCATATTGTTTATTTTTAAGTGACTCTAAATCACTTGCAATTTCTGCCTCTTTAAGTTTGGTCATTACCTCTTCATATATATCTTAAAAAATGAAGGAATTTCATATATAGTATATTTAATGAGATGATTGTAATTTTATATTACCTGAATCATACACTACTGTGCAGTTATAACATTTCCAAGTAGTTTTATCAGGCAACACCTGCCTGGTTGCAGCTCTATGTTCATTATTGGGTGGCCACCAACATGATGCATTTTGAGGGGTACCACTCAACCATATCCCTGCCACCAATGCAATGGTCTCTTTTGGACCTTTAAATGTTACAACTGCAAACTTCGCATAATCTGAAAATTTCAAAATTATTAATACTGATTCATTAAACCAATTTAAAACTTAAACATTCTTACTTCCACTTGGTACACTCAAATCTGCATTAAAAATTGTTCTCATGCGTTTCTCTACTGCATACTTTGCATTGTGGGTTCTTTGCCTTTTAAGTGTAGATAAGCTGCTAAAAGTTATTGTTGATTTACCATGTGATTTACTATCCATGACTGAAAATTAGTGTCAAAATCTTTGTGGTAATTAACCTAAAATGTAATAAAGCAAATAAAGGAATGAGACAAGTATGTTTGATATGCAATGCAATCTTGTTTCTATTGGTAATTTATAGTGTCCAGACAAAATATATTTAAAAATAAGTTAATATATCAATGCCAACATAGTCTTACTAAAAACATTACATAATCTTATGAGATTAAGTTTTTTTATATATACAGCCTGAACAAAAAGTCCACCCCCTCTTCATTTTTAAATAAACAAAATAAGAAAAAAATGGCTAATGGGACCAAATAGTATGTGGGTCTCCATCCAGTGGTAATAATTGTGTCTGAACTTGTTATTTATGCCTTTTATAAAAACTTTTTAAAAGTTTGAGTACAAAATCATCTAAATGGTTTGCCCATAAAATGAAAAAAAAATACAGTATTAATTACAACTCAAAATTGTTCCTCTTGATGGTTATTTTTGTTGTAATGAACAGCAATATCAGAAATTCTCCAGATAGCACAAAATTTGTAGTCCATGTGAACTCTACATGTACTATTCAACAAGATAAAAATTGACATGGTTTCCACCACTATTGTCTGTACATTTGACAACTTCTAAGAACAACTTACTACTAAAATTGCATTTTCACCTGGGACAAAAATCTATGTTTCAATGGCGATTTGTCTCATTTATTGTATTTTTTGAAAAAAAATTGTGCCAATAATATCAAAATAAGACAAAATGCCATAGGTTTCAATGGCGATTTGTCTCGTTAATATTAAAAGTTCACACATCTTAGGAAAAGTCAAAATGGAAATTTTAAAAAAAAATCTTGCATTCAAAGTATCCAAAGTAAATCTTATATGGTACATTTTCATAAAGATTACAAAGTAAGTGTTTTAATTGATCTGTTTTAGTAATTTATGACATTATTGATTTGTTTGAATTTGCAGAGTGTTCCTGGCATTAAACAAAGCATTAAACTTATAATAGAATGCAATTTAGACATACAGTAATTCCCCACTTTCAACAATAGCAAACATGCAACGACATTTTTTTTGCACATCATTTATATTTGCATATTTCCAAAGCCTTCTGATTCGTACACATAGAATTCACTAAGACTATACAATTTCTGTGCTACTTGGGGAAATGTTCAGGCTTTACTAAATTTACATCTATAGTTGTGGAATGTTTGTTATTGTACAGTATTTTGCGGATAGTAATATCCATGAATTTCAGTTTTATATTGTTTAGAACAATTAATTGTTATAAAATCCATCTAACTGTAAATTGATAATGTAATCGTCAAGAAACAGTAGATCACTATTCCTGTTCAAGTAAACACATGGGGGATTGATTAAAACTCATTAATAAAAAACACATTCATTACCGGTACTTAAAGCACAAAACGTTAATTTGACATGCACACGTCAACGATTTAACAACGACTTTACACAGCTGTGTACAGTCATTTGAAAACAAATTGTCATAATCATTTCCATATCGAGTTCAACATTAATATTATTTCAATGTAAACTCTGTAGGCCGTTTTATTCATGAAAACAATGTCTGAATTTAGACATTATGTTTACATAGACAAAATGCAATTGAAAGGCATTTCTTTGTGAAATCCAATTTTAAAGTTGATATTATATTGTATAATAATTTATATACCGGTATTGTTTTTATTTACCAGTACAAAATACGGTAAACGTGTGCTAGATTTGATGTTTGAATGTAAGCTGAAATCTGTGATTATTCAGTAAGCAATAAATTAAATGTTGAAAATGTAAATGAAAAAGTTTAAATCGATTCATTAGTAACCGAAATTAAGTGTTCAATTCCACTTCCACTGAAAATCCACTTGTTAATTGACCAAAAATCCATTAATTTTCCACGGAAAAATTCCACTTAGTTCCAACGTGTATTTTCACGCGAAAAACTGTGAAACAATTCCAGGAAACTACTTCCATTCTACGTGGAAAGGTAGTCAGAAATCTACATAAATTCCACCTACATTTAGGTGACATTTTTCCACAGGTATGATCGACCTGGTATCGATGACGCATGACACACAGAATTAACGTGAAATTAATGTGATTTTGGTACCTGGGCTGCTGCCCCATAAGTTACATCATCTAGTGTTATTTAAAAATATTGATTTTAAGTAAAATAAAGTCTTGCATGGTTTTCCAATTGTTTTGAGAAAAAAAAAGAAATAAATATTTAAATTATAAATTATTTTTGTCAATATTGGGTAGCATGTCGACTTTCTGATAGTCCAGTAATTGCTAGCAGTAATGGCAGCAGTTTTTCCTGTCAGTACAAGTCAATTAGTATCAAAGTTCTTTATAAACAAAAACAAAGAATGTTCATGTGTCTAACAGTTATTTCTCAATGTTTGAGGACCAATTTTGAGTTAAAATTAGTAACCTTTTTTCATTTTATGGGCAAACCGTTTGTGTACCCAAACTTTAGGATTTTGTATTCCGCACAACTTTACAATTTACTAAAATTGCGTATCTCTTTTCATTAAAAAAATACCGGTAAATGCTGAAAAAGGCATAAATAACAAGTTGGCATACACATACTGATCACCATTGGATGGAGACCCACATACAGTACTTTCTATTTGGTCCCATTAGTTATTTTTTCATATTTTGCTTATTTAAAAAATTAAGAAAGGGAAACAGACTTTTTGTTCAAGCTGTATAATAATGAACATAAGAAATAATTTTTTTACCTTATGATTAAATCACAATGTAACACTTGTTTACTGTTGGGCTTACGACCAAGTCTTTCAAAATGTTCCACGTGGTCAATTCACGGTCAGCATACTAGATCCAAAACACAATTTTTTCCCCCCAAAACAATGCAGTATATACCGGTACTAAATAGTACAGTATTTGGTACTGTTGCTATGTAGCATGTTTGTGCTACATAGCAAAATATTTTGGCTACAGGGCCATCTCTTGGTCATCCGTTACATTAACAAAGTAGGGTACGGAATATGATTTGGCTGTTCTACGTCAATTCCACCTTAAATCTACGTGGACAAAATTATACATAATTTCTATGGTCATTACTGGGCTTCCAGCAATATTGAAATTAGGTAAAGACCACGCTGTTGTATGGCCCATTAAATGAAAATGTTGTGGTCGAAATTTGTGGGTTGAACACTGGTAGTTTCCACGTTATTGAATCAACTAGACAATGAAATACAGTATGTTAACTTAATGGGTTTAGAAATGCATTAGGAAAATTTAGAAAGTGTACACTTAGATATTGAAGATGTACGTGTGACTCTTATTTTGAACAATTATTATTTACAATTCGTTTTATCTGTTTTATTAGTTGGAAGAATGATAAAAATGTGATTTAAAAAAAATGCTTTTAAACTTTGACTAAAGTCATTCATAATTTTCAAAGTAATGAAATAAAATTAAAAGCTTAAATATTGCGATAATTATGTGAAGCTCTATGCTTTATAAAATAAATAATGTATCTTTGCAGGCTAAATTAGATTTTCACACTTTCAATCATGCTCTTTAAGTATGTGAAGGATTTACATTGCTATGAGCAGCGATTTATTTATTTATTAATTTTTTGAAGGCCAGATTGCATACTCGCGACTATAAGAGTTTTTGTATACTGTAATTTCAAAACGGTATCCGGATAGAACCTCGCCGATATATCGATGCCCACATTGTATCACTAGAAAAATATTGCGATACTTCTTTTACGTTAAGGAAAATGAGTCGCTCACAAGCAAAGTGGATCAAGTACTATTTGAAGTTGTACCACTTCAGAATTGTAAATCAGATTTGTAGCGCCCTCTATGATTTAATAATATAAAAATTGTAAATGATAAATTTACTCAATAGCTCATAGAGGGCGCTACATGACATGTAAAAGCTATTTACAATTCCGAAGTGGTCCAAGTGCAAATGTGACTTGATCCACTTTGCTTGTAAACAACTCAAATCACCACTAAAACGTTTTCATAATTTCTTCCGTGTTAATTAAGTTAATTTAGTCATTTTTCTAGGTTAGGTTAATTAAAAGTAAGTATAGTTTTTTACCTGTTAAAGTTTTTAAAGTTTTTCTAAACGTTAAAGACGTATCGCGATATTTTCTTAGTCATACAATGTTGGTATCGATATATCGGCGAGGTTTTTTATGGCGAGATTCTATCCGTGAACCTTCATAACTCATGACGGACAACTTGCTAAGAACATTAACATTTTGTGCTCGTATTTTAACTTTTGAAGTCTTCAATAGCCAAAGGGCTAAAAGTACTTAAGCACATGAGTGTCTAATTAATTTGTTTTCAGAATTTTACTATATTTATAATTTTTACTACAATTTAAGGAGTTAGATATAGAGAAAGGTTTTTCACTAAAATCATTTTTATTTGCCACTAAAACTTGCCAATGCCAAATGGTTGGAATAATGACTTGACAAAATATTTTTAAAACCTACAGTATGTTATGGCTAAGGAAGTTTCAGAAAAATAAAGTTTTATGCTTACATGCAAATTTTTTTGCTGACCATATAAACCAATTAATCATCATTTTATTCACATTTACAGTACCAGTAGTCTTAACAAATCAATTAATTATAGCCCTGTAATACTTCAAAACGTTTTTCAAATACATAGACCTTTATTCCTTACTTTTTAGTAAGGAATTCCTTACGTTTTTCTATCCAAACATTGGAAAAGAAAATATGAAAACAGCATAGTTTTAACATGTAATGGGTAGGTTTATAAATCCGCTTCCAACTATATGTACATTCCAGCGCCACCTGATGGTCGTTTGTTTATAGAATCCAACTAAGCTTCTAGACTTATCGCCAAGTTCGTAACTTGTAGTAGTAGTTAGAAAATAGGGTTTACTACAGTATCTACTGTATCTCTATGGAAATAAGTAGTCTTCCTTCATTGAGTCAAAAAAAAAAAAACTCGTGTGTATGGTACGAACACATGCTTTTGGCGAATCTCAACGATTTTTGACTAATGGTTTTCGTCTGTGCTACGTGTTGAGAATATATTAATACCGGTACGTGTAAGTATTGACAACACTAAATGTTTATCTGAGAACTGAGATTTAAGTAAGGTTACTACTTTAAAGACAACTGTTTTCCATGATGTTGGCAGTGTGTTACATTAGGGTGAAATGGAATATAAAATACTTGTATCATCTGCGTTGATTTAGCAGTAATATAAAGAATGTGTAGCTAATTTCAACGCGTTATTTATAGCTATTGGTGTTTGATCGAAGCTGGTTTTTGGCTTAAATCATTGTCAAAGTTCAACCTTTTTTTAAGTTGTTTTAAAAATATCTTATGTGAAATATTCTATTGTAAATCATGTTTTCACTGTGGTTTAAAAAAGGGACTAAGTGAAAATAATTTATTTATGATAAAAGGACTAAGTGTTGATAGAATTTTGTTAGTTATGCTCTTCAGTTTTAAAGTTTTACTTCTATCAAAAATAAACGAAAACTGCTTTAAAATTCGCTTTTAGAGAATAGATTCCTTTTTTTAAAAAATGTAAGTTTTTTTTAAAAACTTTTAAAGTTAAATTTAAGCATTTTAAACAATATTTTTAATTATTTATTACCTTCCACCATATTTCTGCCGATGGTGCAATTTTTGGCTGAATCTTTGGTCAGATACTAAAAGCTGTTTAAAAAACTAAGTACTGTATACATGGAAAACTGATTGTCGAATTTAAAAATGTGTTTATACTTTTACATCGCTTTAAATGACTAATTTTGGGTTTGAATTCAATGTTTTAGTTCAACTGTCAAACGAAAACAAAATGTCTAGTAAATCATGTCCACATTGTGGTTGTAGTGAAATTGACGTTGATCAGTCCCGTGGTGTTGCTTGTTGTACTTCATGCGGTTCCGTTATTGAAAACAGCATAATCGTTAATGAAGTTCAGTTTGAAGAGAATGGTCATGGTGGATCTTCAGTCCTTGGACAAACGGTTTCACTTGATGGTAACGTGAGCGGTGTACAATTTCTGCTGTGTATTTGGTTAATGCTATAAAATAATGGAAATATTTTATAGGAAGAGTTAGTGGACGTTTCATGCCCGGTGGTATAACCTATGGACGATCAAGAGAAGCAAGGCAAATGACATTGGATAATGGTAATTAAATAATCTCATTTGGGTACTTAGTTATGTCGTCAGGATATTGTTGTTATTAATTTGAAATCATTTTCTTTAAAGGTCGACGCCGAATTATTCAATTAGCGAATCAATTGCATGTGAATCAGTCTTGCATTGAAGAGGCTTGTAAAATATATAATATGGCCGTTTTTAAAAACTTAACAAGGGGAAGAGCTCAACCAATTGTTGTTGCAGCTTGTTTATACTTGGCCTGTCGATTACAGGGAACTGCACGTAAGATTACTTGAAATTCATCAATTTAGTTTTTAATGGTAACTGAAGAAGTTGATTATGTACTTTGTATGTTGCAGATTTACTATTGGATTTTAGTAATGTCTTGAAGGTTAATGTTTATGAGCTTGGTAAAGCTTATTTTAGTTTAGTGAAAGAGTCTATTCTTAAACCTCCAGCCACAGGTAACTGATTCTATTGCTTGTTTTTCACTAATGCATTCAATTTTTGGTTTGATCGTAGATCCTTGTGTTTATATTATAAGATTTGCAAATATGATTGGCAAATTTGGCGACAAAACGATCAATATAATTGAATTTGCCACTCGTTTGGTGAGTCGAATGAAGAAAGATTGGCTTCATTGTGGCAGAAGACCTGCTGGACTTTGTGGAGCTGGTAATTTTAAAAACCTCACATGAATATTGCCTTTATCAGCTAATGTTCCAATTTGTTGACATCTCATGATAACCGTATTTATTTTTTTACGGGTTTAAACATAAAATATTACAGTGTATTATTTCTAATAGTTGGCAATTTTCTCTTTCATAATATGCCTAGTCATAATATGCATTTCTTCACAAAGAGATGTTTATTACCGGGGTATTAAAATATTAAATTTGGCTATTAAATGTCTTTATTTCGTGATTAAAAATACAAACTAGTTATTCACATTTATGGCTTCTGTGATTAAAATAAACTTTGGTGACGCAAACTATTAAGTTTTCAAAATTACCTTTACAAAAACATTTAACCTTCAATTAAGGGATTGGAAACTCTATGGATAACAAATGTTTAGCGGGTAAAGACAATTTCAGATCAATAGTGGGTTATTTGTTTATTGTAAAATTATATTTGTACAATTTAATGTTTGGTCACAATGTTTAGCTTTGATGGTTGCTGGTCGGGCACATGGGTTTAGCGTTTCATATGATGAGATTGTAAAAGTGGTCAATGTATGTACCGCAACATTGAGAAAAAGGTATTATTTAAAGTAGTTTCTTGTGTTTTGTTTGATCATCTAATGTGCATTATGAATACAGGCTTAATGAGTTTGGTGAAACTCCATCCAGCCGATTAACATTGTCAGAATTTATGACAATTGATTTGGAAGAAGAACAAGATCCGCCGTCGTTTAAAAATGCCAGAAAGAAAGCAATCGAACTTTTATTCGATGAAGATGAAGCTATCAAGGAAATGGGAGAGCTACAAAAAGAAATTGAAAAACGTTTAGATGATATGAAGAAAAAGCAGAAAGGACGACTTTTTGGCGGTGTAATTGGTACAGTATAGATATTAAATAAAACTTGGTAATTAAAATGGAATTTGTCATTTTTATGATCATTCTTTTAGCTAACAGCAAATTTACAGACAGGGAAGAAATCGATGCAGCTGAATTTGTGAATGACAGTACTTTGAAAACAATCCGTAAATTAGTAAACGGTGAATCGAAAGATCCAAATGATGGTGAGGAAAATGAAACAACATATTTCGAACCTGATGACCAAATGGCAGCGTGGAGATTAGATGCTTTGCGGCCAACTGCTGAATCTATCGGGCTAAATAAAGTTAGTCAGTATCAACCGCCACCGACAAATGATGAAAATGAAAGTGGAATATTGGACTTAGACGGAATTGATGACGACGAAATTAATACGGTAAAAATAAATTTTGTTTTAATTGAATAATGAAGAGAATTTCTATGAAATTTCTAAATGTAGTATATACTTACTCCCGATGAAGCATCAAGGAAGACTGAGTTGTGGACTGAAATTAATGCCGATTACTTAAAAGAATTAAAAGGTAAGTTTAGCCATTTAATTTTTTCATTTATTATATTTGCACTTATTTTTAGTGATAGTTTTTAAACTGATATTTCGTTTTAATTTTTGCAGAAAAAGAAGAACGAGAAGCAAAGCTGGCTGAAGAAGGAATCGTAAAGCCTGAGAAAAAGGTACTTTAATGCATGAAAAACTTGATTGAAATTATTAACCAACTGGTTGGTGTTTATGTAGAAACGTAAATCGAGAAAGAATTTGGGTCTTCCATCAGCAAATGCAGGTGAAGCTATAGAGAAAATGTTGCAAGAGAAAAAGGTTTCGCAGAAAATCAATTACGAAGTTTTACGCAATATTAACTCGGCTTTTGGTCTTACGACTGCTGCCACAAGTACAACAACGTCAAATAAACTGGAAGAAGAAGTAAAGGAACCAGATAACAAGAAAAGAAAAGTTGAAGTTAAAACACCTGAGGTTACTGAGCCAGAATTACCAACTGTGCCATGTAATAATGTTGAAGAAAAAGTCGAAGTCGTTAGCCCCATTGAGGAGCATGTACCAATAACTTGCGAAGATGAAGGTATGCACTGTTTTTAAAAAATATATTTTCATTAAACAAAGTGCTCTTCTTTTAAGTGTTAAGTCGAAATTAAGATTAAAGTGCCATAACGACTGGAGTACTGATATTTCAAGTACACTGTATTTGAATATTATTGATCGTTTGTTGATTTTTATAGTTGATCACGAGGAAGAAGAAGCAGAGGAAGACGTGATAGATTATTCTTCAATTTACGGAAGAAATGAAGAAGAAGATGATGATAATCATTATTATAAGGATAATGACGGCTACTATGACGACGACTAACATTAATTTATTAATGATTGAACCAAATACAATTGTCGTGAGGATGTATCGAATTATTAATGGTAAGTTTAACCAATTCATTGGAACTGCGTTAAAACTTCATTTTAGAATTTTATTTTTTGGTATTTTATAAGATGGTTTGTTAGGATTTGCAAAGTAAAACAACACAAACCTTGCAGTTTTAACTTTTAGTTTGAAGTTTTAATGCTTTTATAAAACAACAAACTACTTTTTTTTATTATCAAAATAATTTATTTATCTTCTTAGGAATGTCGTTAAATTTTCCATAGGTGATTATTTATTGATATTTTTTTGAAATTATAAAGAAATAACTTGTACCTGATCTTTTTTTTTGTATTACGAGATTAACAAGCAACTTCATAAAATATCGTTAATTATATTGTTTTTTATCGATAAATATTCTTTTAAAATTAAGCAAAACAATCAGATTTTGTATTGCTGGTTGCTACTAAGTTTATATTGTAAATTAAATTTGTGTGTAATAAACGGATGGATCGTTATCCATGCTTTACTTTGGAAGATCCATGCATTTGTTTTATATTTTTATACGGAAGAAGGGTTTCTGAAATTTTAAGGGTAATGTAATGTCGATGGTTTGTAATGAACATAAAACTTTGGATAAAATAATTATTCTCGTAACATGTAAAAGTAATTCATATTGGTGGTTACTAAATGTACGAGTAATGTCTGAATTATTTAAATTAAAATAAGGTAATTAAATTTTATTTGCCATACGTTTTACTTAATTTATTTTAAAAGTTAGTACTTTGCTCGAATTTAATACAACGTGCATGTTGAGTTAATTTAATGTGACTTCAACATTTTTAAATGCTAATTTCTAATGTGAGCTTTTCTTTCTTGTAAGTTAAACCTTTCTAAAAGTAGTTTAAGTTTATATTTTTATTGGAAAACCGTTTAACTCGAAATCGCTAAACATGAAAAATCAGTTAAAACAAAATAATGATTGGGTTCCGACCAAATGCTATGTATTTTCATTCTATTTATTTTCATTTAAAACTAAATAAAACACGAACAAATTTCGCTTTTCGAACAAAATACATACACCTAAACAATATCGAACAATTTGTTGACAGTTTGATGTTAAAATAGGCAATGCAAAAAATAATGATTATTTTCCAAAAAAATTTATTGTTTTTATAAAAGCAAATTAAAAACCACAGTGTAGAATTGAAGTTCATACATACAAGCGTACAGTATGTACAAAATGTATATAATTTGAAATGAAACGAGTGTATCTAATACAATGTACTTGGTGAATATGCTTTATTGTATGCATCGTTTAACAAAAAATTTTTTTAGCATAATGAAATACAGTTCTGCATTTCAATTCCTTCAATTTCATGTTAAACGCTTTTCACTCTAGAGTGGAATCTGTTTAACGCGAACTCGCTTAATATAAAACAATATTGTGGTCCCAAACTAAAAAATATAATATCGTTTGCTTAAGACAAAATGTTTTTAACACGAAGAAATTTTTTGGTCTCGACCACTTCGTGTTAAAAGAATTCCCCTGTATTTGATCCGATATGATACTGTAGAATCACCCTGTATAATGTTTTAAATGTAATAATGCGCATGCGTATAAGATGAGAAGGGGGCGGAAGCTGTTTAATCATAAAGCAGTGTTGAAAGCTTGCAAGAGGGAGGATTAGAACAGTTGGTGATTTTTAAAGGTTCTTCACGGATTTTGCTTTCTCTACCAAAAAATGTCTACGAGATCGAATAATCCACCAAGTTTTATTTCTCCACATCAGGCCAGAAGTGAGCATACTTTGGCCGTCACCAGAAATTATATTACTCAACCACGTTTAAGTGAGTATATTACTTTTTATATTTGAAATGATAATTTATTTTGAATGTCTACATGCTCTACTAAATGCTACGATAAAGATCAAATTATTTTATTATAGCATTTAAAAGTTTGATGTAATACGAGCATATTTATTTGCCAGAATAAACCAAATCTAAAATTGCATATTAGTAAAGCAAATTTAGCCGAAATTGTAAGGTAAATGCTGTCTATTTCTCCATTGAAATTACAAACACGCCCCCCAATGATCACTTCTTGCTGATTTTGCACCTTGTTTATTACATAAAACTGTTTATTTTTAACTTTTTTAGTTTAATTATAGTTAGTTAATCGTAACTGATTGATTAAAGTTTAATTTTTATTATTAATGTTATTAATTGTCGGCTAATTTCGAATAATTTTAGCAGAGAATGAGGCTGAAGTAACTTTCACATTATGATTCGTTTAATGAGCTCTTGCGTAACATTAAATTCTAGTTTATAATAAATATCAATTCAGTTTCCATTCCGATTTAGCCTGTAGATATACAAGAAAACCGGTTTTGACTTATTTATTTATGAACCCCAATATTATCACTTTTCTTCAAACTATACTGTACGTAAACAAATGCAGGAATAATAAGTCTTGTGTTTTAAAACTTTATACACATTTTAATACCATTAAAAACTACAGACCATATTATACATTGAATTAAAGTTGCTTTTATTTTATAAAATTCATCAGCAATGCAAAATATTTAACTGGCTGTTGACTAGTTTAATTTTTTTTTACTAACTAATGCAAATCAGATATTAATGCAATAACTTAATTCAAGAATTCAGTGATATATCAAATAATTATTAAGTCCGATTAGGTTTTGATCTTTGTGTTTGAAATCCTATTTGTTGATGTGTGTTGACTGATAAGATTCACCAAACATGGTGACCGGCGTTTATTTATCTTTTAGTGTATACTTTTTGAATTATCTATATAATCGATTACAATTATTAAACGATGTAAGCTTTTGAACGCCCCCATTCTTAACAGTGTCTATTTTTATTTTAAATTTGGATTGAGAAAGACATTTTTGTTTTCAAAAGTTGTTTTTACATGCTTTTATGAAAAATATTGACATTCTATTAATTGGATTCTAGTTTATAAGACTGTATCTGGTGTCAATGGACCCCTGGTAATTCTTGATGACGTCAAGGTATAAAAAACTTATCTTTTGCAAAGGATTTGAATGATATCTTATTTCTTTCTCATGTTTCAATATTTAGTTTCCTAAATATGCAGAGATTGTTAATTTGGAATTGTCAGATGGCACAATACGAAGTGGTCAAGTATTGGAAGTCAGTGGTTCAAAAGCCGTCGTCCAGGTATTTATTATGACAGTTGTTATACATTATAAACATTGGGATTTTGTATTTTTCTTGCATTAATTATTAAATTTTACGTTTAATTGTTTGTTTTGCTGTAGGTATTTGAGGGAACATCAGGTATTGACGCTAAAAACACCGTTTGCGAGTTTACAGGAGACATTTTACGGACACCAGTATCCGAAGATATGTTGGGTACGTACCTGCAACACTAACTATTAAGAGTGTAGCAAAAGTTAATATGGGTTAACGTTGTTGTCATATTTTAACAGGAAGAGTATTTAACGGTTCCGGTAAACCAATTGACAAAGGACCACCAGTCTTAGCTGAAGATTACTTGGATATCCAAGGCAATCAAACATTTAGCTTATAAAAGTGAAAAAAAAACAACTTTATTAAACAATTTTACAACACAGGTCAACCCATTAATCCATGGTCACGTATTTACCCTGAAGAAATGATTCAAACTGGTATTTCAGCTATTGATGTGATGAACAGTATTGCTCGTGGTCAGAAGATTCCCATCTTTTCAGCCGCTGGTTTGCCACACAATGAAGTATTTCAATAATGGCTTAATCAAAGTGCGAATTATTGATTAATAAGTGGCATTTATTCAGATTGCTGCCCAAATTTGTAGGCAGGGTGGTTTGGTAAAACTTCCAGGAAAGAGTGTTTTAGATGATCACACTGATAACTTTGCCATTGTGTTTGCTGCTATGGGTGTAAGTATATTATTATTTTTAAGGCACCATTGAAGTATATTTACAGTCAGTAAATCTAAATACAGGTTAACATGGAGACTGCCAGATTTTTCAAACAAGATTTCGAAGAGAACGGTTCTATGGAAAATGTGTGTCTGTTCTTGAATTTGGCCAACGATCCTACGTATGCAGTGCCACTGCAAATATCTAATAATTATTGTTAATTATTTTATTTATCTTTTGATTAGTATTGAGCGTATTATTACGCCCCGTTTGGCTCTTACAGCCGCTGAATTTTTGGCGTATCAATGCGAAAAGCACGTTCTTGTCATCTTGACTGATATGAGTTCTTATGCTGAAGCCTTGCGTGAGGTAATCAATGTTAACGCATCATGTCTTAATTAATGGTTAGAGTAATTCTAAAAAATCATTTATTTAGGTATCTGCTGCTCGAGAAGAAGTACCAGGTCGTCGAGGTTTCCCAGGTTACATGTACACTGATTTGGCTACCATTTACGAAAGAGCTGGTCGTGTCGAAGGCCGAAATGGCTCCATCACACAAATTCCAATTTTGACTATGCCTAACGACGGTTAGCATTATCATCAATCTAAATTATCAGCTTTTATGTATAATATTGTTTGTGATTTATTTTAGATATCACTCACCCTATTCCTGATTTAACGGGATACATTACTGAGGGACAGATTTACGTTGATCGTCAATTGCACAACAGACAGGCACGTTATATTGGATTGTGAACTCAACTCCTCAGAGTTGTTTATTTTTAACTTTATTAATTTGATTAGATTTATCCACCAATTAACGTGTTGCCATCGCTGTCTCGTTTGATGAAATCTGCTATTGGTGAAGACATGACAAGGAAAGACCACGCTGATGTGTCAAATCAGTTGGTTGGTGCCATTTCTTATGACTATTAGTTTTGTTAGCATTGGTTAGACTAATTATTTGATCAATGCTGTAGTATGCTTGCTACGCTATTGGTAAAGACGTACAAGCCATGAAAGCTGTAGTAGGAGAGGAAGCTTTAACACCAGACGATTTGCTCTACTTGGAATTCTTGACAAAGTTTGAGAAAAACTTTATTGCCCAAGGTACCTTAATTTTTTGGGGTAATTTTGTTCATCGTACTGACTTTGCGATTGATTATAGGCAACTACGAAAATCGAACAGTATTTGAATCGTTGGATATTGGTTGGCAACTGCTGCGTATTTTCCCTAAAGAAATGTTGAAACGTATACCAGCCTCAACGTTAGCCGAATTTTATCCACGTGACAGTCGTCCACATTAATAACAACCATCCAAAGTATAATTTTCATTTTAATAATTGTCTTGTTCGTTTACTTAACATTGCATAAAATGTAGTTGTGTAAATTTAGAAGTTTATATATGCAGTGCAATCGACACGACGGTTTCTTTAAAATACGAAAAAAAAGGATGTCTTAAAAGAAGTTTGTCAAGACTGTTAAAGTATAAGGTTGTGGGAATAAGTTAATTTTTTAAATGCACAATGGATAGATGTGTAATCGTCTTCCTATTATATTATCGTAATGTCGAGATAGATGATCATCTTCTAACCATTCTTATACATTCCATTTATCTTAAATCGTACTTTAATTCTGACCTTGTTAGAAGTTACAGTAGCAATCGAGTTAATTGGTCAGAGCGTCAAAATACAATCGATTTGCATGTGTATATAAATGAATTATAATAACTGTTAAATCAAATGAATAAATATCTAGATGTGATCTAAAGCTACTTAAATTAAAGACTACGGAAATATTACTTTAAGGTAAAGTTAACAGGGATAATTCTTCGCATTCGATGTCTGAGACGAAAACAAATTACATTAAACAGTAAAGTAGAGGTAATTAACTTGATATTTTTAAAACTTATTACATAACTTTGTTCTCAATTGTCATTAATGGGCTATAACTGGTTTGCAAGCAAGGAATTGTTAATATTCGAGTCGACGATCAATTAAGTGCTTGGATTAATCACATTTTGATGAGTAAAGTACGTTCAGTTTAATAAAGGAACTGAAAAACAGTTTTAAATTGTCGATACATTTCGAAAATTTCATTGTCAAAATAATCAAGTCGTCACAGAGCCCGGCTACTTTAATCTGGATTCATCTTGACAAATGTTAACACCACACATTTCTTGACATCTTCGTAAAACAACCATTATGCAATTGAATGAATTTTCTGCTAATTAATCTAATGATTAGTTCACTTAAGCTACGATGGTATACATATGGTTGTTGACAACTAGAAAACACTTTCTTGGGAATTACTTTAAACCTTGGGTACAACTTTGCTGCGTTTTGGCAAGATTTTAAATTGTCATCACGCCGGTTTATAGTGTCACAACTGTCAAAAATCACGACATGAAGTCAGCTATTTGATACACATTTTATAATAGTTTTATCAAACTAAAATTACAAACTATTATACAGTATAATCGGTATCGACTTTAAAAAGCGAAACTTTTTCACTGAAAGACTTAAAATTGAAACAAAATTTGCAGTTACTCGTAGTAAAGTATGAAAGTGCGTAATATTTACATTGATAATTTATAAAATGTTAGGAATTGTATTATGTAAATATTTACAGTCGATTATGATGGTAGTGAAAGTAAAAAACGTTGTTAAGCTAATAAACAGCATAACTACCTTAATACAATTAGTTTCAACAAAATACTAACAGTCGTCATGTCTTATTATTACTGCCTGCTTTGTTTCCTTTCTTCTCTCTGGCTGGTTTTGTAGGTGTCTTGTCCATCTGTTCAAGTTTCATTTGTCTTCGGATGTCACTCATGACATTTTTAAAACTAGCTACTCGTTTCTGTCCGCTGCCCTTTAAGGTTCTGTTACCAGGTGTCCGTCTAGGTGTAATCTTTGAGTTTCCACCTGAACTTTCACCAAAAAAATCGTCAAAATCAAACTCCGTGGGGGCCTTTTCCCTGTAATAATCAAAGACCTCTTAGAAATGTCATAATAATTATGTAATGTGCAATATGATAAAAAAGAGCTTTGAGATTACTGTTCAGCAACTTTTGCCTTTTTATCCTGCCACGGGTCTTCTTTGGTTGGTGGAGGCGTAGGGGCTCTTCTATCCGGACACTGCCAAGCTAACTCGATAATTCCACTTTTATCAAGTGTTTCATACAGTCTGACAATTTCTACAGTTGGAGGATGCCACATTCCATTACATGTGCTCCCACCATACCCTTCTTCGTCACTACATTCGATTACTATGTCGTCTTCTGGCTTGGCGTTTTTATTTTCAGACATTTTAACTTTAACACCATAAACTCATTAAAATCTCTGTAATAATCTTGAGTAATATTTAATATAATTACCTTTAAAAGTCTTTTTAAATTTACAGCGAGAACATTATGTTATGGATTTACATCTCGGAAAAATTAGATTTACAGCCTATAGCGAAAATAAGGATTTACTGTATCTCTTTAAGAGATTTTCAGTTTTTTTAGCAGCGGTGAATTGCAAGGTATCCTACGAGTTCTCAACCTACTTACCGAGTGACCGAATTGTATTTAAAGTTATTATTTTGACGATATAATAAAAAAAGGTAATACAGTAGAATATGAGCACTAAGTTTAAAACAGCTGAAAAATTTGCTATTTACCAAAAATTGTCAGTGACGCATGCGCACTTATTTTCGCGGAAACTACGAATTCAATAACTGGCGCGGTTTTATTGACTAATTTAAGTTTACTAATTGGTTTTAGAACGCGTGTAACAATTTCAAAAGATGCAGTAGTGTTCAAGTACCATAACATCGTTCGTTCATTCTCATAATAGCAGTCAATTACGTTATAATTCAAAGCTCATCCATAAAGACTGTAATTCATTCAATGTACGGTAAATAAGATTCCAGGGTGATTTATATGCCTCTGCGCTGACAGGACGCAGTTTTTAACGCCATTGTTTTAAAATTGAAAGCTTTGGATCAAGAGACTGAAGAAAATGTAAGGTAAGATAATAACTTTTTATAACAACCGTATATTTGGAGTACGACAAAGTTAGGATGCTCTTGAATTATCTAATTATACGGTAAAAACTAAAATAATAACAAAAAGGTCTGCATAATTATGTTAGAGCTTATGTGCACGGCATATGAGAGAAAAACCAATGTAAATCCCACGTATGATCCAAAAAAATATTGAAAAGTCAAGGTTAAGATCACTAACACCAGATAATCGGTACCGGTAACTAACTACCGTAGTAAAACAATGGAACTGTAAATGATATAGTACAGTATTAACAATTTGTATAAATATCTTAATTTTAGCATCGTATTTGCCATTTCGAATCTATTAACTCACGACGTCTCTACACTATACTACTGTACTTTACAAGTTCTTGACAGCAGGGTAGCTCAATGCCCCAAAACAAAAAAAGTTATAAAATAAAAATGATAAAACCTAAACAATCGAATTTGACGATTTATAAATTTATAAAATTATGGGAAGTTAAATTAAGATTTTTTTTAACATTGTGTTATTTTTTGATAAGATTTTTATGAGATTTTTCACTGGTTGTTTTATTTTTTTCGTACAAAACAAAATATTTTTATTAAGTTATGTTATGTCTACATTATTCTGTTAGTGACACATTATCCATATTGCTTATCTGGTTAAGTAATTTAGTAGAGTGGTATTGTTTAGGAATTTATACTTTCTCCTTCGAGAGTTGCATGACATTGCACTGTTCGTACTGTAGTTCTAAGCGTTAATCAAGTACTCGTAAATGTTCATATGTATTTTGCCTTGATCTACTAAGAGTTCCTGGAATGCCACTCACTTGGATGACACTTCCTTGTCAATGATGATCGTAAAATGTTTGATGTTGCCATCGAAATGATTTCCTAGAACTGGATGATTTGTTTGACGTACAAGTCGTTGACACAAATGCAACTCTGTTCGAGTAAGAATGCAACAAATGCGAAATGTATTCGCTTGTAGGTCTATGAGAAATCCCTTCAGAGGAATGCCAAATGTACTATATTGTTCCAAGTAAACGTTGGGAGTTTATATAAAAAAATAATTACAATATTTATAGATACTTTACCTGTGAAGTTAGAAGCCAACTTCTGTTTAATCAACATGAAGTACTGTACCTGTATTTCTTTGGTGCCATCTAATTAATTGTTAAGCGGGGATTAAGTTTAATTGACTCGATAGTCAAACGTGTGTCATGTTCAGTCAGCTTAATGTGAGTTTGTAGTACTGTATTAAACTTACGAGTACATCCTGACTTTCACTTTATTTTGGCTTAATCCATATTGAGTCAAGGGAAAGTGTTTCATAATCTCTGACTAAAATCATCAAAATAGAAAGTAAGCGAGCGTGTGTGGCAAGATAATAACGTTCATTAAGCAAAACAATCTCAATCTATCGAGGATAATCATAAAGGGTTTGCCATTAAAGTGGAATTAGAAAATTATTCTCCAAACTAAGTTAAGTTACTGTACATGTGTTAGTCTTGGTTCAACAATTGTGAATACTAATTAACTTAGCATAGCAATTTTACTCCATATTTTACACCAGACTTTACACATACTGTACCTGTATTCATTTAAATTCTAAAAACGTTTTGAACATTAACAATGTCATCAGTATCATAAATAATACTCGTATAAGTAGCAAACTGATTAGTTACCGGTATTAACAGACTTCAATTGATGAAACCGACTGCCCTAATGATATACAGTATACAAATGTTCGAGATGACTCACAAAAATTTGACTTTTTAAATGAAGAAATAAGAGGTTTAATGACGAGAGGTGCTTCCTCTAATAAGGTTTATGAGGTTCCTTATTCAAAATTTAATTCTTTGTCGGGCGCCTCAAACATTTTCAAGTTCAAGCGCGATGCATCAAATTGATACAATTTTAAAATATTAATAAAAAATTAAGTTTACAATTTTCTGTGGATAAATATTTGATTAGAACTTATATTTGATGTATTAAAAAGGTCTCAATGCTGGAAAATAAAACAAACAGTAGTTTAAAATATTTTTTAAAAATAAAATACTAACAACACTACAAAATTCGATTTTGTTACTTCTCATCTCTTTAACGACTCAACACAGTATACACATCTTACTCATTTTTATTTTATGAACTTATTTTTCTTTCTAAACTTTACCTGGTTTATTAACTGGAGTTATTAAGGATGGGGTTTACTAATTATAGCGTATTTACAGAAAAAAATCTATCCAAAATTGTTTATTCAGAAATTTATCAGGCATGTAGTATCAATTTGATCAAACGTGCCATATCTTCCAAAATCAGGCATAAATCACACTCTACTTGTAATCAACATGTTGAGGAAAGTAAAAAATTAGACTACTGTGAAGTTGGAGCAACCAACTCTTGTTTTTTAAAAGTTGTGCTCAAAAAAGTCACGTGAATATCAATTTGTATAGACGTATCCGACCGAGGGTGTTCTTATGAGATTCATTGTCGGTTATTAAATTTATTGTCCGATAGACAGCTTAAATAGACCTTATTCTGCTGCAGGGACTATAAAATATGTAAACATTTTGTTAAGTCGTTTCGGTTCTTTTCTCTGGAAATGTACTGTAATTATTAAATCTCTTTATTTGGGTAATTCACCATACCTTTATGTGCATAAAAATATTATTGGTACGTTATGAATTTTATTTATAGAATGACTCACCTATAGAAATTTAATATCAATGGTTCTAATAAGAAATTTAATTTTTTATCTGAAAGATAAAATGAAGAGCCGATTATTTTGTTAAGCATTTATTTCTCGTTGTTTGTAATTGTTGGGTTGGTGATAAGGACGTGAAATATCCTTTTCAAGTTTTTATTTGATGTTTACTGTAGAGCATTTCTAAATTTTTTGAAAATCTGAGTGATTGATAACCATAACAAATCCAATTAAATATAATCCGATTAATAAAAAAACCGTATTTTCTATTTTTTAAATTTAAAATGATTAATAACGTACTTATTTTGTAAAGAAAAGATTTTAATCGCTTTGCAGTTTGAGTTAATACATATCTATACTTTATATGAGAGATTTTATACAATTTGTTTGATCAGTACCGTGAACAATTAAGAACCATAGACTTATGATTATTATGATAAATTAAATATATCTCTTCTTTAAATTTCATTCATAATCCGTATGAAGAAAAAATTAATATTTATTTAAAAGGGAGAAAAGATATCATATAATCTGATTGGATTTTTTCTATTTAATGCAGTTCTCGTAATGCAATAATCGTCTTATTGTGTAGTGTTTACTTTGCTCTGCTATTGACATACTCTTCTTCTAACAAACTTAGTCAGCGTGGACGAATAAAGAGTCAGAGGCAAGAAGCGACCGCAACGATGTCAATTGTCTTTTTAAGTAAGTTCAGTTGACAGAAAACCAAGTGTCTGCCATAATCATTTTAGTATGACTGCTGACTCGTATAGACAATTAAAAAGACAGCTAATGAAGTGGCAAGAACCGCTATAGGGTTGATGGGAGGCAGCGTAGGCACACTTTTGTTGCAGGCATCTTCAGGACAACTCATAACACATCCCCTCACATAATGTGTATCAAAATAGAAACTACCACAATGGCTCATGCGAACAATTTCAGTGTCTACTGTTAGAGATCCACTGTCCAGACCACATCCACGCACCACCATCTTTTCGCCCGATTCCACTACAACAAAAAAAACATATAAGTTAATAGGATTAAAACCGACTGGTACCATGAGTTAAGTTATGAAGCACAAGGTTAATAAGAAAAATGTAGAGGTAATACAATAAAAAACTCAGAATTATGGTTGAAAAAGTTTTCATTTAACTGCATGTCAACCGCAATATTATTATTTGACACAATCCTCGTTTTGAATTTGACAAAGTGGACACATACACTTACTTATTATTGCCAATGTCAGGTGTAATTTCCGGCCATCAAATTGCAAAGATTTAATTAAAACATTGGTACTATCATAATTTTCATAGAAAAAAGCAGAAAATTCTTTAAAATTAATGGTTTTAAAGGAGTGCTTTCTCTGAGTCCTATATTTTAGTACATAACAGTAAAATGCTTGATATTTTTTAACGTTTTGAACTCTTATACACATTTTGGCATACACAAACGAAGAGCATAAGAATAAAACAAATAATGTTACAGTGTTTGTTGAATAATCTGGCTTTAAAGGCAGTGAAGCACATGAGGTTATGTCGTCGACTTTAAAAGCAGACTAGACTGTTTTGGATTGTTATCTTGAGAGGTACTGGATTTCATTTTATTGAATGGTCTATGTTTACTGTTTCAGCGTTTACTGTTTAGTTTAGGCTGAATCTAGATAAAACAGCTCGACACGCAAAGTTATACAACTGAAAAAGAAATCCCAAGTCGATTGTTTTAAATGGGTTTACAACGTTGTTTTAAATGATTGTGTGGTTGGTCACTTTAGCTATCTGGAAAGGGGTTCAGTTGACTTGAATTGTTCTTGAACTTAAATGCCATTATAGTAAACGACCTCTCTAGCTAAATATTTCGATTGTACTTTTGTGATCTAGATTTTAGGCTCTTTTATGTGGAGCTGTTTATCCATTTCATTGCAGTCAATTGATTCTTTTATTGGTTGGAAAATCTACTTCCAGAATCCACCTATTGAAACATCTGGCTTAAATTTAGTTGAATTGATTTCCGCCAATTTAATTGAATTGCCTGAAGTTTATTGACTATAATAATTGAATCAGAAGTTTGTTAGTTACACTAGCACTTCATACGGAATTATTGATTAATTTATAATGTTGTACGCGTGATAATTTGCAATGTAAATACAAAAATTTAGAAACGAAATTGAATTTTAATAGTGTTACTTTAGTGAAATGATTAAGTTAAATAACCAACAAAGCATTTTTCAAGCAATTTTAATTTTTTAGATACAAAAATTTATTTCTAATGATAAAATGTAGTATTTTAACATTTTTAGTTTAAGATCCTATATTTTTATTCTTTCGATTAATTAAAAATGTACTTTCATTTTTATATCTAAATAAAAGTGATCTTCTCTTCTACTGTACATTTGTTAATTAGATTTTTGGGGTTGCCATGCACATAAAGCACAAATGGAATAATTTAAAGTTACAATCAATATTAAGGCAATGCAATTACGCTGAATGAGTTACTGTTCGTTGCTTACAAGCTTGTCGATAAATTACAACGGTATTTACACAGGAGTTTGACGTCTATTTACGCAATTAACTGACCGAACGTCCAACATTGACTTAAGGCGATGTCTTTGTTATTTATACCGACTTGATCCAATCATTTATATTGGCTAGCACGTTTAAAGCAAAAAAAAAATAAAAAAAAAAAACGAAATAGAAAAATCAGTAGTGCAAAGCTGCACAGCAGTACAAGCAGAGCTATTGGTTTCAATCACTTTTGGTTGAGGTGACATCGAACACAATGGTCTATGTTGGTCGTTTTCTCATTATCATGGACAATTTAGAAAGTCTATTTATATCAACATTGGAGTTAGTCGACGTCTTCTATCGACAAACATCAGGCTGGTCATAATGTATCTCGCATTCAGAGTCTTTGTTTGAATTACTCGAACACACGCTGACAGTTAACTATTGCCATTTACAGAGTGTCTTGAAGAACATTATTTTGAATGTAGTGGAACTAATATTTAATCTGTTAACTTAGCTATTTTAATGAAAAGCTGGGCAGAGAAGGTTTTTCTTTACAAAATGTATGGAAATTCCTATCCTTTAGTTCGGGACAGCAATGTTTTATTTTATTAAGCAAGTTTGTGTTAACCGGATTTCAGTGTATTATAAAGTATTGATACATTTTTTGTTAAGTGGTTCTCCCCTTGTTATTTATTACATATTGTAATTTGTTTTCTCATGGGCGACTTTAGCACCCTGTACAAATCAAAAGAAAATGTGGAGATTGTGTTTGTATTACATCAGTAAGCTTATTATAGCAATTGCTAACTGTTTTGTATGAATACAAGTAGAGTTCTCATGTAGCGAACTACAGTATTAGTTATAATTGGATATAACTTACTATTCTGTGTACTTGTACGCTGTACTTTGTAATGGTTATAAGTAGCTTTATACAAAACCTTGAGCTAAACATAACTATACACAAAAAAGTAATTTGTTGTTGTTACTGTCTAAGTACTGTAATCATGTAATGACTACATATAACACTTGACCTTTCTTTATGAAACAAGATGAGGTCAGTTGGTCATCAGCCGTAAATAATTCACATAAAATGAGTTTCCAGTAAACTGCGTTACCTTGTTAGTTTGGCATGAATGAAATGGTCATTTAATTTTAAAGTTAAAGCAGTGGTATTTATTGTTTGTGTTAGTTAGGAACTTGAATCTCGAGAGGTTGAAGCGTTAAATTACGGCTTTTTAAATTAGTAGACGTGTTTCGGTTTTGATTAAATTCTTGTGTGAAAGCAATTAAAAACTTTTGGAATTAGTTTTGACACTGCCGAAAGAATAAATTGCTAGAATTTACATTATAGACCTGAATTAATTTTGCCTTCTCGTTGTTCATTAGGCTGGGTTTTTTTAAATAATAATAATTAGTATTTTTTTTTTATTTTTGTAAAGTTATTTTTTTTTAGCTTAGTATGCTGTGCGTACAAAGGGCACCATACTACATCATAATAACGTTTGAATTGATTTTTTTGTATGGTGATGAAATAAATGAATGGAATTTTATGATGGTGAACTACACTGTAATATTCGACGTTATAAAGCAAGGAATTGTTGAAATGATACTTGGAGTAAAAGGGCATCTTAACAATGTCTTTCCATAAGAGATTTACTCTTGTACAGTATCTACCGTACCTAGTGTATCTAATAACAGCCTAGTATGTCATAGAGACGATGACATTTTATAGCAGCATTTATTTTATCGTGACATGAAAAATAAGAAACTTTAACGATAAATAACGCTTGATTTATAGGATTATCGGAGAGCTGTGCTGAATAGAAATGTAAACATGAATATACTGTACAACATCTTGACGAATATTTTGGGAGCCTAATAACTCAGTCAACGTAAAAATATACTTTCTTTAATATAAACTTAGAAACTTTGGCAAACAACGTTTGTGTTGTTTTTTAGTTTATTTATAATTACGGTAGTGTTTAATGTTAAAAACATTCAAACGTAAACGCAACCGAGGCAACTAGGAATTTTTATCAACAAAAATTTCATATTAAAAATGTAGACTTTTTTTAAAAAAATTTATCTAATCATTATTAATATTAACAAAACTATTAGCTATAATATTTTTCATTAGCTGGATTGTGTTTTTATTCAGTGCATCACCGATTTTAATCTATTGAGTTTCACGTAATACAGTTTTAATTATGCAGCGTTATTATGGATTTCAACATTAAAAATACTTTTTCAATATGAGATCAGATAGTTATTAGAATATGGGAATAAGTCAAACTTTTATTTATAATAAGCAACAATGATCGTTATTGCATCAATCTTTTTTTTTTAAAAATAATTTATACAGCGTTTATTTGATAAATGAGTCGTTCATTGTCTAAGTGGATTAAGTCACATTTTGAAATACAGTTATTTAAATGAGTTATACATGTACAGTATTCATATGTAATTCAACGGAGACTTTTGTCCCTGCTTTAATTTTTGATCCCGAAATGACTCTACATAAAAATTTAATTTGCTTGGGCCTTATGCAGCGTTTCAACTTTACCTCTAAAATATCTCGAATTCAATTTTGTGTGACTTAATCCCCTTTGGACAATGAACGACTCAAATGCTGATAATTAGGAAGCGATATACTGTAAATATTAAAATAAGCTAATCGTGATGGGGTAAATTAGTTTATTATTTGTTGTATTTTTAAGTTAAAATCCTATTATTTTTCATGCATTTGTTAGTTCACTAGTACTATTTTACAGCTGTGTTTTCAGTATTATACCGTTTATACAGGGTTATTATACTGTAAGGTAAGAGTTTACATGTACATAAGGAAACGAGATAGATGTCTATGGTTAGTTACAATATGTCATTATTTTATTTTGGATTGGAGGGGGAGTTGTCGTTAAAGAAACGAGAAAAAATTAATGGTTAGTTTTGTAATTTTGACAGTAAAGAACTAGATAAATATCAATTTCAATCAACGCAATTTCTTCCTGTTTTTTTATTGGTAGTTTTTAACCATTAGAAAACGAGACAAATACTATTTTAAACAATAACTTTATTCCTGTTTCTTGATTGGGAATTTTGTCAATCAAGAAACGACACAAAATCTATTGTAAACCAATTTATCTGTTTCTTTATTGGTGGTTTTTTTGCCATTAAAAAAAAACGAGATAAAAATCGATGGTTACCGTGCAATTTATTCTCGTTTCTTTATTGGTAGTTATTACCCTACAAATGAGACAAATACTATTTTAAACAATGTAGCTTTATTCCTGGTTCTTTATTAAGAATTTGGTCAATAAAGAAACGAGACAAAAATCTACTGTAAACCATGCAATTTATCCCCGTTAATTTATTTCCAGCGTAATATTTATAAACAAAGAGCTTCACTGTATCGATTTAAATTTATATTTCACAGGTTTGATATCTACTAAACTAATAATCTGATATCACTGGAATGCGGAGAAAACCAAACTCATTAACTTAGGTGCCTTAATTGTGGTTTAACGTTCATGACGAGCAGCTCCTCGTTACGTTAACATTGTAATTACTTTTCTAAAATTCTAGTTTAGATACACTGTATAAATAATTAATATTAAACTCAATCTCATATGGTTGAGTTTTCATACTCATTAGTTACTTAGTAGCCATAACTTATAACAACAATAACATTGCGGTAGGAAATGGTTTTCAAAACTGAAAAATTAATTGCGTCTATTGAGTTTCGTTGTTTGTTGTGGTCGTAGGAGTTTATTAATGTTTTCATTGCTACCGGCACCCTATTTTTTTAATTATAATATACAGCAGTTGAAGCGTGAAATTTTCTCTGCTGTCAGTTCAAAGTGACGAAATTGATTGTGTGGAATTTGATGTTGAAACTTTAGGGTTTTAGGGACTCGATTGATGATCGAGATGATTAACATTTCACATTTTCGTGTGGATTTTATTATGTACATAAACTTAGTGCATAATAAACATTGTTGAAAGACTTTCTCTCTGTAAAGATGCGACTTCATTTGGGCTAGATTTATGACGGTGTGAGCTTACCAAACACTCCTGAGAGTTTGAGACAGGAAGTTGCAGGAAATAAACCATTTCTGTCTTTTCTTCCGCCCATACACGGTGACTCTAAAATATCCATCGTGTAATTGTTGTGGAATGGATCTTCACAAGCCGGATTGCTACTGGCCACTGACACGCATTTAAAACAGTCCAATGACCGCACTGTACTTGTCAGGAAACCTATGAAATAAATTTCATTTATTTTGTGCATTATGATGAAGTTGAAGTAGAAAGTTTAGTGGAAAACGAGTAATATTATTATACGTTTCATGAATATTAATGTGGGTTCTTTTGAGTGACATTTTCGCTTGTGTAAATTGCAAACAAAGCAATACGTGTGCAGTAGTAGTGTCAGTTTGTGGTTGATGTAATTGGTCAGAGTGTTGTTATGGCAACAGGAAACAAAACAAATTCCGAAATTCGTTGGTTTAAGAAATTAAAGTTGTAACAAGGTCGCGTCGCACACCGATTGCATTCACATTACGCGAATAATTTATACGACAGTACAGTTTACAGTACAAGATAATGTTATTAAGACATTTTTATGTTGCTGACATAAAAAGTTATTACGTGCGAACGAAGATGTAACATAATAAAGATTTTAATTAAATTTTCACACCTTTCTCTGACCGCCATTTGTCAATTATAAATTGTTTTTTGAAAGCTTTAAATCTAATAACAATGTCTTTTAGCAATTTGTTTTAAGGAAAAAAATACACGTCCGGTTGGCCTATTTGTTGGCATGGAAACAGCAGATAAATAAACAGAAAAGAAAAACAAAAGTGACGACGAATTTGTCTGAAACAAAAGTGCCGATCCATTTGTGTAAATTTACTTTTCAGCTTTTCACTGTATTGTTATACTCTTCACTATTTTCTATGTGTATTTTATTTAGACAGCTTTGTTCTTGTCAATTCGCGTATGGAAATTGAACGGTATGTTGTTGCGGATACCAAATCAAATTTGAAATTGTACAAAATCTGAATTTTAAATTTGGCTCGTAGATTAGGAATGATTTTGATGTATAGTTTGCGTATACTGAAAGTTATTAGAGTAACATACAGCACATAGACAATCTTGTTTTTCGATCTGGATAAATGCCTTGTATAAATTGTGGCGTTATTCAAACAAAAATGCTAAAAAAATCGTGTGTAATTCTAGTTTCTTCATTTACATTGCCCTTAGGTTTCAATTGCGTCACTTTTCATTGAAATCCGACTGCCACAAGCAAATAAACAGCTTAGCAACACAACGAGAATTGATTTTAGATTGGGTTTTAGTTTTTACAGTTGAAAACAGATCAAATTCTTTATATTATAGATTGCTAACTGGAATCGGATGAAAACTTTT
Source organism: Helicorthomorpha holstii (assembly GCA_013389785.1). Lineage (NCBI taxonomy): Eukaryota > Metazoa > Arthropoda > Diplopoda > Polydesmida > Paradoxosomatidae > Helicorthomorpha > Helicorthomorpha holstii. Next base: position 21,067,754 of record JAAFCF010006680.1, read on the forward strand.
ACTGACAGTGATGAATGAATAACATCGGGTTTTTTTTTCTGGATTTAAACGAGGATATTTTATTTTGATGTTTTATATATGGAAATTTACGCATCAGGTGTAATTTGTTGAGTTTTTGATAATTTTAGAAATAAGCTTAGTACTGTGATGGGAAGTTGAATGTTCTCAATACATAAACGTGTTACTTTATATATTTTTCTTAAAATGTATTAACATACAGTGGATTCTCGTTAACACGAACGCCGTTTAAACAAATTTCTCGTTAACACGAAGCAACATTGTGTCCCGAACTACAGTATAGGCTTTCTCATACATTTTTTATTCGTTAACACGAAGCAAAACCCCGTTAACACGAACTGATTTTGCTTCTCCCAATGAAAAATTACAAATACCGTCAAAGAAAAGGTAAAAAAAAAAGGTCAGTTTGACTCTAAAAAATGTGAGTTTGACTCTAAAAAATGTGAGTTTTACTCTCAAAAATGTGAGTTTGACTCTAAAAAATGTGAATTTGACTCTAAAAATGTCAAGTTTGACTCTAAAAAATGTCAGTTTGACTAATATATATTATATTTTACATGTATTCGTTAACACAAAACCCCGTTAACACGAAGAAAAATCTCGGTTCCGTCGACTTCGTGTTAACGAGAATCCACTGTATTCATAAATGTCTTTGATGCTAGTTCTTTGGGGTATTCCAAATTAGAAGTTTAATAATTAGACCGAAAAAAATGTTCCAAAAATGTCTTAAATGCTAGTCTAGTATTACAAAAAAATTAATTGAACTGGAATATTAAGAATAACATGAACATGTCATTTTGTGTAGGATATAATTAAGTGAAATATCTAATATGTTGTTGCTCTTCGAAAGACAATAATAAAGCTGATCACTTGGGGGTTTTTATAAGGAAACTTTTAAGTGCATATGTTGTGCGTGGGGTGAAATAATAGCATAATTAGTATTACAGGGAAAGCCTCTTAATATGAAACGCAAGGGACTGAAACCTTTTTTCATGTTAAATGGTTTTTATGTTAAACGATGTATCCAAAACAAATACAGTAGTAGTGTATTCACCAAACTGATATTTAATTTAGTACATAACATAATATTAGATACACTTGTCACATTTCAATTTATTAACACTACTGTGATTTTAATTTTTTTGGAAATTATTTTCATGTTAAAAGGAATAAAATGCATGGAAATACATTGAGGATAATCATGATCACAGTATTGTTTTGTTTTTACCGGTTTTTTATGTTAAGTGATTTCACGTTAAAAGGTTTTCACTGTATATACTTTCACTCTTATCCATTTCACATGTATTCTTTAGTTAGGTTATATTGATTCTTTATTGGCTACTGTTTATTATGTCAAAAACAGAATAGGGATGTCTGAAGTACATCACTGCATGTTGTCCAGGATACTTTATTGTTTAGAAAATGATGAAAGCATCTTAGAAACGTTTAATAATTAATATTTTCTAGAGGTTCTTTCATTCTTATTGTATCTCTTGGATAATTATTATTGACCTAAATAATCAATGAAATTTTTGCTATTATTGTAGTCATAAAGGCTATGCGTTAAGAATCATAAGATGAGAACCGAAATTATCAGTTTAGCAAGTAATCAATTTGCAATTTTAGTTTTTTTTTTTTAAAAAATACTTTAAAGATATTTTTTAAATTTTTTAAATGTTTTTTTATTTTTTTTTAAAGAGTATTAGGCATTCTACTCGTCATTCGCATACGTGTATATTGCTGTAGAATTAGAATTCGAGGTTTGATCAACTATAATTAGATGTTTTGTAACTGGATGTAATTTGGCAACGTAAGTAAACAGCCTAGAGAACTAATTTAAAATTCTTAAGAACGTCACTTTGAGAACATTTTCTTATGTAGCAATCTAATTATTGTAGTGATGCACGCAATTTTATGTCCTTAATATCGCTTTAAACATAAGCAGTTCAAATGGTAGTACCGGAGATGGAAATTTTGTGTTGTTTTTCTTAATTTGTTCAGTTGACTTGAAAATGTTATTAAGCTCATTTTATTACCTCCGCATACTTGTAAAAACGGATAGAAAGTCGGTTCGTTGAATTAATTTCAAACGTAAGAGAATCCGCATTGATGTTATTAATATTATTTAAAGAGGAATTATATTTTGGTCAGTCAAAACCAGAATTTTAAATTTCAAACTTAATTACATTTCTAGTCCAAAAAAAAATTTAATAATAAAAAGTAACAAAAGGTCCTTTGGCCCACTTTTTTCTAAAGTAGAGAACCCCATAATTAAAAGTGATTACACTGTTACAAAGAGCAGCATTAATTTTATAGCTGCTACGCATGCGTAGCTGTTTTAATCAACTATCAGAAAATTAATTATTAACATTTTGAGGGATACACCATACAGCAGGAAAAATTGTTGCCTAACCGACATACACCAATTACTGTTTAAAATAAAAAAAAATAAATAAATACTTCATTTAGGGAAAATAACACATGGTAATATTACCGAGTATTTTATGCACCGCACATGCGTAGTGAGATATGAAATTGTAATCCCAAAGGCAGTTTATCACGATTGCAGTTAACTACCGGCGTTCAAACGATTTTTGGATTAAACATAATTTTGATCTTCAATAGCTTACGGTACCTGTACTGTGTATTATGATACATTATATGCGTTTTTCTGTGTTGTGACGTACTTGAACAATGAGCCAACCAGATGGCGTTTTTGTTAATATTACAAAGTTTGCGCCATGGCGTAAAATCAACGCCGAAAGCATAAAACGTTTGGCTAGAGCAACGATGAAGGGCTCCAGTCTCTCATTATGTTTATTGTGACCTATTTTTCCTACTAAATTCATTTACTTATGGCCACTAAAATACAATATCATCAAAATCATTTGAAAATTTAATCAAAAATTTGTTTATTAAACCAATGCATTGTTGTTAAGAATAAACGCACTAGGCAGTAATTACTAAGCGACTTGGCGCAAAACTTAGGTAAAGAGACTTTGTTGTTGTTTGTTAGTTATCTACACCGTCATTTACCAAGGGCTATTTTGGTGTGGGTGAAGGGATAATAACATTGCTTTTTCTATGTAAGGGCGTAATGCATGACGACGCTTACTTCTTAATATTACCCATTTCCGGCGATGATAGGCGTCACGTACACAGTGTACACTACCGTATATTAAACGCGATTTGAACGTTTCACCAGCTTCGTCTTGTGCATTTGCTTCTTTTTTTTATTAGCTTATGCCATTACTACTGTTTGGCTTAGAGAGAAAATAAAAAAAAGTGTTTCTTTTAGAAGCGGCGACTTTTAAAGGCTACATAATAAACTTACAGCATAATAAAAAAAAACGTACAGTATTATAACTTAGTGTACGATGACATAAAAACACGGCTCTTGCCTTGAAATGGTTGATCGACTTTCCTAACTTCATTATATTTTCGGCAGAACGGCATTTGATCAAATACCAGCTTTAATCTGAAACTTTGTTGACACTTGGATTAGTCTTTTACTTTTACTATGCAATGTGACCGAATTATATTCGACAAAGAATCTTTTACACTTCAACAACATTCGTGAATGACTTGGATAGTGAGATTTAAAACTTTGTGATATAATTTGACGTGAGTCAAAAGTTGGCACGCGAACCATGGACGTATTAAATCGATAGTATAATCAGTTACCGTATATAAAATGTAACTACTGTAAGTTTATACTGTATAATAAAGTCATTAATACTATAGTACCATAGGGTTGTTACTAAGAGCTCATGGGACAAAATATGTTTTTGCATTGTCGTTTTTAATAGAATATAAAATTAAGTTAGATTTATGTGGTTTTCGTAATGAGATAATTTCACGTTATATTTAAGTGCTTTTGGTAAATTTGAAAATTTGCTTGATTGCATATTTGTCCATTCCAGCTTGATTAGTTTGTTAATGAAGCACAATTAATAGTTTCGTAATTGCATTGCAGCATGAAAAATAATAAAATATGTCGGGCAAATCAATTATTTTTGCATATTTACAAATACAGTATATCATTATATCTGTAATACAGTTGAGAAATTTTATTTTACTATAGCTTGATTTTTTGGTTAATTAAACAATTGCTTTATTGGTGTTTAAAAATAACGCGCTTTGCAATGGTACGTCAGTGAAACGCTTGGGAATCGAAATAAATCTATTCACTGAAGCATCAATAGCATATTCAAAAGTCTTACAAAAAAGTGCTTCGTGTATTTCATTCAGCTATGATTGCATCCCATTTGAGTACTGTCAAGTGAAATCCTTTTTTTTTTCTTTTTTTAAACTGGTCTTGTCTGCATACTTTAATCGCACATTACTTTGTACTGTAAGTTTGTAGAAGAATAGTGAATGTTATAGACAGGTTTATTTCTATATTAACCGTGTATTGTATCTTTTATTTAATGTTTCTCGCATATAAAACCAAATGAAACGGTGATGTGATGTTTATCTACAGAACTTACTTTTCTCCAGGGATATTAGCAACTCCACACCGAACTCTATGAATTGGCTGCAATTTTATGAGCTTTTTCACTTGATGAAAATTTCTTACCAGATTTACGACTAGACTTATAAGCTAATTTTTTTCCTTTTTGGTTTTATTCTGCATGATTTGACCAACTAAGTTTTTTTTAAGGAGAAATGAAGCGTAATAATGAGCAAAAAGCCACCAAATTACGTCGAAATTATCAGTACTAGGGGAGTGTGATATGTAAAAATGTCGATACTACTCGATATTCCTCAAAAGTCGATATCTGCTCAATATATCGAACACTTTTGCATATTAATATTCTGAAATAAAATTTTTCGATAATTTAAGAATTCAACAAAAATTGTTTTTAATTTTTTTTGTGGTCACTTTTTACATAGGTTGTTTCTGTTAAAACGTTTAAAATCGATATGTCGACTTACAAATTCAATATTTGTGTCGTTCATTGTCAAAGTGGATTAAGTGCAATTGTGACTTAATCTACTTTGGCAATGAGCGACTCATTTATAAATTTTTTGATACAGTGTACAAGACATTTTCCAATATCGATATTCAATATATTGACCACTTTCAACAAATCGAAATATCGCCCAGCCCAAGTCAGTACAATTCCAAAAAAAAAAGGAAATATAGTGATTTAATGATTTTTTTCTTTAAAAATAAACGAACCTTATTAAAATGATAATACAAATTATTGATCAAAATATTTTAATAACCAAATTAAGAGCAACATTACGTGCAAAATAAAGTGCTTGGCATTTATGGCAAAATGTCAAATTGCTTTTAAGTTGACAACTAGACACACATCCTAAATTATTTATTTGATTCTGACATGGTCTACGTTGAACTTGATCAATAAAATAGACTTGGTCAGTGTATACCGAGAAAAAACATAATATCTCACTTATAATATTGTGCATTTTTGAGTTTCCACAAGTTAAGCAAGAAATCAGCTACACCGATTACGTTAAAAAGTAAAATTCCAATATGTAAACAATATTGTGTTTGACTTTGTCATTCTATTTTTAGTCTTGTTTTCATCGACTTTTATATATTCCAGCGCTCTGCATCCAAACTTAGTGTACAGTATGTTTTGAGGTCACACTTTTCAAATATTCCATCAATTTGTTTGCCAAAACATACAAAAACACTTAAAAGTCAAGCAATTGAAGCATAACTTAAACGTCTTTAAAGTATTTTGTGGTTAACTAACTGCTCACATAATAAACAACTGACGCCAATTTTATCTATTTTATGTGGTTATTTGGCAACTGTAATAGTCGTTTATGAGAAGCGGTGCAAAAACAAGAGAACTTGTAAATATGTATGATTGAGAAACGCTGATCCACTTCCGTTTTAATCTGCCTTATATAACGGATGAACGAGCTTTTCTTGAGGTTTTTTTGTGGATGCATTGGATTTGTTGTGGCAGGAAAGCCATTTATTAGTTGATCTCAACACATGTCTATATAGGACCTAACAGCCTTGTCCAATATAACTGCAATGGCTGGAACTTCTTGCTTATTTCTTTTTTTTATGAAATCTCTATACATCTCAAACTGCCTTTACTAGTATAGAAATATAAATACTTTTATTTGTCACAGCCACTGTAGAAAAAGTTTTCGCGTTTTCCCACAAGGAGATTTTGACGCTATTCCAACAAAAAAAGAAGGAATTTTTATAGTGGAAAATCTAGTATAACAAAACCGTAATCATTTTTATTTGAACATGAAGTTTATTCAAATAAAAACCATGAATGTTTTATAGCGACTGTGAATATCTGTGTTGTACACTTTTTTTATAGTTAACATTGAGGATAAAACTTTTAACAATTTTTTTTTAGAAGCTTAAACTATCTTTTATAACTTTGTTAAATCATAAATGGCCTGCTATTTCAGAAATGTTGATTCAGTTGTCGTCATCATAACCTGTATTGTACTTTTATTTCTAGAGCAAACATACAGTAGTTGACAATGTTAACAAAATTGCAGTTAGCCTTCCATTATACGAAAATGAATGGTCATCAAGGTTAAAAGCTCGGCTATCAATGCCTGTCCATTCAAAACGGCTAATAAATCCATACTGAATGGCATCGTGGAGATTTTATCGCAATTCCCTGTGAAAGTTCCAAATATCAACGTTTTATCGCAGTTGACTTTTGCTGACATTTCAAAAGTTAATTGCACACGAAAACGTGACTCTTGGACATAATTGCACTTAACACTTTGGTTTTTCTAAGCAAATAAAAGAGTTAAAATATAAATTGGTGGTCTGAAATTACTGTAGATCGTCCTTGTCCATGATAAACAATATATGGAGAAATCAATGTTAAATCAGAATTAATTAATTAACATGATTTATGTTTTAAGAGGCTTTGAGCTAATTTGCATAAGAAAACCTTAGATGCAACATTGTTTGCACAGCAAGTGCTGCCATTTACAAAGCACTGGATATCTCAGAATTAGCTTAAACTTAGTCATATCAATTAAAACGTTTTTCTAAAATCTAAGTTACATTGTAAAAGCGTGACATTTGCTATCGATTCAGCTCACACAAAACTTTCTTTATTGGAAAATGATCATCTATTGATCGGAATTGATTGACCTGAAATGACATTTTTTCCATGTCAGCTGGCAAAGTGGAACACAGTAAATGCGAAACGAAGTTTGCATGTAGAGAATTAGTGAGTCCCACTGGGCTACATGATAATGAGTGGTAGTCAACTCACTCACTGTAAAATGTGTCTCCATAGATAACAACAGCACGTTCATTTATACTGCATCATCGTTGTCAATTACAGTAGATTTTCTCCCTTAAGACATCGAAATTACATTTGCCAAATGCCAATTCTATTCAAACAGTTGGATCATTTTGGATTTGCAAAAAAACCTATTGAAATATAAATGTAATTTAGTTGATTTGATTTCATGTAAGCTTAATTCTGTCAGCTGCTGCTGTTGTCATAATTATACGATGGAAAAAGTAACACTAATTGCTCAGGTAGATTATATTCTGGTTAACATTAACTGCAATTGAATTTACATATAACTTAGTTGAAATAAAATAATGTCTGAATTTTGGTGCACCTTTTTAATGAAGCGTATAGTTCCTTGTGAGCGATGAAGAAAAAGAAATCGCTTATCTGAACCACTTAATGTATTTTACCTCTTGTTTTGTGAGAATATTGGGGGCAATTGTATGTAACTGTCTGTGTACTATTATCAGAGTCCATTAAATCTAAGGTGATTTACGACAAACATTGACTTACTGTATATTGAATGGATTTTGTTATGGCTTCTTTTCAGTCCTTTTAACGTCTTTTCATTGGGAATTAGTTCATGGATACAACTACATTATTTTACTATCTCTATTCCATGCAATACTACAGTATTACTGTATAACAAAAGAAAGTTGTAGTGCCCTTTAACTATAATAGCAAAAAGTTTTATTGCTTTTGTAGTAGTCGCTCATTGAGCGATACAATCTTGTGCGTGGATTTACTGGAGAAATAAAATTCTGAGAATTTTACAAATAATCAGACAGTGTAGACAAGTTAGTCAATTTGCACTGTTGAAGGACGACAACAAAAGATTTAATACAAAGCCATAATACTTTTTAAAGTACCTGCTAAATCCTGTGGGATTGTCAATTAATTTACACACTCTTCAGTCTTCACGTGAAATTTTTTTACAACGGTAATTCTTTTGACTAACAACTTTGTCGGTGATAATTGTGTGACATTACTATTAGTACCGACTCTTTTGATATGTTAATAGAAAATGTCTTTTTGATTACATTTGGGAAATAACTTAAAATTCTAAGTCTACTGAACACAGAGACGGATAAATAGGAATAAATACTGCAAGTACTGTGTAATGTACAGTGAATTCTCGTTAACACGAAGTCGACGGGACCGAGATTTTTCTTCGTGTTAACGGGGTTTTGTGTTAACGAACACATACAATATATAATATCTATTGGTCAAACTGACATTTTTGAGGGTCAAACTGACATTTTTGAGAGTCAAACTGACATTTTTGAGAGTCAAACTGACATTTTTGAGAGTCAAACTGACATTTTTGAGGGTCAAACT
>JAAFCF010006680.1:21076390-21109382 GCA_013389785.1 Helicorthomorpha holstii
GTCAAACTCACATTTTTTTGATTTTCTTTGACGAAATATGCAATCAGTTCGCAAAATCAGTTCGTGTTAACGGGGTTTTACTTTGTGTTAACGAACAAAAAATGTATGGGAAAGCCTATACTGTAGTTCGGGACCGCAATGTTCCTTCGTGTTAACGAGAAATTCTTGGTAACGGCGTTCGTGTTAACGAGAATCCACTGTAATGATGGTAAATCACCTTGAAATATTTCTGTTTTTTCTCAACCGTCGCATTTTAACGTTGGATATCTCGTTTTCATTTTAAAGGAGCACCTAATGTACACCTGGTATGGGATGTCACTACTTATTTATTTACTTACATGAATAAAAAATGTGGCTGAGGGTTTTTATGTGTCGAGTTTGAGCTATTTACATTTAGTGAGCCATGCAGAATTTTGTTTTAGGTAAGGCTTTTTTTCTAAGAAATTTTATGATGATTTGTTTTTTTTTTTTTTTTGGTAGGCGAAACCGAAGAAAGAGCTAAATTTTAAGTTGTTGAATTTTTTATTATACAAAATTAAGTTTGCGTAATCCTCATGACAATTTCAATGCAGCTGATAAAATATTGTCGCTCAGAATTTTAAATTGATAATGCCAATTCCGGTTTTTTTACTGTTATTTTTTCAGCGTTTGGAATTATAAATAAGATGCCAAAAACTCAATAGTGTTTGACGTTTATTGGTTTGGTGACTTAATTATGCAGCTATACATTTTCTAAAGGGTTATTGTTGTAGACATCCACTTTTAGACGTTTAGAGAACTGATTTTATTATTTGTAAACGGTGTGTTTTGTTGTGGTAGTCACGTACCTTGCCAAAATTTTACTTTGGTTGTGTTTTTATTTTTATTTTCGGTCGTTTGATATTGAAATATAGATTTACAAAGGCAGTTTAACTCCCAAAAGAAATCTTGGCTATTCCCAATGCGGAGTAGTTTTTCGTTTAAAACGGAAATATATAAAAAGTAAACGGCGATGAAAAGGTGGGGTTGAAATAGCGTTGTCAGTCGTAGCTAGGGGCACATATATTCCTACTTTTAACATAAAATTAAGGAAGTTCTGAACATTGGGCTTATATTACACACCATAGAAAATCTTATGATATAAACTATAGTTGACGTCGTAAACGAAAGTGTTTTCACGCATAAACTCTGATATCAAACGTGTTAGCATCACCATATGGTGTGAGAAAATGATGAGCAAACAAGATGCTGAATATATAAAAACACCCAAGAAAGTTGCAACTTGGGCAGTGTTTACGCTTGATTTTCATTCTGATATAATTTACGTAACAAAGTCCATACTTAAAGTGGCCATAAAATGACATGTTAAAAACATCAGATATGCTTTGCAGTGGCTTTTGCCTATTTATAACTTCAACAAGAGTATAGTAAACCTTTATAGTATTATGACATTTAAATAACCTCAAAAGTGCTGATTGCTAATGGTTGCATGCCACCTAAATTTTGCTAACATGCCATCAACATTCAAGCATGATGTGTAAATGTGGATGAAAGCTGATTATATCTTGAGCATTGTGATGTCATTTTAAAATGGTTTATCGCATGAGTGAAGATGGCAGATGTTGAATATTTATTAGTTTATTTTAATTATAAATGCTAACTTTATTTTTTTATTTCTAAAAGACATTAAACAAAACTGATATGGCGTGTTACCATAACATCTTATATCGCCTTTTTATAAGTAGTACTGACACTAAGACTTACAAATATTGCTTTAATTTGGACTCAAAAATCAAATGACTTAACACAACTAGACTTAAATGTGTCGTGTTGCGTTTTTTTTAATAATGTATGTCAGCCTCTCAACAAACAAACAAACAAGAAAAATAGTCAACTAATTAAAAATTACAGCATTTCCACTCATCCAATTTAATCGCACACAAATCTTTTAGAAAATGGTTTACATATTGGTTTTGTACAACATTCCATTGAGCGACAGCGCTAAGTTAAGTTCACAATTTTGGAAACTCTATTTTTAGGGAATTTTCTCCTTAACATTCATAATTACACATTTCAATTGTTGGCAAGCTCTTGTATTGTGTCCTTGAATCTTGTTTCTTAAAAACTGAAATCTAGGATCTCGACTAGTATTAAGCTATGTATTTCACGGAAAATAGTTTGAAAAATCATTTCTTTTGGTTTAAAAAGACTCTTCTCATCATAGATTTCAGAAATAAAGTATGTTCTTCATAGAAATTTAAATGCTATTCACAAAAGAAAACTCAAAATCTCTAATTACACTAAGTAGTCATGCAAAGGTCCCATATGGTTCCCAACTTTTTTTTTTAACTGTGGAGCACTTTTGAGAATAAAAACAATTTGGCAGAGCACCTCAATTAATACTTTCTTTTTGCCACTTCGTTATTAATATGGAACATGAATAATTTTAAAACAACATTCACTTTTTATGTCATTTTCAGGAAAGAAGACAGTTGAACACAGTAATTATTTTTTCTTATTTTGTAACTAAAAAGGTCATTACAGTCACACTAAATTACAATAAAGTTAATGAGACAGTTGTGCCTGATGTTGTTTATTTATTTCTTCTATATTATAAGGCAAAATAAGGCGACTTTTATTTCTTATTACAAATTTCTTAATCTTCTTTTATTTTACTTTTTATAGTACACTTTTAAGAAGCTAAATTTTACATTTAGGAAGATAAAAACGACTCTAGGTGCAATATTATTATCAGTGACGCAATTTTCTACATAGCCATTCAATTTATCCGATTTAATAACGTGAGAAAAAGACTTCTTTGAACTCGTATAAGCTGACTGTACTACTGTGTTGTTGGAAGAAATTAAGTGTTGAAGTGTACAAATCACAAGCAGTAAAACACCAGCATTTTCTAATTCAGATGTTGCTTCGTTTATTTTCATTAAGTCTTGACGTTGACGCTGGGTAAATAAACATGTTAAAGGTCTTTTGAGATTGACTGACAATCGACAACTCGACGAAAATACATTACGATCGAGTTTGTTGATTCAAAGTGCTCCAAATGTCCTAAATAATGTATTTCTCGGGATTTCTCTAGAGGAAATTTAGAATTTTTTTCGTTTGAGTGTTAAACTATCAAACTGATCATTGGTTTACCAAAGTCAAAATGATGAATGCAACTGTGCCGGTTAAACTCAAATTTATACTTGACTTTAGGCAGATAATAGAAACCGTTTTAACAGTTGAAAGTTTGTGTCTTTTAAGCTAAAAAGTAAACATTTACTTTCTAAGTTATTCAACATGATTTTTTTTTGTATTTTGATGGTACGCTGTGCATTTCAGGGCCAGTTAAAGCAACTCATATTATCACCGACATTTTTTTAAAACACAAATATACTCCATTTTTTTTTTGGACACTTAAATGGGAACCTTTTTCATTGGTGAGAAAAGCAACGCGTAACAATACGTCCATTACCAGAGATAAAGTGATATTGTCAAATACAAAGTGCTCCTTAGTAAACAGAATGGTGAATAGCTCGACGGTGAGTGCCATTCCATTAATGGAACAATTGCCAAACTTATATGAAGAAGTTTTTATGATGTATGAAGCCATTTATCAAGCCATCACCTGGAAAACGTCAACCGGCCATACTCATTCATCACTGTAGGTGACGGCATAGAGTCACGCTGCGTTGCTCTTGCTAATAGGTTACTCGTCCTTGTCCTTTTTGCACTGTTTGGCCTTTAGTGTCAAAATACGCTAAAGCCATTTTTAGCTTGGTATTAAATTATAATTTAAGTTTGATGAATGATAGTTTGAAAGAAATACAACAAATACGTTATAATTTATAAGAAGCGATAAATCTTATTGATTAAACTGAATTTATTCTGTAGTTACTAATTAAAAGAGCACCAAAAACTCAACTTTATCAAAAAATGAGGGTATCACACTTTATGGTTTGAGAAACATAAGAAGTATATTTTCAGCTTTAGGAATTGAATATCAATCATTCAGCTTTACTTCAGCAAAGCCATGACAGATGCTTTGATGCTGTTAAGATGTTCATCTTCTTTCATTTTTATTTTGACATTATTTTTAAGTTATTATTGCAGTTACAGTTAGTGTCGAATGGAAAATGACGTATAAGTGAATTTGAAACTACAGTCAAATGTAATTATTGATATTTTTTCTCAATATATTTTGGTAAAAGGTGAAGCAGAGTTATATCGTTCAATTTTGATGATTTATTATTAAGGGTTGAAATGGCATCAGTTTAGTTGTGCAGAAATGTTTTTTTTTTTAAATTGGAAGAAAAAAATGTGCCCATTTGAAGAAAACAAGACAGATAAATAGAGCATTAGCAGCAAAATATATTAGATCAAATGTCAGATAAAATTCGCCGCTTTTCTAATGCCACCATCTGCCACCCTTATGATTTTCCCATTACTTTTCACGCTATTGCGTTAGCAAACAAAACACGCCACTTGCCATCCGTCATTTTGCGTATGAAGACATATTCAGCGTATTTACCCCATAAAAGGAGAGAATAATAAAATTGAATACTAAAATGTTTGATTGCTTTTGTGTGAGGTCGAAGTGCAGGTCACACCTAGTAAATGAAATATCTCACTTGGCAGTGTCCAGTGGGGGTTTTGCTTTCGTAGTATTCATAATTTATCAGAAGAGACAACAACAACTACAGTTCTGTTAATTAATTTTGCATACAAGTTGTATGGATTCACGGTGACCATAATTTATAATGAAGTTGAAAGTGTGGATTGCATTCGAGATTGCATAGTTGTTTAGCAGAATTTGCATGGCTTTTCTAAAAATTTTATAAACTACTAATATTCTGCTTTAATTCCCAACTTAGCCCTTATAAGAAAGTTTTGAAGTGATTTAATTTGACTATTATGATAATTGATTTGTGTACTTGTGTAATTGATCGTTGTAGAAACAAACTTTAGGATAATCTAATTTGCAATTTAAGTAACTGAATTGATTACAATAACAATGAATTTCTTTAATTGGAGACAATCTTATATACGGATAATTTAATTGTTGAAGTTTATAGTGATGTATGCGTGTAATTCACTTATTCAAACTTACTACAAAATTATTGAAAATGTAATAAAATTAATTGATAAGACTAAGCTTATTAAAAATGCTACAACTAATACAGTAGCTTTTACAGTTAACAATCTTTACTGTACGAAAATATTGTGGTTTAAATACATGAAATATGGGTATTAATAAACAAATTAAGTTTTTAATATACACCATCACTTTCTACTTTTTATGTGGTTAGTCAGTACTTGCAGCTTAAATTGAATTGAAATGTTGATATCATACATTAAAAAACTACTGTATTTTAGTTTTTTATTAATACTGTATGTTATAATATTATTTGAAAGACTATTCATTGGTATTTTTTTTGCTTATCGAAGAAGTTTGGTTAAGTTTTTCTATCTCCATTTCCAAACTGAGTGAATAAAAAAATGAATAAAATAAATTTATTTATTTATGTCAGTATGAGTTTCCTAATTAAAATTCATTTATCTTGTTTGTTTGTTTGTTTGAGAAGTTCTTGTTAGCAAAAAAAAAAAAAAAAAAGATAAAAAATTGCCTCGGTTACGCATATAAATTTATCATTGGAAATTTTTTTCACATAAAAATTTATGCGTTTTTTTGTTGGCTTTATTATACTTCTCTTTTGTAATTTAAGAGTACATTTTTATATCTGTGAGGCATAGTCGAAAAGTAATTGCTAAATTGATTTATGTTACAAAGAGGAAAATGATGGAATATTTTAAGCAAAAAATGTATTACGGCATAGAAATGGAAAAATGTCTGACTTTTTTACCTGATAGAATAATGAGAATGGGCACAGAATTCTTCATTATTTTTTTTCTTCAAAGATGTTTTGTTTTTTCTTCAGTTTGCTGTTGACATCTTATTCCGTATTTTGTTATAGCACCTGCAAAATATAACAAAAAATTTAATATGGTAATTTTTTTTTGCAGAAATCCATATAATAATATTTTTGCAAAGGATTTTCTCATTCTACAGTAGTTCCGTTTAGAAAATTTGTAATTTAAATGACGTTGATTAGGGCGTGTACGTGCAAATAAATCAGATTTGAATTAAAGGCTTTTTCGACAGTGCCATCATCGATCGACGTTAATTAATAGGCAGCTCAAACCGACATAGAAATAAAGAAATCAGTGCCAATTATTTTTTTTGGAAGAAGATTTTGGTTGTTCGGTTGTCGGATAATGGCCAAGCCAACTTGATTTTTTTTATACGTACTTACATTGAGTTATCAATTGTTATCATTACCAGATATTTCACAAGAACTAACGAGAAATCTGTTGTCTTTTCAATACCCGTGCATTGCTTAAAATAAACGCAAAAACAAAAAAAAAAGTCATTATAAACGCACTTATTATTCAATTAACACAACGAGTGGATAACTTTTATTAAATTAGTCACATTAATCTGATAATTATGTGGAAAAGACACCTAAAATAAGATATACTGTAATGAGCAGTACCGGTATTGTAAGTTTTTCAACGTTGACAAGGCCATAAAAATACAATAAACTTCAAATGACAAATTACTTTAATGCCATTTATAATGTAACTTTAACCACTGCAGTTTACATTATAAATCATTGTACAGTATTTTGAATCGTTTCCAATTCCAAAAAAGAAATGAGACGAGTTTCAGATGCCATACCAACCATATTATGCCAATGATATAGCACAGCTATTGCCAGTGGCAAACGGCCATTTTTCTATCTTCTTGCACATAATATATTGCATTGCAAGACTTTTTTTATATGCGTTGAAGGTTTTATTTTATTGTCTGTGGTTGATTTTAGCCATGGAAGTATCAAGGCACTACAGTAATTATTTTAATAAGATAATAATTTTCATAGTGCTAAAAAAAAAACTTTTGAGTTGAATTTATAACTTAATGAGTAAATGGCAAAAATGGCTTAAAATTAGAGTGAGCTTGTAAATTAAACCGTTTTTTGGTTACTGTTTTTGTAATGTGGTTTTATAGTTATAGTGGACTCTCATTAACACGAACACCGTTAACACAAATCTTTCCTTAACACGAAACAACATTATTGTCTCGAACTAAAGTACAGTATAGGCATTTCCATACATTTGTTTCCCGTTAACACGAAGCAAAAACTCCTTAACACAAACTGAATTTGCTTCTCTGGAGAAAATCAAAATTTAAATAAGTTTTAAAGTTTTTATAAAAACAAATACAAATTCCATGCATTTTTTATTTGTTTTTGTAAAAGAGATTTAAAATTGCATTGGTTTTTTTTCGTGCATATAGTGCATATGTATGCACAAAATGCATAATACTGTATTTTGAAATGTAAATTTTGTATCTATTATGATATAAATAACTTAGTGATTATAATATGATGTACAGTAAATAGTGTAATTGGATTTTGTTTTTGACGTTGCAGTAAATTTCCCTGAAACCAAGTTAAGGAACTAAAAAATGAATTTTTTTGCTGGATTAAGCTTAATCTCTGATCTTCTATTTTAATAAAATTAAAAATCTGGAAATACAGTACATCATTTGAATGATGCTCTAGGTATAATAATTTGCTCTATAATTTTGCTGTTTCGTCCTGACTTAAGACCATCAAATCTACAAAGGCGTTATTATTGCGTTCTAATTTAGCCATGTCTAAGTTAATTCGAGGTTTTTTATTGTTTGAAGAAAGCTTTTAAGTTTTATTTTCTTTGACTTTATTTGCATTTTAGAAATTTTTTCTTGTTTATTTTGCCAGTTCATATCAGCCCTCCTAATGTTGTTTATTTAATCTTTGAAGTTATCATCTTTTTATATACAAATATACGCTGTGTTTTATAGTCTGAGTGCATTTATTCTGTATAATATGCATGTGTCTAAACCGATATAGTAGGGTATAATACAACATTTTATTTCTATTTTTCATATTATGCCTCTCGATCCTACTGAGGGCCGAATGAATTTGAGCTAAGGGTAAAAGTTACACTACAACTGCAAGAAAAATAATATACAGTTGGGAAACTGTGCCATTTAATTTTATGGGCATATTTTTATGGGTTCCTGTCACGTGATTTTAAAACGTCATCCTCAACTCATTATTATTTCCGGTTGGAATGAAAGTGTGTTCTAGTTTACGCAATTGTAGTCAACGATAAAATTGTGATAACATTTTTTATTTTGATTAGATATATATTTTTTTTTGTATTTTTATTGTAAAGTTTTTTCATTTTATTTCTGGGAAACCAGCTTAAACTTAATTAATTTTTATGCCTATTTTGGCAGACTTAGAAAATGTGAGATTAGTATAGAAATATGTCTGTACATTGAAGTTTTATGTGGTTCATGAAAAATTGTTTGTCGCTTTACGATTAAAATATATGTACAACATATCAATGCCGTTTGGAGCAGTTTCAAATGACTGTTTTGTCTGTACATCAAAATTACGTCGACTAAGTCTGTCAAAAACTTGAGATGGAGCCATAAAAACTTTTTTTCTTTCCATTTTACCGTAATTTCCCAACATTTTATATTCAACACGCTGTTTACAATTCCTTTGGCAAATGCAGATAAAAGATATATGCCGGACTGCAAGTTTTTCATTTGAGATGAAACCGAATCTCTATCTTCAAGTTACATATATAAAAATGCAATCAAAATGAGCAGACTGCTTTTGCTTACATATGCATATGCTTTGATGAATTTGAATTAACATTGCTACAGTAAGTTGCAATTGTGCGCTGCGCAGTAAGTGAAAATCTAAGAAAACGTCAACGTTTTTTTCAAACGTTTTTTTAAAAAGCACAATAGATCAGCACTTTTTCTAATGTGAAAGTTGGTAGCTTAATTTTTTATTTCTATATATTTTTTAAAAGAAAATGTAAGTTGGGCAATAGTGACAAGATTTTGAAAACCTAAAGGAAACAAACTTGAAGACGGTCTTCTACGTAAGGACGTGATCAGTTTGATGTCTCAATCCAATTTTTTTAGTTTAGCAATCGGGTTGAAATCATGAGGGTGGGTGTTGCTCACATGGGGTGACACCATCCGTTTGATTGACAGAGAATTTTTTGTAAAATTTTATTTAAATAAAGTTTTTTTTCAGATCATTTAAATGCGAAAAAATCGATTAAAAACCTGAGCTCAAAATGTGAAACTGTAAGCAAATTTTTGAATTTTAATATGCATATGTTTTTTATAAAGTAATAACATCTTTCTTAAAAAATGCAAACGTCGAAAAATGTTGTGCTTAACTATATTTTTTAAAGACATTTTAGAAAATATATATGAGCATGCAATATCGATATCTAAAGATGTTGTTTTGCCAAATTGTTTTTAAACAAACATTAAAATATTTTTTACCTACATTTACTGATGCAATTTGAGACTTTCCATATCTGGTTTTATATCATTATAAAATGTTTTTTTTTTTTAAACTTCATACAGTACTTCTTATATTATGTCTTTGAGGGCACAAGTTGCTTTTCTGACTGTGTCTTTACCGATAAAGTCATTTTTGGATTACTATCTGCGATTTTGGTTCGCACTGTAACTTGAATTGAAACATGAATTGGCTACTAAAGTTAAAAAATTCAGTTCACGTAACGATTCAGTTGCTACTTGGATTCCATAAATTATTCAAAATTTACTTGATAATTCAAGACTTTTGAGCTGAAGATTACGTTTTTCATTTTTTACGCTGTGTGTTATGCAGTTTTGTCAGCTAGCAAATGACTTCCATTGCAGCAAAAGTATTGATCTTTCTGAGTTATGATTATTGATGTAAGCTCAGTTGAATACATTTTTATAACCCAAACATGTTTTTGGTTAAAATGTAAATGTTGTACCGGTTCTGCTTTTGAACAACAATGTAGCGTAGTTAAGTTATTGGAAATTAGATTGAAGTTTGCATATAAAGTCAGAATTTATCAGAAAATATGATAGAAATTATTATGAAAGCCACTGAAATGTGACACCAATGTAAGTGACGAATTGTCATTCAAATATTATTAAATTGTGATCAAATTAACCTGACAAATTTAATTACGCCTTATCTCAAATGTTCTTATTAAATTTTAGTTAATTTGACATAACATTTACAGTTTTTAAACTGATAAACTTCAACGTTACATTTTATATGTTATGTAATTAATAAATACGCTAATCAGCGGCCAAGTTTTTAAATTAATAATTACGCACTGAAACGGCAAGATGTCGACTAATTTAATGACGTTTCACATCTATTTTAACAGCAAAAAAGATGATGGATTTGCAAGATTTGCAGAAAAGATAACGATTAAAATTAATTGATACAAAATTTTAAGAGTAATTAATATTATACAGTAACTTCTTAACCAGTGTTTCCCAACGTGGGGCAATTCCATCGTTCAAGGGGCAATTTGAAAATGAATTTTTTCAAAGTTTAAGTTACTGTAACTTTATGAAGACTTGTAAGAGAATGGCATCTAAAAAATAAAATCAAATAAAAACAGGGAAAGGTCAAGCCTTTTTAAAATCAAATATTCATGAATCACATGTTCTAGAAACTGCAAATCCCAAGGGATTCAGTTTGCCTATTCAGTTTTGGGCTAAAAGTTTCTTGTGAATTAAATTATGAGTGACCAGATCTGATATTGCCAGTACATAAAGACTGAAAACAACTAAATTGGAGCAATATATAAAATCTATTTCCAGGAAACATTTAATTTATTAAATTTAAATAATAAATGATCACTAATAATTGAAATATAAAAAAATCTTTCATTAAAATTATTTTTTACTCAAATTTTAGCTGTGTTTGATCAATAAGTTTCTAGTAATTTTTTCTTAGAACCGATTATTTAATGAACATTTTAATTTCTGAAAATTAAAAATTACAGTATGTAATATGGGGGTGGGGCAAATAATTTTTAGATAGACTTAGGTGGGGCATAGCATAAAAAACTTGGGAAACACTGCTCTAAGCATTCAAAAAAAAATGTAATAAGAAATAAAACAAAAAGAAAAAACCGGTAATATAGTTACTCCATAACTGTTTATCACTTTAAATTTAACAGTCTTATTAAAAAATTTATTTTATCATTTTTTAACTAATTTACTCAGAGCAGCGACGCGTTACTTTTAATAATTGCATGTCATTCCTCTGGGAAGTCGCTTATTCATCATTTGCATACCATATAAGCTATTAAGGCTGTGAAAGCTTCAAGAATTGATTAATAGCTTAAAATTGATGCAATTATTATCATTGATTGACATATTGAATCGAGCATTTATTCATGTTCAAATTATTAATTTTTTTATAAAAATATTTTTGACATTATGGAGAAATGTTTCGAGTCGCTGGTGATAGATAAAATACTAAAAGAAAAATGAAAATTTTAAGCGGCGAATTACTGATGGGTAAAATGAAAATATAATCAAAATGATAATGTTCTGTCATATGCTCACTTTTGATATACAGCACTATACCATATTTGAAAAGCTTCACGCTTATTTCATTTTTAATATATTTGATGCTTTCACAAATAGTTACTATATGGGACTTAAACAAGCTCATAAATTCGTTTAATACAGGGTTTTTTTTAGGCTTCTTTAA
Organism: Helicorthomorpha holstii; assembly: GCA_013389785.1. Classification (NCBI taxonomy): domain Eukaryota; kingdom Metazoa; phylum Arthropoda; class Diplopoda; order Polydesmida; family Paradoxosomatidae; genus Helicorthomorpha; species Helicorthomorpha holstii. The sequence continues at coordinate 21,088,027 of JAAFCF010006680.1, forward strand.
GTAGCCCGAAAAAATTAAGTTCCGTTATAAAAAAAAATGTACTAGAAAATATGTCTAGACAGTGAAATTTTCATATCGACATTTTCTTTAATAATAACTAATTTTTTCTTCTTTTAATCGGTTTTGTTTTACTTTTTAGATATAACTTACTTTACAAAAACATAATTTACTGTACTTCCTAAGAATCCGAATTCATTTGGTTTTGCTTAAGGTAAAGGAAATTGAATTTATTTGTACATTATTATTCTAAGTATTTTCCATGACATTGACTTGATGATTTTCTTTGATGTAATTTGTATGAAATTCTAAGAACAAAATGTCTTTACCAAACGTTGTTTCAGACGATTGGGTGCTTATTCTGAACATTATGTTAAAGTGTCAGAAAGATAAGTGACCTTAAGTGTCATTTTTTTTACTGAATAACTATTATTAATTCAGAATAAACCGGGATCAGATAATTCTATTCAGGCTCTTTATACCTCGTGTCAAATGATATATGATGGAGACAGATGACCTATGGTCTATGACACCATAAGCATCACTTTTAAACCTGAATACCACTAGCAAGATAATACATTTTTATTTATTTTTTAACGCAGAGACAAACAAGAATCACGAAGCTTCCAAGAAATTAACATGCAATTCGCCTACAAAATGACCATACATTGGTTTTGGTCAACAGTAAAACAGTGTAATTCTACACGTACTCAAGTTTAAACAATTCCAGTCTTGGAAAAACAACATAAGTGCAATTTACATTTTTATTACATCTCTTTACAGTCAACATTTTAAAATAGGTACAGTACATTCTCGGGTTATAAAGTTATAATTGGACTCAATGATTATCATTGTTATGTATTAGACCAGTGGTTCCCAACCGGTGCTCTGCGAAAATTATAGTTTACTTGAGTTTAGTTACTTTAACTAGAACTTTGAAATGAGTATAGATGAATTTTGAATATCTGTTCAACAAGAATAACCTAAAATATCAGAAAAAGGTAGAGTTTAAGAAAAATTATAAGAAATGAGAGTACCCTTATCTTGCGATTGTCCCCATATAATATTATTGCGTAATTTAGCTTCCTACATGTGAGATTTATTATCTTAAATGCCAAATTTAGCTTCAGAAATGTGTAATTTAGTTTCCTAAATGTGCAATATAAAAAATTAAAAAGATTTAAAGATTAAGAAATTTGTATAAAGAAATGGGAGTAAACTTATTACGTAGAAAACACACCAGGCACAATTTTCTCTTTAAACTTATTGAGTTTTTAATTACAAAATAAAGAAAAAAATAATTATTACTAAGTTCAATTAATTTCTATCCTGAAAATGGCAGAAAAAGTGTATGATGATATGAAATGATTCATATTCCATATTAATATTAAAGTTACAAAAGGCAAATATTAAGTGAGGTGGTCCGCCAAATTTATTTTTTATTTACAATAGTGCTCCGCAGTGTAGAAAAGGTTGAAAACCACTATATTAGACAATGAATGTGACGAACAACAGTTTTAGAAAATCACCATTTTGGGTTTTACAATGTTCATTTTTAAGTAAGTCTGAGACATACTGTACAATATGTTCTCCAAAAAGTAATCCTTAGAACCAAATTAACTGTGCCATAAAGCTTAGTCCAATTTGCGTTAGTCTCGTTTAGGTTAAAAAGAAATGGTAAGCTTGTACCTAATAAAAATTAAATTTGTTAGACAGAAAAACTAACTAATTTACTATACTAATGTTTTTTTAACCAAACTTAAGTTATCGGGTATTAATTTTTTATAACCTAAGCAATGTTTATTCACTGAGATCCTCATTTTCTGAAATTATCTCTGAAAAAATCAAATCGATAATACATTAAAATTGCAGTATGAAGATTAAATTTCAAATTTAATTTAGAAAAATGGATTTTAAGTATTTGCGTTGATTATATTCAAGCAAACGACATCAATTTCAATGATTGATGACAACAGATACCGTGTCATTTTCATAGTGCTGGTATAGTGGTACAAGTTACTTTAATACAGTATGTACTGTAATTGATTGTACATGTTATAGTGTGAATTGGCGTTTTGGAGTTAGCTGATGGAAGTTTATAGTGGATTAAAAATAAAAGATGGTCCGGCAACGCCCCTCTGCTGACAAACATTCTCAACGCTGAAATGAATTAACGCTGCATTTGTTGTAGTTCTATGAGTGGAATTGAGCTAAAAATTCATTAGGTAAACTCCATTAACGTGGAATGAACAAACTGAAGATTACCGAACTGCATTAAGTGCAAAACAGCAAATGCAGCAATATTTTTATGTGGCTTCTTTAATATTAATTGACCATCTCCATTCATCATAAAAAAATTAAACGAGATTGTGAAGGCAAATAAAGTTTAAATGAACTTTCTCTTTTATACTTTAGCATAGTATCGGTATAGTATGTTTCTATCAAATTTATTTTATATTATAAAAGTAACAAAATCGATAAGCAATCTTTGCAGCACAATCATTTTTAAATTGCGTCACATGTATTTGGTATTTTTAGTTTCCAATGATGTTATGTCATTTACTTCAAATCGAACTTTTCACCGGTACAAAAACAGATATTTTTCAACAAATTTCTTTGTAATTTAAAGTTTTTTTTCCCTTTATTAACAGAAAATTGTAATTGTTGTATTGTAAGTTACCTATACAGTATACTGGCAGCAGTTTTTCAGCAAATGGCAGGTAACACCAATCAATAATTCCTACTGAAAAACACGAATAGCGCAGGAAATAGCTGAACACAACATTTCGTGTTACCTAACCAATTATCTAACCCAAATCGAATTTGGCCATAACTAAATTTATTATTGACCAACCGTTTAAGAGCATAAAACGAGACCTAGATCAGCTTTAAAAAAGTAAATTGAAAGCTCCCTACATTACGACCGCAATAAATATTAAACACGATAATTACTTTAGATAAATTATTGATTTTATTAGAATATTTTGTGTTTTTTTCCCTTTATTGTTCAATAAAAAAAACTTTTAATATTAACAGTTTATTTAATACAGTAACTTATCAAATGAGCTTGTACAGTATTGCTTCTATGTGTACTTAATACAATAAATTTGTTAACCTTAACTATCTTCTAAGTTTAAGGTTATGTAACTTCATTATACGTAGCATATTAAGTGTTTTCGTAAACCACTTGAGTCTGCAAATAGAATTTAGTGCCAACTACCTCACAACTCAAAACAGTCGCTAAAATTAATAGAAAATAATGTTAATATTTTTTAATGTTTAAAGAAAGCAACTGTACAGTACAAACTGTACTGTACAACTGTTTAATTTATTGTTATTGAGCTGGCGAATGGACATTCATTTGCATGCAGAAAGAGTCGATGTAATGTATTGATGACAAAATAAAATATTAAATATTTCTCTTGGGTGTTGATGTATGTTTTTCACCTTCAAATGTATGTTGTTGCCAGGTGATGATCTACATTTGTAACATCAACAAACGACGTTGAAACGATCTATAAAAGCTCTCTGACTTTTCTCTTTCTCTCTGTCTACCATCATTCTGGCTGCCATTTGTACGAGCATTTTATCATTTGCATAACAGTACTGTAGATACGTTTTTTGATTCATCCGAAATGGCTGCCCTGTTACTCGTGAGTTGAAACATGACACTACTTGAGTCAACAACTACTCTGCATTTTGATGACAAAAAAGTGCATGCTAAAAGTGTAAGCAGGTCATGTAACATGTAACGACAACATTGGTGGTTGTGATATGAATACGAATTAAGCAGAGGTGGGGAAAAGCTAAGTTACCTTTATGATGGATATCAATTGTTAGGGGCTAAAAGTCCAATCCATCCAGTGCAATTCTGTTTACAAAAAAAATGGCTGTAATACTAAATAATTCCGGAAACAATATTGAGGGTTAATAATAAGTTAGTTGGCCATTGAATCAGACAAGAAAGCAACAGCTTATGATTTTATGGCGATTTGTATTGCACACATCATGTCCATTGTGGGGTAAAAGCAATAATAATTATCGATGTAACAAACATTTTCGTTGATTAACAATGTTAGTTAATTAGAACTGTTTGGCAGTTGCCTAGGTGAAACAGCCTTGTATAATCCTTATCATCAGTACCAATTTCTCTTTGGTTGTTATTTTGTTATTAGGGTTGCTGGGTTTCTGCTTAGTGAAATGCAATATTATTTTAGTCACGTATTGCTGAGTACGGTATGCATGCAATGTGTATTTGTATGCTGTAGTAGTGAAAATATATAGGAAAAATCTACTGTAGCTATTACTGTGAATTTTAACAGGTGCGTTGTGCTGTTGTGATATTTTGGTGCTCTATGTGTACTAGTCTTGTTCTTTGATACGATACCGGATGTCACGCGCAATTTAACGGAATTTATTTCATTTTCAAAGTAAAATTCGTATAATATATTTAAACTTATATTTTAACAGCAGTTTCCACGAATTCTATTTTTTACGACAAAAAAATGTTACATCTACGATGAAACTTCGATTTATACGACTTGATCTCTGAATAGAAATTTAGCTACAGTTAGTAACGTTAAAATAAAAATAATAATGAATTAGATGACATTTTAACTTTGTAGTGTAAATATTAATGTTTATATTTTCTTTAACTTATTCAAAATATTTACATTGGACGTTAAACCGGTAACTTCACAACAAAACTAACTGTTGTCAAAAAGTTTGGTGTTTACTTTTAGGAAGGAAGATGAAAACTTTTTCGTAAACTATACTTGAATTTAAGCAGTAGATTAAAAAAAAGATTTTATCATTAAAAAAATTGACTATATTATTTATCAGTTTTACTAAATGCTTTACGTTAGAGAAAAAATTGAGGATTGGAAGTTTGAAAGCAAAACGGAGATGACATTTATAAATTTTAAAATTCAAAATCCATTCAGTCTTAGCTCATTATTATGTTAATAAGAGGAAGTGTTTTTTTTTTTTCTTCAAATTTTTTTTACGTTAAGATGTTTTTGAAATTAAGCGAATTTGTGTTGAGCAAGATGCTGTTTATGTGAGATCAGCAGAATAGCCAGTCATGGTTGTTTGAACAGAAAGGCAAGCAATTTAAAATGTATTAAATTATCTTTAAACTTGGAAGACGTGATGGCAGGTGATTCACCGGGTAATTCCCATGACTACTGCTCAATTTTTTTTCTTTTCTTTAGTTAGTTTTATACTGTACAATACAGGGCAGTAAGTTTTGTTGTTTATCAATTGTATTTGTATCGGCGCTTGAAAATGAAATGGTATCATGATGATCGATATCGGAAATAGATTTGTCATCTGGGCTGGAATAAGCCGGATTATCCTCCACATTTCCAACGTTTTACTTTACTTCATTTCTGTGTTTGTACCATTTGATAGTGGGACAGTATTACGGCAATGAAAACCGTCGCTTTTTTCAAACCGTATGATTGATTTTTTAATGGTTAAATTAATCGATTTTTCTTTCCCGGAAGTTGTAGCTTTTAGGGGTGTATGCTGCTTGTGATTAATTAGAGAATATAATTATTATGATGGGGCATAAACACCACTAAAATTGTGAAATATCGTGTCCATTGTGCTGATAGAATTTTTAGATAATACAGTGGTGTAATTCAATGATAGTGGCAAAAGAAAAAGAAGCAATGAATGATGCTAAATAGGTCATAATTTTACTAAAACGAAAATTGGGTACGGCAAGTCTAAAAAAAGTTTATCAGCAAAACGTTATAAATTTGTGAATAATTATACGGTAAAGTGTATTATAATGTAGATATTAAAAACTAAAACATAAATTATAGTCAAAGTAATTGCTAAAAATATAAGAAAAATTAACAATATTTTACTAAGCAATTTAAATGTGGCATTACTAATCAGATTGATGAAATTTTTGATAATGAATAATGATTTTACTGGTCTTTTCGATGAATTATTAAAATAATACTAAATAAATAATAATACAAAATTACGTGTCACACTGTAACACCGATCATTTTTAACTGTAATCCTTATAAGTTATAATTTTTTTAATTTCTAAATTAATCATTAGTCATAACAATACGATCAATACTGAATTAGAGCAACCATACAAATGACACGACTTTACCTTGAATAAACACTATAATTAAGTTCTGGGCGTAAGAAACAATAGTTATTTGTTTATCCAGTATATGATTATTTGTATAACTTTAATATTAAGTTACTTTTATTTTTTATACAGATTAAAAAACAAAAGCAATATTAATTGAAGCACATCAAACTTGTAATTTTAATTAAGTTATATAATGTTAATACGATGCATATTTTATACAAATTATTGATCTTATTAAAACTCAAACTAATTTGCACTATAGTGTTTTTGTACTTTAGTGTTATCCAAATCAAAATAATCAATCTACGAAAATGAATGACTTTTTGTTAATTGCCACTTTTTAGTTTTACTTTTTAAAACGGCAAAATAAACAACTTTTAACTATAGCTTAAAAGAAAATAAACAAATGCCATTTATTTTTATAACATTTTAAAAAAAAAGTACTTGACTTACCTTTGTGTTTCTTTTTTCTATGTTGTAGATGAGGTAATTCGGCTGTTAAGCATTCAACCATCAGTATAAATTTGCCAAACTTTCATCTTTCTGTTGGTAAGTTTTTCATTAATATTTATTTTCTTAAAAAAATCGAACTTGTTGATATAAAACTTAAGTGGGTAGAGTAGATTTGATTGGCGAGAGCATATTTAACTCACTTAAGTAGTAAGTCCAGTTCAATTAGATTTTTTTCCTATAAACCAATTGCAGAAATGTATCGCGTTCACTTTATATACAAATGCACACACACACACACATACACACACGCATCCAGTGACTCAAGGCAATTTTACTTGCGTTACATTCAATGTTTTCTACTCGTTGTAGTGACTCGTACACATACCGTGTGTATGTACTGTAGTGAAAGACAGAAAATAGATGTGAGAGATGCTAACAAGTAGAGAATATCGATCAACCGAGTGTATCGCGTACGCATGCTCATACAAAAAGATCAAAAGGAAATGAATAAACAAACGAGATACAGCGCCTCTAGCGGATTAAAGTCAGTACAACTTAACTCTCAAAAAAATTTGCATCAAACAACAAAATGAATCTCTTTTAAACAAAAAAAAACAATATTTGCGAGCTAAAATTAAAAGGGATTTTTATTAATAATCAATGACTTATTAAAATAACGGTTTGGATTATTTTTTTCAAGAGAAATGGTGAAATTAGTTATTTTATGTTTTAATACAGTAAATAACTTAATACCGGGTTAAATAATTATAATTACACCTTGCCAGAAAATATTAATATTTATCAAAATTGTATATTTAATATTTTAAACATTTTAACGTGGATTTTAACTTTTAGTAAAAATTCAGCCATTGGTAGCTATTTTAAACTGGCCCTCGGATTAGTAGAAGTTGGTCAGCCCTATCTTAATGAGATTTCCACACGCAATTCAGTTCATTTTACTGTTTTCTGTAAAGTGTGCAGTATATTGTAGTGATGGTTATTTCAGTTTGCGTGAGCGTTGTTTTGCTTTTGGCATTGGCTGAAAACGCCTCTCATTTATTAGTTGATGACAATGTACTGTAGTACCAAATAGTTGCAACAAAAGTCCGGTTGTTGCTTATGAAAAGTTCATTATACATATTATGCACCGTATACGATCGCTATGTCTCGACTTAGCTGATCTGAGACGATCGATATTTTATATTTTAATAATGCATTCTTTTGTTGATTGGAATGGTCACTAGCATTTTATTGGCATTCGATGGTTCATCCTAGGTCATTCATTCCTATTGTTTCTTTTTAAATTAATTGCAGTACTGAACAGTATATTACAATTTTTAGGTTATATTGAGACAAATCACTAAGAAATAAATTTGTTTTGATTTAACAGTTGAAGTCAACAGAATTTATAAATTATGTTATATATTAAATAACATTTTACGAAATTTTAGGTGTTCAAAATCCTAATCATAATGCATTGAAGAAAGGGTAATTCCGTGTTTTATTTTTTTAATTTCTGTGTCACATTATCAGATAGTCACCTGGTGTCTTGAGAAGTTGAGAGTCAAGATTACCAACATCAAGAAATTGATAAACCAGAAATACAGTATGAAATGCTAAAAGGTAAAACTTTTTCTCAATAAAAATATGTTGGCATCCTTTTCAAAGATCAGTTAAGTACATGTACCTGAAAATTTCTGAAAGAAAATTGAACTTAATATTTTTGTTGTCAAAGTAAGTACAGCAGTTTTAAACTTACCAATATTTTATTTCACTAACGGTCAAACAACATCTTTGAAATCAGAAATAAGAGGAAAGAGAAATTAGGTCAAAGAGAGAGAACGTCATTAGTATTACAATGTTATTGATATTTAAATTAATTCTACACTAATCTGATTACAATATTTCATTTAGAATATTTTGAATTGAAAGTACTGTATGTAGATTATTCTTTTATTTTTGCTATTTTTAATGTCACTATCTTGTCATGTTGCATCAAATATATGGTTGTACCTATTTTGGATCTTGAATTACATGTCACATGTGAAAAAACAGCTTAAAATGATTAAATTAGTGCAACATTTTAGTGATTTTGGTATTAAATACAAAGGGAATGAATATAGTAAAATTAAAGTTATTAAAAATATTTATTAAATGGCATTAAATACTGTATTATTGTATTACATTGTAATTTGTGTATGTGTGTCAAAGTAGCCACAAGAATTAAAAATTTACAAGTTTCACGCCAACAAAACTACTGGCCGTTATATACAGTAGTACTGTATCAACAAATTTTAGGATTAGTTAAAAGGTAATGTTTAACAAGACCATAAAAATCTATCCCTTGGATTAGTGATAAAATAACAGAGAAAGGTGTCTGGAGTGGGACTAATTTAACTCATTGCTTTAGGCATTTGTAAAGACTATTCCCATTTTAACTTATTTTTGTTTTCAAAACAATTACATTTTATTTTATTGAATTTTTTCAAATAGGAGGAAAAGAAAATGGAAAAGTCAAGGAACATAGACACCTTCACATCAGCCTCCAGGTGCTTTGAAATCTACCAATAACGAAAGCTACAGTATTGCTTGAAGAAGCGGTGTATTTGGACACTCACTAATCGAGTACAGTAACAAGAGTATCTTTTTTTACTAGAGCTTTTGTCCAAAAGTATGTCAAACTCAAGACTCCAAAAGTATATTAAACCCTAATCGTTAATGTACAGTATGTTAGACCCCTATTCATATATAAAACTTGTAATTGGTTAACAAGGGCTTAAATTTTTTTTTATTGACTTAAGGGTTCCATGTAGCCTGGGTCCAACGACAGTAAGGTTTTTTTTGGTCTTAATGGGTAGTTCGCCAAGAGACCATAGTTCAGAAATTCACGCCGCAGCGGTGGTATGGTCAGTAAAGCACAGAACCGCTTTTATCCAAATTATTAGTTTAAAAATATTTCTGTATAAAAGTTTTTGAGCAGAGCGCTATCATCAGTAATGGATACATCTAAAAAATTAAAAAACAAACGATAGAAAATGCCACTTAGTGGCGCCACATTGCGACTCCAATTAACTTGGCCCTGGAGTTCTGCCATCTAAAGTCCACGATTTCATCATTTTGAATAACTCTTTTTAAAAATTTATTTGGAAAATGGGAGGATTTGATATCAGAAATACAATATAAATTTTTTATTACGATATTTTGAACACCATTTACCAAAAGAATCATAAAAAAATTGCTCATTAATAATTGGGCAATTGAAAATAAACTCTGATTTTATGTTATCGAAATTGTAATAGTTTTTGTTGATCAGTGATCAAATACAGGTAATAAAATGTACAGGGCCGGCCTGTTCCAAGAATGGTCTCCGGGTGCAAGTGATCAGTAGGAGCTCTCAATTATTTGTAAGGTGTAAATAAGTTACAAACATAAGGGACCCCCAAAATGTATTGGCGGATGCAATTTCTAAAAATGTTTTTAAAAAATTCAAAGTTTTATCAATATTTAAAAAAATTATTCGTTATAGTACTGTTTGTAATGTTTTTTTAAAACGATAATGAAATTAATGATTAATTTATATAATATTTATTATTATTATTATTTACTAGGTAAATAATTTTTAACACAAGATAAAATTTCTTTAAAAACATTTTACTGTTACAGTATTTTAATTAATTAATTTTTTGTTCACCAAATTATTTGATAACATTTTAATTACCGTACCGGTACAACTCTGTATTACCGTAATTTTAATTAATACAGGTACGGTAGCTTTAAAAAAGCGTAATTGAGCGCAAAACCGCTGTTACTTAAAGGAAGCCTTTAGCAAGTCGTGACGTTACATCCGGCAAGAGAAAATTCTTGTGTTCGCCATATTTTTTTTGGCGGGTTAATGGGGTTGTTGAATTTGGCAATCTAATGCCATCGTATTAAATAGCGATTAAGATTTGTTTTGAATTTGGACGGAATCTCGACTTGGAGATTAAAGATTGTCAGTCACAGCGATCATCGGCATAGTTATGGCTGGTAAGAGTTTCGATTTCAATGTCGGAAAATGTGTAGTTGGTAGAAGGGGGGGTTTCTGTGTTTCTTGTACCAGGTATCTATTAGCTTCAATATAATTTGAGGTTGTAGTTTTTCTCTCTCGTTTCCCATTAATAGGCAATAACAGCGAGATTCAGTGGTGCTTTTCACAGGTTAAAGGAACATTGGACGACGATGTTACCGAAGGTACGAGCCCTGCAAAAATTGCAATTATTGTGTTCGATTCGATTTTGCAAAATCTGCTTTTGAAAAAAATTTACTCTCATTTTGCAATGTCGATACAAAATGTTTTGCATCATTTTTTATAACTGCATGGATGCTTTTGGCAAACGATTACTGTTTATCTGTAGCTGTTCAAAAACAAATTGACATTGACTAATGCTGAGCACTTGTTCAGGCTCTGTTAGAGTAAAGTGTCCAGTTAATCTGACAGCTAGATGTCGGTTAAGTTGCTAAAAGCATCGACTAAATTCATTTTATTTTTAACTTAAAACTATATTGAGTTGTTTCATTTAAATAGCCGACATCATTTCGTGTGTTGAATTTAACGACGACGGTGAGCTGTTGGCCACTGGAGACAAAGGTGGACGAGTGGTTATATTTCAGAGAGATCAATCGGTATGATTGACATAATTTACTGCTTGTTGTTTAGTTATATCCACATACATTTCTTTTAAAATGCTTGGTTTACTCCTGGCTAAGGTTTATTTAGTAGTATTTGTGTGTTACTGAACAAGTTAAGTGCTTAAGCTTGCAGTTACAGTATATCATGTTACCTTGTTTATAGAGAAAAATACATATTGTAGACATCATTGGTAGATTTAAAGGCTATTTTCGGTTTTTTATAGTCAATATGTGTTATTATTTTTAACATATTGTTTTGATATACTGTCCAGTTTTGTTTTATCAAAATTACTTTGTCAAATAAACACGGAATAGCTTAACGGTTTATAAAATTTTAGAATTACTGAATCATTTTAGTTTTATTAACACGTAACTAATGTTCGAAATTTTGTAGAAAGCCAGGAGTTTCTATGTTTTGTGGAATAATCTATTCATGTTTATGTTATTTATTCTTGGTGTTATTTACTGATATTGTTTTATATCTTAGTCAAAAAACTCCATTCCTCGTCGTGGAGAATACAATGTGTATAGCACATTTCAAAGTCACGAACCTGAGTTTGATTACTTAAAAAGTTTAGAAATTGAAGAGAAGATTAATAAAATTAGGTGGCTGAGAAGACGTAATGCTGCGCATTTTTTATTGTCTACAAATGGTAACCACCAATTATTGATATTTGAAACAGGTTGTTATAGTTTCTTGTTTTCGTTATACGATTTCAGATAAAACTATAAAATTATGGAAAGTTTCTGAGAAAGATCGGCGAGCGGAAGGTTATAACTTAAAAGAAGAAACTGGGCAAATTAGAGATCCTTGTCAGTTAGCTTCTCTTAAGGTATTGGTTAAGTAATTCAGTCATTGCATTTGAATTAATAATGAGTTGTTTAGTCTTCATTTGCATTGCAGGTTCCTGTTTTGAAGCCGATGGAACTTATGGTGGAAGCTAGTCCTAGAAGGATATTTGCTAATGCCCATACTTATCATATCAATTCCGTCTCCGTTAATAGTGATCAAGAAACGTATTTGTCAGCTGATGATTTAAGGATTAATTTATGGCACCTAGAGATTACTGACCAGAGCTTTAGTAAGTTTATTTTTTGATAAAACTTTATTGTCAAATTACGATCTTTGTCGTTATTTTGTGTATAATGTTATCGTGTGGTTTTAGCTTTAAAGCATTTTTGAACATTGAATTTTTTATCTGTAGATATTGTTGACATTAAGCCAACAAATATGGAGGAGTTAACGGAAGTAATAACTGCGGCCGAATTCCATCCTGAGGATTGTAACATATTTGTTTATAGTAGTAGTAAAGGAACGATACGCTTGTGTGATATGAGAGCGTCAGCACTGTGTGATCAACATGCCAAAAGTAATATTATTTGGGTCTTCTTTTTTTAAAAACTTTTCCTAATCATTTTATTATTGTAGTGTTTGAGGAGCAGGAGGATCCTACTAATCGTAGCTTCTTCTCGGAAATTATTTCTAGTATATCGGATGTGAAATTCAGCAATAGTGGTCGTTATATGATCTCTAGGGACTATTTATCGGTTAAAGTTTGGGATCTGCACATGGACACTAAACCTATTGAGACCTATCAAGTTCACGAATATTTACGAACTAAGTTGTGCAGTTTATACGAAAATGACTGCATTTTTGATAAATTTGAATGCTGTTGGAATGGCAATGATTCGTAAGTTCTATTTTATTTAACCTTGTCGATGACCAAGATGTAGAAAAATACAAATATGGTAATTTAGGAGAACGTTTTAGTGCTGCTAATAAGGCAGATTTTTCTTGGCATTATTTAAAGATTGTTTTTAAGTCTTGGTCATTGTGTATTATTTGAGGTTTTTGTATTGATTTGCAATTGATACGGATTGTATGTTTTAGCGCAATTATGACTGGATCATACAACAATTTCTTCCGTATGTTTGACCGTAATACTAAGCGAGATGCAACGTTGGAAGCTTCCAGAGATATCGCCAAACCAAAAATGGTTTTGAAGCCGAGGAAAGTGTGCACTGGAGGTAAAAGAAAGAAGGACGAAATCAATATTGAATGCCTTGATTTTAATAAAAAGATTCTACACACTGCTTGGCATCCTACGGAAAATATCATTGCCGTGGCAGCAACGAACAATCTATATATCTTTCAAGATAAGTTCTAACTCAGGGATATACGATAAAAACAAAAGATGTGATGCAAGGATTAAACATCAAATAAGTAATCGTGAAGTTGGTTTCCAACTTATTAAAATACAAACTCCCCCTGAGATGGAAGACAAAGATCTTTTCCTTTGCTGTACAAGACACAAGTGATTATAGAGGGCGTGCCAAGAAAGTTGTAGAGCTTTTCATCTCTCCTTCACTTGACCAAAACTTGTTCTGCAAATAATAATACCCGGAGAAAATATACTGAGGTGCCTGGACCTTGATGTTTTTGGGAACAAACTACAAAGTCTGACTGAAATTTATAATTTTGTTTTGCAGAAACAATGCGTTTTAAACGAATATAAAAAAATGTCGACATTTATTTCGTTCATATAGCACAATGGAACGTAATTCTGTGAGAAGCGTAAATCTGCTGAGCAAAAATAATTTATACCATCACCATTTTTTTTTACGTTTGCATGTGTGCTACTTAGTGTCAGTGAGCGACAGGTGCCAATTATAATAATTGTATGATTGTCATTTTTTGATTACACGAAAGCAAAAAAAAAAAGACTCCAATCAAGTATGAAAATATTTTCTCCCCTGAACCTATAACAAAATTGATTTAGTAAACAGTTTGATGATGAGACTAAAAATTGTCAACAATTTCAAAATCAATTAAGCTAGAAAATGGATCCTTTGATCGTCATTACTAGTAAAATCGAATTAGATCGTGTGGAAAGTCATTCAACACTGAAGTCATGTCATTTTAATCTCATCGCTCATCTGATCTGTTTTTTTTTTGTGCGCGTAAAAATAAGCTAAGTGTTCTGTACAGAGCTGTTACCATGTGAACTAGCAGAAACAAAAAAATGTAGCAGTTATTTATGTCTTTGAAATTTGAAAAAACCCTTCTTAATGACTGAAATGACTATAATAGTCTAGTCGTTTAAGATGTGTGTTGAAGGAACATTCCTCGCTTGCGTAGCTCGTATCAATTGTCATTTCCATTATTTTGTTTTGACAGAAATCGATTTCGTTATTTACTGATTATTGCAGCTATTTTAAACTGGTTTTTCATTTTCTCAAAATCCTCCTCTATTATTCCTTGTGTGGTCCTTCATTACTTAAAAAAAATCCCATTGGTGTCACAGTCTGATGCGTGTGCGACGCTTATTAGTTGACTAAAAAATTTTAACATGTCCTTAATAGCTTAATTTTTTCATTTGGTCTTTAATGACTGGCTGTGTGAAGAACAAGCTTAAGAGTCTTTAAGAAGAGCTTGTCCAATGTTCATTTTTTCTGATCACTGAAAATTATCTCTTGAGAGTAAAAATGAGTGATAAATCAATGCTAGTTGTCACAGTGTTTTTAAAATGCCGAACATTTATTGCATTCTGCAAAATACGTCGATCCACTAACCAAAGATAAATACAAATAAATGGTTCAGTTGCTCAACATGAATGAGAAATGTATACTTTTCGTTTAAAATAGGATATATAATTTTATTTAGTTATGCCGATGTGTGACTGACCACATCTTTGGTAAATATTTAGGTGAATTTGCTGTAAGGAAATGTTGACGCCACATTTGTTCCAATGCCAACAGTCCTTTACTTTGTTGCATCTGTTTAACAACCTGATAGCCATGTTGAATGTACTCTGAATTTTCAATCCTAAAATTAAGATCACAAGAATCGTTAGAATTTGTTTGAAATATAACAACCGCTTGCTAGTAATACTTTATGTCCAAATTCAAGGCTTCTTTTAGGATCTCAGGGGTTACTTCATCCACATTGAAGTAATCGCACAACACTGCTTCCAACTCTTTCCGTCTCGAGTCTGGAATCGCAGCTTTTGATAGTGCTCTAGAGTCAGTTAATCTTAATCATTTATTTCTGATGTAGCATTTATTAATTTTTTACCTTGCAGCTGAACGAATTCGTTTTAACTCTGGGTTTTCTTTAACTCTTGAGTTGTCGCCTGAACCTAAAGGAGCGTTAAATTTTTTAGCCAAATCATCTTTAAAGATCATATCTTGTAAGTTGCTGAACTGATGACATGAAAAACATAATAACACAATATCATGTGATTTGTGATCTTTCATTTCAGCTGGGAAATGTCTAAGAAAAGAAACAAAGTTTACTATGTGTAACTAGGAAATGCAAACATGTTGAAAGCAAACCTTCTGTATTCATGAGGAATGACGTTTTTACGAATCATCGAGTTCGATCGACCACAAACAACGCATACATTATCCTTATTTTGTAAATAATAATCGTCTTGACTGGTCGGTCGTCCTCCAGGTTCGAATCGAAGTCTGACAACCATTGGGTTTTCAGATATTAATTCTAATTAAAGATATTTATTATTTTAATTCGGTTCATCATCGGTTACTTCAGTTTACTGTACCTCCTAAAGATTCCTCGATGTACCATAAGGCTTTTTTGGTGCTACATGTGCACAATGGTTGTCCATCTGGTGCTTGTAGAACGTTGTTGTGATAAAGAGGAGATTTCCGAACTGTACCTAATAATTTGCTTTCTGGTTTTGGTTTAATAGAATGTGAATGATTTGATTTATCATTTACTCTCATATTCGTCATTTTTGAGGGAGAAAATGGCCGATTGACGTATTTGCGAAATGGAGAATCAGGAGAGCTCCAAGGCACAGTGGAAGAGAAAAACCAGTATATTTTCTCCCATAAACTCATTTTGGCGTAGACCAGAGTATTAAATAGTTTTACACCTACAAGTGCATCGATTGCAGCATACTTTGCCTAAAATTACGTTAAAGTTTAATTAAAAGATAATATAACAAACTTAAATAACTTATTGGTTATTACTTGTTCCACAGATAATTTTGGACAATCCCAATCACTACACCTTAGATCATATGATTTATCAAGAACAATACCAAGAAACTGGTATGCCAGCCCTTTCAGTCCATAACTAAAACACATTAAATGTTAGAATATTCCTATACAGTGGTTACTATACAATAAATAAACATTAAATAACCTGTTAACTTTATTATGTGTGAGATCAAATGCCAGCCAGCCAATGTCTAAATAGCTATTCACAGCGATTTTATAATCGTTAAACAATTTTGAAGCATCAACATTGGGGTTAACACCAACTTTTAAAATTCTGAAACCAAACAAAATTTTCTATATTATTGTGATATTATTACATGTACAATGAATCAAATGTTTACTTTGGATTTGCTAGAATATCTAGTAAACTTTGTGGAATGCAATAGGGTGGCCTGAATTTACACAGTCGAATTAAAACACACAGCCCGTTTGATGTTGACAACTGCAACAAGGAGACTTTTCCAGTGTTACTGGTCCACTCACAGTCAAAACCAATTACCTAAGAATTTTAATCAAATACAAGTGTTAGATTACTTAGTAAATGCACAGTTCAATCTTTTCAAATCAAAATAAACATAAAAATTGAGTCAGAATTGTTACCGTATAACAAATGTTAATTAATCTAATTTATACGTTACTTCTTTAAATAAATTAAATTAATGAAAACTGGATTTTTGACATAGTACAGCATACTACTAAAAATATTAAAAAATGAAATTTATAAATTTACCATATCATTTTCACAATAAGGAATAAATTTGGGGGCAACTATTTCTTCCCAATCAAACCAATTTTCTATGACATAAAGTGAAGAAATATCCTCAAGAATATCATTGCGTAAGCGCTTGTTAATATAGTCGAATGCCGCCCATAAAATCACTGTAATTAATTAAAATATATATATTAATTATCAAATCATAAGCAACACTTTGCCATATTAGCATAATTTTTAAAATACCGAGACAAGTACGCTTCAAGTACAGTACTAACTTATAATCAGCGTTACCTGGTTAAAACTTAAGATATCGACAATTGAAAGAGAAGGATATGGTACCGAAATTGTACAAAAATGTACAATGTAGTACAATAAAGAAAAATTTTAATTATAGTATAATACTTGAACCAGGATTTTATTTTCATAAGTTACCGCGCATTTGAAAATATCCAAAATAAAGAAGCAATTCTTTCAATTAACGGAACATTACAATTCTTCATTGTATATTTAAAAAAAAACACTAACTGACTGTTTATAGTTTTCATTAAGTATCCCAATAAAACAATTTCATTCGTTTTGAGGGTAACCGTAAAAAGAAACTTTTGAGTTGGATACCTAGTACTTTTTCAGGGCCCTAATTGTTTCCTGTAGTACAGCACAATAATTCAATTGTTTTAAGAGTCTATAAAATAATACTGTAATTAAATTGTTAATTATTATTTTATGGAGTAGGATTAAAAAAAGGATTTTTCAAAAAAGCCATGCTTTTCATTTACGGTTACTTGTAAGATTTTTTACTTTTAAGAAAATATGATTTAAATTTGGTTAAGCTAGTTAAAACCGATATATTGTTTTTTATAATACAGTAGAAGTACATGTACCTTATATCTAAATTTTGGTTATTTTAAATGTTAAACGATTGTTAAAAATGATTTCTCTAAAACTGTTACAGTATTTAACTATCTCTTTGATAAAACCTTTACTGTATAAGCTAAAATGACACAACACGGTACTGTCATTAAAATTGGTCTGTTATAAGATAAAAAGAAATTTAGTAATACCGGTAACTTACATGTTCCATAACCAGTGGTGAAAGGTCTTAACACTTGACGTATATGTGTCGCTTTGATCCTATGGAAATACAGTATTATACTGCATTAGATCTCATGCACTTTATTAATTTTATAATAAAACAGTTAAAACTTACAGCATTTTCCAATAGTCTATGTAATCTCTTGCCAAGGCAAATCCTATTAAGTCTAGCCTACACTAAAAATTATTATAGCAGACGTTTTTACTTATGCTATAGATGGTTATGCAACTTAAAAACCGCAATAAAAATGCCTACAACGTTTAAAACTTTGAAGTTAAGTCGTATCGTAACTAATGCTCTATTCAATCACGATATTTGATAGAAAGTATGATTATAAAACGACGCATCAAAGCCTGATAACGGTTTCACCATAAGGTGTCACCAAGACGTATTTTTTGTGCGTATATTTCAGTGTTTCGCAACGTGGGACAATGTGATTGCAAGGTGGGAAATTCAAAAATGGTTTTTCAAGAGTTCAAGTTAACTGTATGACGAATTGTATGAGAAAACCGAAGTTAAAACAAGCAAAGGTCAAGTCTTGTTCATTTTACAATAACTAACCTATAAAATGCAGTTATCACTACACGACTTTTATTACAAGAATGGTGGCAAAATGGTCCCAAAGGATTAATTCAGACTATCAACATGCAGTAGCTGTTTTGGACAAAAAAGTACGCCCTATTAAGTAGACAGAAATCATAAAATTGCGTCAAAATAGGGACCAAATATACAGAATATACTAGTACATTGTCCGTAGCCCAAATATGCATAGTTTTTAACATGCAATTCAATGGGTGAACAAATGGGGAAATTGAAATGGGCTGGAGATTCGAAATTCTCCTTATCGGATACCACATGTTGACTCACCACGTGGTCTTGCGATCAAAATAGTGGTGACCAAAACAGTCAAAACGCTGAAGTTAACTAGTTTTTCGCCTCATGCTGAAAATAGATTAACATTCAGCGGTTTTAAATAAAATAATAAACAAAAATTGTTAAGGAAATGGTAAGTTAGGAAATTTATGAGTTTCGGTGAAGGGTGTATACAAGTATAAAATCAATACTGTAATAGATTTATCAATAAAAGATTTTATCCAAAAAAAAACCCCGGTATAATGCAGTGGTGGGCAAACTTTTTAACATTCAGAGCAATCATAACAAAAACATTTTTACCTAATCTAATTTAAACTAACCTAACATCTTTAATAATTGTAAAAACGTCTTTTTGGTGATTGATCTGAATGTAAAATAAGGCGATCCACCTATCGCGATGGTTTTCTAGTGATACAATATTGGCATCAATATATTTTCGACAAAAGATTTTTCGCCAAAGCAAACTTTAAAGTTAATACAGTATTAAAAGTATCTACCGTACCAGTATTTAAAAGTTAATCATTATTATTTTGGTAAACACATGTAATAAACACGTCGTTGAAGTAATCCCCAGATTCGAAATCGTGTTTTCAGTAGATATATCGATAAGTCTCAGTCGATAGAATTGCATTGGGACGCAACGCCAATTATGAGAGTCATCATCCAAGAGGGATGGGCAATCATTGGCTCGCGAGTTATCTCAACTTTGTACTTAACAACATAAATAAAAAAAAAATTACAATTTTATGAGCAACTCTCCATTGTTTTAATTTTTAATTTAATTATTAATAAATTTACTATTACAAACAAATATTTTTTCCTGAATTAAAGATAATGTCATGTAAGAGCACTAATAAAACAGGTAACAAATACGTAAAATATTCACAAACTATGTTTTTAGAAAATTAAGTTATGAAACGGCACTCTTAATTAAATATTCAAAATTAAGTTATGAAACGGCACTCTTAATTAAATATTCAAAATTTAGCTTAATGCAAGGGCTTTTAATTAAAAAAATATGAAGATGTTCTGACGTCCAGTTTCGGAGCTAGGGGGCTCTAAAACTTCCGCCCTAGCTTAACTCTATGGGAAAAAATAAAATCACAACTCGTCCGTGTCAACACGCCCTTGTAAACACGCCCTCGTCAACATGCCCTTGTCAACTCGTCCTTTTCAAGTCGCCCTTGTCAACTCGTCCCTGTGAACTCGTCCCTGTGAAATCGCCCTTATCAATTCGTCCTTTTAAACCCGCCCTTGCCAACTCGCCCTTGCCAACTCGTCCTTGTCAACTCGTCCTTGTCAACTTGTCCTTTTCAAGTCATCTTTTTCAAGTCGTCCTTGTCAACACGTCTCTTTCAGCTCGTCTTTCTCAACTAATCCTTGTCAACTCATCCTTGTCAACTCGTCCTTGTCAACACGTCTCTTTCAACTCCTCCTTGTCAACTCGTCCATGTCAACTAGTCCTTGTCAACTTGTCCTTTTCAAGTCATCTTTTTCAAGTCGTCCTTGTCAACACGTCTCTTTCAGCTCGTCGTACTCAACTCATCCTTGTCAACTCGTCCTTGTCAACACGTCTCTTTCAACTCGTCTTCTTCAACTCGTCTTCTTCAACTCGTCTTTTTCAACTCGTCTTTTTCAACTCATCTTTTCCAACTTGTCTTCTTCAACTCGTCTTTTCCAACTCGTCTTTTTCAGCTTGTCTTTGTCAACTCGTCTTTCTCAGCTTGTCTTTGTCAACTCGTCTTTCTCAGCTTGTCTTTGTCAACTCATCTTTTTCAACACGTTTTTTTCACATTGTCTTTTTCAACTTGGCCTATTCAACTTGCTTTATTGAACTCATCTTGTTCAACTAGCCTTATGCAACTTGTCCTTTTGAACTTGCCCTATACAATTTCATTATTTGTACTTGTCTGTTAGAACTAGCCCTATTGAACTCGTCTCATTGAACTAGCCCTGTGCTATTGATCAATTTGAACTTGCCCTATACAATTCACTCTTTTGCACTTGTTTGTTAGAACTTGCCCTGTTGAACTTGAACAGTTGAATTCGCCTCATTGAATGTGTCTTATTGAAGTCGCCCTATTGAACATGACAATTTCCGTGCCAATTTCTAAGACATTTCCATGAAAATTTCTATGTTTCCATGACATTTCCATGATATTTTTATTACATTTCTATGACAATTTTATTACATTTTCATGCCATTTTTATTACATATCCATGACATTTTCATGCCATTTTTATTACATTTCCATGACAATTCAATGACATTTTTTTGACTTTTCCATAACCTTTTTATGATATTTCCATGACATTTTTATGATATTTCTATGACATTTTTATGATATTTCCATGACATTTTTATGATATTTCCATGACATTTTTATGATATTTCCATGACATTTTTATGA
>JAAFCF010006680.1:21109782-21192389 GCA_013389785.1 Helicorthomorpha holstii
TATTCACCATGCTATAATGTCAACAGCTAAAAACTTTGTTGTTCAAATCTATGTTTGGGGTTCTTTTTACTTTTGTAAAGGAAAAAGACCGTTATTTTTTAAAATACAATGAAATGAAGGTCAAAATATGTGCACCCCATTTACTAAACACTTAATGATGTTCTCTTGATGGTGGCATCTACGTAGATATTAGGTAGATCTCCACCAGTAGCATCTCCCATTAAATTAGGGGAGTTTCAATAGAAACATCTGCATGAATTATTGGTGTATAACATGTAGATTTATACACTGCAAGTAAAAAAATGTAAAAGTTGCCAAATCTACTGTTAATCTTAGTAGAAGCCACGTAGATTTTTATCTGGTAGATATGGACACACAGAATCTACGTAGATTCCAATTTTTGTGCTGCCTGGGTAGATACAGTCGAGTCTGTTTTATAGGGCGACCTCGGGGAATGAGAAATGGGCTCATTAATCCAATATGCATGTAAATGTGCGTAAAATCGTAAAAAAGTGGTTTTTTTCACAATATTTTATTAGATGCTATAATAATCTTTAGTAGTGATAACTTGTACAACTAAGATTACATATTCAGTTGAAAAAATCAGTGATTTTGGTTTGAAATTAACATATGTTTCTCATAGACACATCTCATGACAGATTATCTCCTTATAAAATGAACTACAGTGTAGTCTGCAAAATGTTCTTCTGAATATCTTCGGACTATTGCAAGATATTTTAAGACATTTTTGTAAGAGACAGTAGATTATGAGAATAACCTACATTAATACCTTTAGCCACATTCTTCGGTGTTTTAACTTCAATGCTTCTAAAATGCTCAATCTTTTACTTTTACAAATTAAATTCCTTTAATGAGAAATAAGTATTTCTGTATCTAATTTAAAACAAATACAGTACTGTATTTTAAAAATATATTTTTAGCGTTTCTCAGCTGTGAAGTTGTTCCATTCATACTTGCATGATACAGTATAATATTTCTATTCAGTAGTGTCCCTCTCGTACTTCTTTTCGGGGACCAAATATACAGAATATACCAAATATACATTGTTCGTAGCCCAAATATGCATAGTTTTTAGCATGCAAGTCAATGGGTGAACAAATGGGGAAATTGAAATGGGCTGGAGATTCGAAATTCTTTTTATCGGATACCACATGTTGACTCACCACGTGGTCTTGCGATCAAAACAGTCAAAACGCTGAAGTTTACTAGTTTTTCGCCTCATGCTGAAAATAGATTAACATTCAACAGTTACAAACAAATAAACAGAAATTGTTAAGGAAATTACCGGTAAGTTAGGGAATTTATGAGCTTCGGTGAAGGGTGTATACAAGTATAAAATCAATACTGTAATAGATTTATCAATCAAAGATTTTATACAAAAAAACTCCCGGTATAATGCAGTGGTGGGCAAACTTTTTAACATTCAGAGCAATCATAACAAAGACATTTTTACCTAATCTAATTTAAACTAACCTAACATCTTTAATAATTGTAAAAACGTCTTTTTGGTGATTGATCTTAATGTAAAATAAGGCAATCCACCTATTGCGATGGTTTTCTAGTGATACAATATTGGCATCAATATATTTTCGACAAAAGATTTTTTGCCAAAGCGTCCGGGCACCACTTTAAAAGTTTATACAGTATTAAAAGTATCTAGTACAAGTATTTAAAAGTTAATCATTATTTGGTAAACACATGTAATAAACGCCAAAATAATTTCAATGATATAATAATTACAGTAGGTGCAAACAAATATTTAATTAAACTACTATATCTTTAAATTTATTTTTATTACCGGTATTCGAGTATACTTTGAAAAAAAACGATTCAATTAAATTTGTTAATTATTGTGGATTAGAGACTGCACGCTACCAAACTTTCAGAAATCTTCTTTCCAAAAGAGACCGACAATTAATCGAGAGCGTCCTCTTTGAGTTAAGTATTTTTACATTTTCCATATTAATTTTCTCGAAAGGCTAAAAGAGTGCGCCCCTAAACAATCCTCGATGACCAATGGGAGTAAGATTTTTAAAAACTTTGAAACTGTGCAGGCTGGTTTAAACTTGTTTTCCTTGATAGAGCATGCGCAGTATTGAGTTGTCATGGTTGGCCGTTGGTGGCGTCAATTTCCTGCTAAGTGATTTCATTTTCATTGTTGTAGTCGCCATGTTCGAAGTATCAGAGATGTCTTGAGTGTAAAATTTTATTGTTCTAATTTTAAAATTACAGAAAAATGTATGCTGTACATTCCAATGGATAAATCGTATAAAGGCTACAAACGGATAATTAAAAATGTCCAAGTAAGTTATCTTATTTTGTTTTATTTTTCTAGTAATTTTAAGGTAAATGTTTAAAAAATAATGCCGTACGTCTTTTGTTGTTGACTGACTTGTCGCTTGTGTTGATTTCCAAATTTAGCTTGTATGTGGTTTTAACGTTGTTTATTAAAATTTCATATCAAAGAAGATTTAAAATATCATTTTCAAAGTTAAAATTACTATTGTAATCGAAAGATCGTGGTAAGAAAATTAAATTTTAATGTGTGAAGTATTATGATGTGCACCGAGCTTTCCATGGCCGGTTTGATTGAGTCACGAGTCACAGCAAAAGTCGCAATTGAGTCAAGGACCGACCTGTATTTGATTTTTAAGTATATTTAAATTTTAGTCACTTTATTTCGTCAAACATTACGTTACAAAATTTAACCTCATTGAGAAACTCGTCTCTATTTTCTCGCGAGTTTGTGTTGTAGAGGGAAAACGTATGATTTAGTCACGCACTGACCGAGGTCAAAATGTGAATACTTACAGTGCTATAATTTTCCAATATTTTCTATGCAGAGATTCAGGAAATTCATGGAGCAGTTTTATTCCGGCTTCGGACAAGGACCGAGAAAGGGAACAGAATCACTCTCAAGGACAAGTTCAGAAAACTTTAGGGATGACTTCACCTATAACATTAGCTTGTCCTAAAGCAGTGGATATTCAGCGAACAAAAGAGTTAGAAGAGAGCCTGATTCCTTATGATGTTTTTGAAGCCGAAGGAGAACTGAACCATCGGTTAGTTAACCTTAATAATAACGTCTTAGATCATTTAACTTTACGTTTTCTCTTTTAATATAGTATGGAAGTTCTAAGCAAGATCAATAACTTAGTGAAAGAATGGATTAAAGATGCAAGTATTAATAAGAATATGCCACCCAGTGTGGCCGAGAATGTCGGCGGAAAGATCTTTACTTTTGGTTCATATCGTCTTGGCGTCCACACTAAAGGTATAATTAAACTTATTTTACTCATGTTGCATTTAATTACAATATGAAATTACTCATTGCAGGTGCTGACATTGACACGCTTTGTGTCGCTCCACGTCACATCGATAGATGTGACTTTTTTAAGACTTTTTATGAATTACTGAAAGAGCAAAAAGAAGTTAGCGAATTAAGGGTATGTTTTATTTAATCGTTATTATTGTTTGTTAAAGATTTATACTGATTCATTGTTCTTTTTTTAGGCAGTGGAAGAAGCCTTTGTGCCAGTAATTAAGATGAACTTCGATGGAATTGAAGTAATTATAAAATTATTATTGAATGTTTTAAGATTGTTATTTATACTTGTTGCTTATTTACAGTTGGACATGCTGTTTGCTCGTTTAGCGTTAAAAGCAATTCCTCCAAACCAAGATTTACGAGATGAATCGCTTTTGAAGAATTTAGATGCGAAATGTGTGCGCAGCTTGAATGGTATAGTTGTTAATTTATATTCTTATCAAGCAAATTTAATCAAATTTATTGTTTGAATAGGTTGTCGTGTTACAGATGAGATACTGCAGCAAGTTCCAAACGTCGAGAATTTTCGTCTAGCGCTACGAGCTATTAAACTATGGGCGAAAAGTATGTTTGGCGAAATAGTGTTTCAACGTGAATTGTTTATTTATTTTATTTTTTTATTTTAAAGAACGTGGCATATATTCAAATGCTATGGGCTATTTAGGAGGTGTTTCATGGGCTATGTTAGTAGCGAGAACATGTCAATTGTATCCGAACGCGGTGGCTGCAACTTTGGTTTATAAATTTTTTTACGTATTTTCACAATGGGAATGGCCGAACCCCGTTTTATTAAAATCGCCTGAAGAGAGTAAATTAGGATTTCAAGTTTGGGATCCAAGAGTTAATGTAGGCGATCGTTATCATTTAATGCCTATTATCACTCCTGCCTACCCCCAGCAAAACTCAACATTTAACGTGTCGCATTCATCAAGGACAGTGATGGTCGACGAATTCAAAACTGGTAAGTACTTTTCTACCAGCAGAACTTGCAAAGATATTAATGCTTGAATTTTAGGTTTAGCAGTCACGGAAGATATACTTGCTGGGAAATTGCCTTGGTCCAAATTATTTGAGCCAATTAATTTTTTTGGAAAGTACAAGTACGTAAGATAGACTTATCACTTAAAAATGGTAGATTTAATTGTTTTTGTATTTTTACTTAGACACTATATTGTATTAATTTCAAGTGCGTTAACAAAAGAAGACCATCTAGAATGGTATGTAGTATAAAATTTGTGAAATATTTAATGACATTACTAATTTTTTTTATTGAAATCATTTAGGTGTGGTCTAGTTGAGTCTAAAATTCGTCATTTGGTCATTGGACTTGAACGCAATCAGCATATAACATTAGCCCATGTATTTCCAGAGTCGTTTCCGCCTCTAAATCAACCTGAGTAAGTTATGCAATATTTGAAAAGTTGTACATTTTGACTAACTTGTCTTATTGTAAATTTTTAGGGACTGTGCGGCTTTACAGTGGTTTATTGGATTACAGTTTGCTAAAACAGAAAATTTAAACGTTGACTTAACATACGATATTCAAAGTTTTATTGAAATAGGTAAGTGTTAATATTTTTGACAAATAAATTTTATTGTTAATATTTATTTTATATGAAATATAGTTCATCGTCAGGCCGTAGCTACTAAAGTTATGAAAGAAGGCATGAAAGTGGAAGCGAGACATGTAAAAAAGTACGTAATGGAAGCATTTTATCTTTTTGTTACTGTTTTATATTAAGTTTTAATTTTGCAATGCAGGAAGCTTCTAAGTTCATATGTGTCAGCGAGCGTTTCCAAAGGGACCCAAGAAAAGCGGCCAAAGAAAAGGGATAGCATGGTAAAAACTATTTCTAGAAATTCCAAGGTAAGTTTTCTGTACTTTTTCAGCAGTCATCGATTCAACTAATGACATGAAAAGAATGAACGGTGGGAATTTCTCTTGAGCTTAATTTTATGAACTGCTTTAATGTATTACGAAAAGTTACAGTTTGCTGAAATGTTACAGATTTAATTGAAAGTTTGTGGACAGCTTTTAATTAAATGGTATTTTATAGCCAACAGGTACTGTTAACAACACTAAAGTCGATCATGGCGACTTAAACAATAAAACAGATAGGGTTTCATCCGGTGGTTCATTATCACCTAAAGTTGTCGATGTATATAGATTTTTATATTTTTTGAATGTAACTTGATTTCAATGATTGGTTTGATTTTACAGGGAAAACTTTCATCTCAAAATGTGGACGATAATCGTTCTGGTTCCAGGTCGTCATCATCATCTGGTTCTTCATCATCACCCAATCGCAGTCTTGACACGTCATCTCCAAATATAATGACTAAAAAACGAGCCAGTGATACCGACTTACCGGACATATTGCAGAATAAACGACCGAAGAAAGGACAACAAACTGCAAATAATGACACCGAGCTAAAATCCAAAGAAGGCCGGTTACCATTTCTGGAAAGTGACTCTGAAGATTCTGTTAAAGATTCACAGGTACAAAAATTCAGACGATAAGACAGAAAAAACATTACGCAACATGGAAATTCCTCAAAGATGTTGTGTAATGTGGGCATGTGCAATGAAAAGAAATTTACAAAAACAAATTTAAAGGAAAAAAGAACAAAATTTAAATCAAGATTTTTACTTTAATGGGAAAGGCAAAACTGTACACTTGAACAACAGTATTTTGAAATCAAAATGCTTTACCCATTAAAAAAAGACTAAACTCGTTGGAGCTGCTTATACTACAATCATTTTGGAAGAGATTTGTGAAACAATTTTGAAGAAATAGTTTTGGCCTCTATTTCTTTTTATTTTTGTTATTGGCAAGATCATATTAATTACTTTGATGTAATTTTTGTGTTGTGCTAACAGAAAGGACAAACAGAGGGCTGTTTGAATTCTACTCCTTTCATTTTTGATGCCGACTCATCACTATCTCACGATGACAGTCGAGACAGCCTGAGCAACCTCAGGGTTGAATGTCGCGGAATAACTGAAGAAACAAGAAAATTGGTAATATCGTCATGCAGTAAGTCTTAGCGTCAAGAGGTAACAGATACAAATTACCTTTGTAACATGAGCATTGCAAGCATCATCTGATTTTAATATTGTAAACATTTTCCTGTTTCTTCGTGTATTTGGATGGCCAGTGTGTGTATGTATGGGTAGTTGGGGAATGAAGAGAAGGGAATGAAAATACGACAAATTTTTTATACATTTCATATCAAATAACATAGAGGATGTGAATATTTATACTTTTTTGGCTGTATGAAAATAATGTCATCTACAGTTTTTTACATTTACGTTCATTCATATTATTCTTTCATATCAAATTTATTTGTACAATTCATTTCCTTCTTTTAAGTACATAGGTCCTCTTAACAATTTCAGGCGGTCATATTAGAAGCAGTTTGTGTCATTTGCGTGTAATAATTGTTGTGCCTATGCGCGTATAGTTGCTTTACTGCAGGGCTTTACTATTAAATAATATTTTTACAAAATTTTCATTACTTTTTTATTTCGCTGACTCAATTTTTTTCCTTTATTGCAAAATCGTAACTTTCCTATTTGTTAATTTTCATTAAATTGATTATTAAAAAAGCTTTCTGAATAACAGCCTTGTTTGCTTGTATTGTTTCCCCACTAAAGTTTATCAAAATCGTTATGATCAAAATATACTTTTGATCACACTGAGCGTAACAAAAGTGTGTTTTAAACGCATTGTAATTCGAATTGCATTGCGTTCCAAACGCTCCTGAGACCGTTCAGTGTGACCAAGAGTATAGCGAATTTATAAAGATCTTGTAATACTTTTATTTACACTTTAAATCCGTTGATCTCAGCCAGCAAAGCTTAGGCAGTTCTATCCAAGTTGTTTTAAGAAATAATTATTCAATCCATTAAATTAGCTGCTTGTTGTGAAAGTTACTAACAAAAAATGACTAAGGGTAGTTTTTGTGACACTGATTTGACTAAGAATTCATTTGAAATATTATTAACTCTTTTTAATGGGATGTAAGTAGAATGAATGCTTTATAGGAACTGTTATAGTTAATACTACGTTAGTTTTTCATATACAGTAGTTCATTTTATGCAAAAGGTTGTTGCAATAAACCGTCCTTTAATATAGAGTTTAAAATTTCTTACCTTGAAAAGTTTCATCGAATTTAATCTTATTTATTTGAGGTCTTGACTATAGGTTGAGTCTATTTTCTATCACTGTATGTTCATCTCCGTTTATGTCGTTTTCTACTTTATTTTGAGTTTCATAACACAGTATTACACTTTTCAATAGTTTTATTATGATTTAGCTAATAGTAATTTGTTATATTAAAGCTAAGATTAGTATAACATTTCAAATATAGATTTACTGACATTTATTGTCTGCATGTTTCAGAAAAACTTTCCAGAACGAAATGTACATAATGACACCAACAACAAGTTGCCGTGTTCTTCATCAATCATTCCTAGCCAAGCACCTTCTATAAGACCGACGTTGACTTATAACGAAACATAAATTAACGTTTATTAAGGTATATCAATTCATATGTGCCTGTGTAATCTCGTACCATTAATTTTTGTTTGTATTGTAGTTTTACTACAATAAAGTTGGTGATACGTGAGACATTTCTAGAAAATATTGTGTCGAATTAAACCGCATCTTGAGACAACTTGTTTCGGATATCAGTATGTATCAGATTTTTATTTTCACACGCAATCTGATTTATGAGGATTTAGCAATTGACCAAGTTCTTTTTATCCTCGAGTGTTATGTTAAACATTTCAGACTCGAAAGGCTTGATCATGTAATGTACAGTGAGAAATTTTGTTTTAAAAATCTTGATAAACAAGAAGAAATGATAGTCAATCGTATGGTGTTTCATACCAACGTATTGGGTGACGTTGTAGTTTTTACAGAACGTTTACTGAGCTGGTTGGGAAGGTTATGGATTAATTATAACTGTAAAGCCGCATTAAATAAATAAATCATTTGTTTGCTTGGTTTTACTTATTTAACTGATCACTTTAGTTAATTTTTTAAAAAAGTACGAACTGATTCTAAGAGTGGATTCAAATTTTAGTTGTGTGTACTCTTTGGACATTCTGTGTGTCTGTTATTTTTTTTTTTGTTATTAATAATTTCAATGAGATTATTGCTAATACGATATTTAAATGTACATCTTTTCTTAGCTAAATCAATTAGCTTGATAAATGTATTGTTTTTAATACCAATGATTATGTTTGCAGTACAGAATTAGAGTTACATAAACAAGTTAATCTGCGTGCTATTTTAGTTTTTAAGCAAAATTTTTTAAGTATGAAGAAAAAAACTTGGGAAATATTTGATTGTTTTAATTATTAGTTTTAAAGCAAACTGTAGCAACATTTTATGACGGGTATACTTACATTGTTAGGGTTTTGACTAATTGTTTTCACAAAATTGTATGCAAAGTTTTTAGTTAAAAGTTAGATTGGTGACATGTATTCAAACTGTCTGAGAGTTGCTCACTCTATTTTAAACGGTAGCATCTTTGACATCATTTAATTAGAAACGGACAAAGAGGATTAATCACTAAAGCCAAGCATGACTTGACACGTTAATCAGTCTACATTTGAATTGATCCAACCCCAGCAAATTTTTATAACTTTGACATTTTATGAGCAACGAATAGCAGTATCTAAATGCCGATTTTCAAAGTACTGTATATTATAATTATGACAAAAACCAGTCATAATATAAGTGAATAACATATCTATTGCACAGTACTTTTATTTTTGATTAATTTGTAAATTGTAGCAATATTTAGCAGAAAAGGCAAAATAGATGCATATGAAGTTGTTTCTAAGGTTGCTGCATTTTAAAATGGAGCGACTAATTCTTCCGACTTAAAAGTATTTCAAACTTATAATCGATTTCTGTATAACCAGTTATTCACCTACAACTGTTTTTTTTTTAATCATCGTCATTTTAATCGCTATAACAACTAGATTATGGCAAGTCCATGCTCTTTATCAGTGATTCCAAATTTATGTATCGTATTTGAGTTGAGTTTTCACATTTTAATGGTATTTTAAATGTGATCTTAATATTTATGATTCACTTGACATTTAGTTGGTATTATATGAATATGTAGTTTG
Organism: Helicorthomorpha holstii; assembly: GCA_013389785.1. NCBI lineage: Eukaryota > Metazoa > Arthropoda > Diplopoda > Polydesmida > Paradoxosomatidae > Helicorthomorpha > Helicorthomorpha holstii. The sequence continues at coordinate 21,119,280 of JAAFCF010006680.1, forward strand.
ATTTCAGGTTTATTTATAAACTTTTATGTTTTAATTTGATTGTTAATGCAGTGTAGACCAATTCGAGAAATGGGGCTATTTTTACTAAAAAAAAAAGGAAACCATCAAATTGTTTTAATTGTATTACATTAAGTATTTATAATAATTAGTGTTATTATGTTACAATAGAAGTTGGTTGGAAGCTGCTGTAAGTGCGATTATGAAAATAATTTCAATTAAGGTTGTATTACTTTATTTGACAAATAAAAGAAGCTCACTCTAAAAAATGATGAAGTTTCACTACTCTTTATTATGCATTCTTAATTTGGCTACTATCTCGTATAATGCAAAGGTTTGGACATGTTTTAAAATTACAGATACACAATGAAAAGCATTTAACACGAAACTGAAGGATCGAAATTATTTCTTCGGGTTAAAAGAATTTCATGTTAAACGAAGCATAAAAAAACTTACTAACACCGATGGCTCCACAAAGAGAAGTGAAATATTTTCGTGTTAAAAGAAAAATAAAGTATGAAAATGGCTATTCTTTTGTCAAGACCGCATTATTACTGTGTTAACCGATTTTCATGTTAAGCGTTTTCACGTTAAACATATTTCACGGTACTTTATCATAAGATTGATAAGTTGATTCCTTTTACTTCACCGAAGTGCAATCTTTTCTTGTATACCTTAAAAACAGAAACCACCATAAAGAAAAGAATTGTTTTTTTAAGAACTAAGTAAATTAACCCTGAGTGCTTATTCAATGATTATAATAAAATACTTAAAATAAAACTTAAACTGCATCGGTATTTAAATTTTGGCGGCTTAAATAACAGATTGCGTAATATCCAATAGAAGGCAGTAGTGGATTAAGGGAAAGGTCGTTTACCGGTTATATGCGCATGTGTAATTCCATGTTTGTGGTGATCAGCAGACTTTGGCAGAAGTCGCCTTTTAGATTCTAGCTGTTCCAGCCAATTTCAATTAGACAGTTTATTTCTCTGTTTGCAGGACCTTTAAACAAGCAAAGATGGTAATTATAATTTAAAAATAATTATAAATATCAATTACATAAATGTTGAATGTTAATGTGTGTTTGCGTGCTATGTAAAATGAATGAGGAAAGTAGCTGTTAACGTATTTTTCCTGTGAAATTTTGTGCCCTTGAGGTGACTTTGGCTATTATAAAAATGCCACACATTCAATAATTACAAAACCGACAATTAATTAAATTATGTATTACACTTCATAATTTAGTGTGTTTTTGTTGAGAAATTATAGTTTTCTGAATAGTTGCCGGCTTTCGTTATATCATTCTAAGATTACGAATGTCTTATCTAATCTTAAAAGTTGTCCAAAAAGACTAATATGAGTTTGCAAAATTTCTAAGCCACATTAATAGAATTTTCATGGAAGTTAAGATAGACAGCTGACTTAAACGATGCAGGAAATTTTGTAATAAATTTATGTGAATTGTTAATCAGCTAGTTATTTAAATTAACGAGAAATGTGGTGCTGCTGTTCTGGTGACTCAAAAAAAGCGACTCAGACAAGTAACCATTCCGCCGATTCTATTCAGCAACAAAGTCAACCACTTAAAATGAAGGTCAAGGTACATCGTAAAAATATTAACCGTTTAACAACATTATTACTGTATATTGATTAGTTTTAGTTAAGTTAAAATCATGTTCAGACAAATCGAAATAAGAGCCTTGGAGCTATAGTAAATACTGTATAATGTTAATGTGTTCATTGTAAGGCATTATAATGTATTTCTTTATTAGGCATTTATACTTGTGTTTATTTAAATTTTTTTAAAATTATTACTGGATGGTTTTCCTTTTCTCAACTATACTAACTTAATCATTATTCTGGAATTTGTCTTCCAAGTTGCTCAGTGTTGTCAATGCTGTCTTTATCGGGTAGCAAGAAGTCAGACAAGTTCTGCAATTTAATTAATCTAACAGTGATGAAAAACATGACTTTTATTCAAGTAGTTGTTGCGGACTTTTGATTACCCGGTTCTAATTTCGATTTGTCGAATTGGTTAGGTTTCTGTTGATTACAGAGTAAAAATAAAAATCTTTTACGTGAAATTTACCGATTCGTTTTCAGTTCACGAATTGATTACATATAAATGCACAAACAAAAATAATCATGATACAATTTACACCTGTTATATTGTTAGATTTGCTGATAAATTCTTCTTGTGGTCGCACCCACGTAACAAGTGCAGCTGTGCCGTACAATTAATATACCAAATCTATTTTTATTGAATGAATGCTATAGAGCAAGTTGAATGCTTACGTACAGTGTAATATATAAAATTATATTGGTTCACGTATCTAAAGCTTATCAGTTACTATTAAAACGAACTTTTCCCTTTATTTGGTATTAGTTTTAGGTATAGATAGTAAGAGTAAAGATTACATACTGCTTTTATTGGCAACTGTTACTTAATAAAGCATTTTATATTCAGATACACACATTATTGTACTTGTTTACAGTAACTCAAATTCAGAGATAATTGATCAAAAACAATGTAGCTTTTAAAGAGGCAAATAAATGATCTTTTGAAATATTTTATTATTTAACATCAATTATGAATATAACTTATTGAGTTGTAACAGCTAATAGAAATTCTCAAAAATCAGCAATTGTTTTTGATGATAATAATTGTGCTATGGTTTATTATAGTCTGAACCCATTCGTGTTTTGGTTACCGGCGCTGCTGGTCAAATTGGTTATTCTTTGGTATACATGGTCAGCCGTGGAGAGGTTTTTGGTGCAGACCAGCCGGTAATTCTTCATTTGTTAGACATTCCGTTTATGGCTGGAGTTTTGGAAGGTGTGGTAATGGAATTGACAGACTGCTGCTTGCCACTTTTAAGAGGTAATAATTAAATTGTCTAAACATGGCAATTATGCAACACGTCATGCGTGAATTTTATTTGGTAATTATAGTTATTGTTTTGGCAAATTTCTAGGTGTTGTATCAACTACTGATGAAGAAACTGCGTTTAAAAACATTGATGCTGCTTTCCTGGTTGGATCGATGCCCAGAAAAGAAGGAATGGAACGAAAAGAATTGTTAGCTGCTAATGTTAAAATTTTCAAAAGTCAAGGAAAAGCATTAGACAATTTTGCTAAAAAGACTGTTAAAGTGAGAGACTTTGTGTTATCTTTGAATTTTGATAGTTTTTATTAAGTATTTGCATTATTTTAGGTATTGGTTGTTGGCAATCCAGCCAATACGAACGCTTTGGTTTGTAGTAAATATGCCCCATCAATTCCAAAGGAAAACTTTTCAGCTATGACTCGTCTAGATCAAAATCGAGCTCAAGCGCAGGTACTCTTATTATCTGCCACTAGGTGATGATTGTGTTGAAATAAATCTTTGCGGTGTGCATTTAGATTGCTAGTCGATTGGGAATTCCAAATGCTGATGTTTCTAATGTGATTATTTGGGGAAATCATTCGTCCACTCAGTTTCCCGATGCTAGTAGCGCAAAAGCTAAAGTTGGTGGTAAAGTCGAAACTGTTTCAAAGGCTCTCAATGATGATGCTTATTTGAAGGATGAATTTATTACTGTAAAACTGTTTTAATATATTGACTTTAACATGGTACTAATGCTATTTCTAAATTATTTCAGACAATTCAAAAGCGAGGAGCAGCTGTTATTGCTGCTAGAAAATTGTCCAGTGCAATGTCAGCTGCTAAAGCTGCTTGTGATCATATGAAAGATTGGTGGAACGGAACTCAGCCAGTAAATTAAATGAATGTATAATAGACTATAAGCAGGTTAATTAAGTCAATATATTTATCTAGGGCGCGTTTACGTCAATGGCTGTTTATTCTGACGGATCATACAGCGTACCTGCTGATGTTATGTACAGCTTCCCAGTAACTATTGGTGCTGATCGTAAATGGCAAATCGTTCAGGTGAATTAGTAATTTAAGTTTAATTTTATTCGAAATACAACACTTTATATTTGTAATGTAGGGCTTGCCAGTTAATGATTTTGCTCGTGATAAGATGACTATTACCGGTAAAGAATTGCTGGAGGAAAAAGAGGAAGCGTTTGCAGTGTGCCAAGACTGACTAACTGATCCGGACAGTAAACTGTAAGACTAAATAATCATTGCAGTATTGTGAAATTATAACTACTCTAGTATATTAATTAGTTTAAAACTTGGAATACAAGATATTAGCAATTAGGCAAACTGTTTGCATTGCTGCACACATATACTAATATCCGAGCCAAAATGAAACGATATGAACTTTTTTATTTGAACTTTTAACTCATTGAATACCGGTATACTCATTTAAATTGGTTTATTTCTAAAAGGTGAATATTATCTAAATTGTTACTGTATTTACACATATCAATAAAATTGTTAAAATGTTGTTCTTGTATACAAAAAAAAATAAATTTAGAAAATCTATGACAAAATTTTCGATGCTTTAATTTTTACAGAAACGTTTCAAAAATTTTATCTGACATTTTAGATAAGCTTCTCTACAATAATTTTACAGTAATGATTTGTGTATTAAAGCATTACTGTAATTATAAAGTTATTAATAGTAATAATTAGTGCTCTTTTTTTATTTAATTGTTTTCGGTAATTGAAAACAATTTAACAGCATAATTTGATTTCTTTGTTTTAACTTTTAATAGTGAGATAATAATTGCGCTTTTTTTCTACCAATTATTATGTAAAGTAACCGATTGATACTGTATTTTTAGTTTATTGTAGCAGTCGCATAACTTAGTCTGTGTAAGCGTCGACTGAGAGTTAAGCTATCATAGTTTTAAAGAGCCCCGACCACTGCCAATATTTTGGATGGATGATGGAGGTTTTTTTCATCCATCCTTTCCTCGAGTTATCCCACTGGAGATGGAAATGGTGAAGGTAACGACCATTATAAAAATTGAATATACAATTTGAAATTTAAAATAATGAAATATGACTGAAATAATGGGGAATTGTGGCGTCATGCCTAATACCTTAGTAACTCCAGTCTAATTTACAGCTTAGTATTTATATACAATAAGTTAAGAAAGTCAGTTCCGAGAGATACAAAACAATGGCCGAACACTAAAGGTAATCCGAAAAGAGATTTTTCTGTGGGTATTAACCTAATCTAAAAATTTATCGAGTTTTTATAAAAATTAGTAGACTATATGAATCCAAAAACAAATTTTATAGCCTTCTAAAACTATAATCTGAGGGACTTCCTCCTTCAGACACCACGTTTCAGAATTTCGCCATGCCAGTCTTATAAAAAATATTTTGAGTCATAACTAATTCGTGATAACCGCTTACATTTGATCTTGCAGTATTTGAAGTTTAGTTCCAGTTACAGACATCTGTATTGTGCATTTCTACACAAGAAATATAAACGCAACAAAAACTTTTTTTTTTCTCTTAAAGTTATAAACAATATAATTTTATAACGCGTATAATCATACATATATTTGATTGCCAACTAATAGTAAATTTCTTTCACAATCAACTATTCTGAAAAAAAATATATGTTCCGATATACGGTATTGTATTTTAGATCTAGTCTTCTTCCGTTGGCAGATTGTAGCATGATTCTGCTCGATCGCCTAAAATAAAAGATTATGGTCAAGTTAGGCTATTGTTATTATTGTATTTTAATAAATAGTATTATACTCAAGCCAAGTTTATAGAATCCAAGGAAATATATAGAGCACAATGTATTTTTGTGCAAAGAATAAGATGCGATTTTTTGACGATTTTAAATAAATTGATTAATGGAAAGGTATTCTAAATTTAGGGATTTTGATGTTAAACACTAAATAAAAGTATATTAATTGTAAAACTGAATTTAAAATGGTATGACTGCTATTTCGGAGTTCAAATTTGTCGTTATTTTACATTACCCACAAGCTTACAAGTTTATAGTCTTTGGGTGACCAAAACTTGGCATAGAGTATAACTTAAGTGTTACATAATATTAACCAACCATTATCATAATATCTGAAAATGGAAGTATAAGCACATTTTCGATTAGAAACCTTGGCAGTTTCAGTAGCCATTAAACTGGCGCACACTGGTACATATTCTGGAAACTGGAAATTAAAAATCAATTATTGACTAGTTTAAAAATAACTCTCTGAAGTTACAACAAGAACTAATTTAGTAACTTAATACCTTGTTGTAGTATAAAGATACCACTGTATTGCCATTTGATGTTTCTACACGTTGTGGTCCTTCATTTCGGCTCTCACTTGGAAGTCCACTCCAGATAAAACCAGACAAAGTGTTAAGTTGCACTATGACCATACCTGAACTGTCATTCGACAAATAACTACAGAAATGTTAAAGTAGAATTAATGCACATGAAATCTTTTTATGGTAGTGGTTGTTATAATCTTACGTCGAGCAGGCTTGTAGTATATAGCTATTAACTGATTTTGAATTGTGTTGTAATAGAGAAACAGTCTGCGTATGATTAAATACTGTGTTTTGGGTGTCATTAACATCAACATTGTAGTTCCACTCAACCTGATTTTAGATAAAATTATCTTATAAGTTTGCAATTCTTAAACCATGGATAGTTTTTAATGAATTATTGTCATTGACCTGAGCAACTGCAACACCGTTTCCATAGGCTTTAAGATTGACTGACCTTACAGTGTTGGGAACAATCTAAACCAACACAGATAGTATTTATGAAATTTAAATCCAAAAAAATCTAAATTTATATAATAGAAGGAGTTACTTCGTGTTGTTGCTGAACCAATTCATTTTGTTGGTTAAAAGCTAAATCTGCATTTTCATTGCCATACAAGATAGCAAGTTTAACGCTGGATTCAACAGGACCAACAAAGTTTGGAGCAGCATGTCCAAGAGCTTGGATACCAATTACAGTGTCCTTTAGAATAATAATATATTAAAGTTTGTTATTCTTAATTTTTAAGTTATAACAAACAGTAAATTACTTGTGTAGAGCTATAACCTCCTAATGATGATTGTTTTGTCACTAACCAAGACACAATTGGCAGTTGATTTACAGCTGATTCATTTTTAATTATGTATGTTAGCAATGCATAACCAGTAGCTTCAATATCCAGTGGTCTAGCCTGTCCTTGCCACCAGCGTTTAACTTCACTTGCATTGCGTTTAGGCAATGTGTAATGCCAGTATGTTAAATCGCCTAAAATACTTTTTATAGTTTATCCGAGTTAAAAATTTAAATATCTATCGTTGATAATACCTTCTTTTGTGGCCAAATTGTTCATTTTTTTGAAAGCTTCTTCTGCTTTAGCGCTCTTGGCTAACTGTAAAGCATAGGCAACAATAGCAATGGAATAAGGGTTATCGGCTTTATCCAAGTTGATTTCCACAAATGAAACTGCTTTGGAAATGGCATTGGCATAGAATAACCTTTCACTAGTCTGAAAAAATACTTTCAGTTTGGGATTTATTTTAATTTGGCAGTTAACTTACTGAATTTTCAAGAAGCGCAATGAGAACATAAGCAGTTAGAGTAAGTGGTGTTTGTGTTGAACCACCTTGTATGTTGTCAACTGCTTCATTCATTTCTTTGAATGACCCATCTTTTATTTGAGATCTGATTAAGAATTGTTTAGCATCCGAGATCACTCTTGAATCGATTGTAATGTATGGTTGAGCCATTTCAAATGATTTCACCACGAATGCTGTTAACCTTTAAAAGTAAAATTATTTTTTAAAGTACTGTATTTTAATAACTTAAAGTGAGGCTTACCAGACACTTCCTAACATATCAACAGTTCCAAAAGTGCTAAAGGAGCCATCGAAACGTCTGTACGTTAATTCGGTTTGATAGCCTGAATTTGAAACATTATTAGCTATTTTCTTTCAACTGTTATAAGTAAACAAAACGCTACCAATTTGTAAGTGATGGTATAATTGATTTTTAAGATTTTCAGTTAAGCGGTCAGTTGCACTTAGATACTTTAAAACGACTATATTTGGTACAAAGTTGACCATATTCTGTTCACCACAACCAGAGGGTAGTCTCACCAAATTGTTTAAGTTGTTGATTACATTTCCCATAATATTTCCTTTAAATTTTTTAAAATGAAAATAAAACTTTTCTTAATAAGATTAAACATGTAAAGTTACCTATTCCATTAAATTGAATATAAGCTGAATCTGGAACTGCATTTTGTGGAACTTCAATATCAATAGTTGCTTTAAAGGTTGATTGACTTCTTAAATCAATAAGTAAAGGTTTATTGAAGTACAGAGTAACACCTTCAGGCTATGTAAATTAAAAGAAATTAAATTGATAGAACAAATCAAAGCTTACTTAAAGTTATACTTTAACTCTAAGTGGTTGGCGGATAGCATCTCCAGCCAATGCAGAGGTGGCTTTAAATTGAAGTGGTATAAACCCAACTTTTGTGGGTTTCAACAGGAACGACACTGCTTCCACGCCATTTGACGTTACCTGTAATGTAGATAAATAACAATTATTTTGACGTATATTTGGTTTCCCATAAATTTTGCAAACCAACATTAATTGTTTTAGTTGGGGTATTGTCAATTACTGTGTACTGATCGAGCTGTCCAACTGATTCTAAGGTAACAAAAACCTGTTGAGGATTTAAAGATAAAAATCATTAATTATATGATATTATTAAAAGAATTGCAACAAATATTTTTACTTCTAAATCTTTTGAAAGATAATTAAATACTAGAACTTGAATTGCGATAGTTTCTCCTCTTATGACTTGGTATGGAAGATTGACAACCAAAAAGAATGGTTTAAAAACGGTTACCTTGGATAAAACAAGATTTTAATTGTGTAAATAAATATAGTAATAAATTGATTTTAATCACGTTGTATCTATGGTCAGTTAAGCCAAGGCCAGTCTTTGAATTTAACGCAAAACCAGTAATTGCCCAAGAAGTGATTGTGTCAGGTGCTTTTGTTTCGATCACTGCATCACCATTTTCACTATAAAATAAATATTAACTTTTAAGTAAGTTTGGTTTTTAATCGTATGCATGTTTTAATTACCCTGTCTTCACTGATGTCCATAGCCATGTTTCTGGGAAGTTTGTTCTCACCGAAGTTGGGTCTACGGTTCCCAATCTATTAGCAGGAGCAGCAGCAGGCATGTGAAAACTAGTTTCAAGTGAGATTGAATCAGCTGTTTAAAATGGAAAACTTTATCAAATTCAGTTGTACAACAAATTTTAAAGTTGTAGTTACAGGCATAGTCAGAATAACCATAGCAGTCATTTTGTTTAAAATAAAGACCATTTGTTAGAAGTTGCACTCCTATAGCCTACATTTATATTACATAATATTTTAATCATTGATTATAAGAATTTCATTATTTTAAGCTACTTGAAATATTTGATCAAGTGTAGCTCCTGAGGGTCTGCCGATGAGGCCAGTTCTAGCGTAAGAATAATAATTAATTCCTGTCTCATAATTATTTAGTTCTTCATGAATCTGTTTTAATGAACAAATTATTCATTATTAAATTTTACCTATGTTGCGAAAAAATCATTTCAAATTATATTATCAATATACTTGTGATTTAGTAAGATCATTTCCTTCAGCCAACAGTAGAACACTTTGATCCGTAGCAAGCAAGGAGACGGTCGTATCAGAACTACTTTTAATTTTTATATTGAAATCATCTCCAGGTTGCGTTTGGTTTTTATCGAATTGTAAAGATAGCTAATAAAGAGCATTAGATAATTATTGACCATTTTTTAGTTATAAGCGAATAATTAATATTTACTAATGTCTGCATGGCACCATCCGTATCAATGGTCAGAGAATCACCAACAATTTCTCCACATGAAGTGACATAAAATACAGCAATAGCCAAGCTGGGAGACATTTCTCTTGTTATTATGAATGTGAAACTAGATTGATCAGTCGAATCTTTTAAAGCAATTGTTTGAGCTACCAACAATCTACCTCTTCCAGTAATCTGTAATTTTTATCATATTTAAAAGTACATTCTATATCTTTCAAATAATTTTTATAAATCTATGTACTTGATATGAAATATACTTTTCCAGAGGAAATGATGATTGTATTTTAACGTTTACTGACTGTCCTACCTTTTAATCAAAAGATTTCTTATGTAAGTTAAGAGCTTAATCATGTAATAAACCGATTTGTTACTTTAGGATTTTTAACGTCGGTTTGGACATGAAGAAATTTGTTGCTTAACGATTCAGCTATTCTGGTATTACTGTGTCTTAACAGTTGCTTATAAGAAACCTAAAATCACATTCATTACAGATTTTGCTATAAAATTGTTGAGAATGAAGTTACCGTTATATCAAATCTCGATACATCATGTGGTGGTGTCACTGTAACAACAGCCGTGCCATCTTTAGCAAAAGTAAAAGTTTGATTTTTAACAGCAAACGCAGTTCCATAATTAAATGTTGCTACGCCCTCTTCTCCTTCTGCTGTTGTGATGGGTTTATCATCAGAAGTTGATAAAGAAATCTATAAATCAATTAAAGCAAACTATTGAACTATATTTCCGTTTCACGTTGAGTTTTGATGTAATTACGGTGATAGTGTATGGTAGAAGTGGTTTGAAGATGTTGGGATTACTAATCGACAGTTTTTGGCTTTTTGAATACGAACGGAAATTCTGTGTATCGTTAACTTGAATTCCAGTAAACTCCTCAACAACCTTCCCAAATACTTTCAGAGTAACTCCTGAATGAAGGTTTTTTCCAAGTTTTAAACTTCCAGTTCTGACGAGAACAGTAGCAGTGCCATCAATCTATTGCAAACAGTTTCAGCGTTTTAAAGACAGCTTATAATCCAATCGTTTACTTTTTTTTAATAAACAATTACGTACTTTTCCACGGAAAACAGCTGGTACACTACCACATCGGTAACAGTATGACTCTGTGATCTCAATCGAATAGGTTCCTTTTACTGGTTGACCATAGGTATATCTTAACAGAATAATTTAAGATACGGTAATCTACAAATTTTAAGTGATTTCATTATAATGAAACTTACGTGGCGGTAATAGTAACAGGGAATTCATGGGTTTCTGGAGTGATGAAATTTGGAGGATGTAGAGAAATTTTAAAACGAGGCAACACTATAATAATGATGATTTTATAATATGATTAAATGTCTTTATAGTAGGATTCACGTTATACAGTACCATATTTTTCCACTTTAAAGTTCACTGATTTTGAAGCACCCTAAGTATTAGTTTAATGTTTAATAACTTTTCCGAAATTTAGTAATTACAGTACCGGGTATATGCTAACCGTTATATTGGCTGATTTAATGGACGCATGAATTTTCCAATGTCCTTCAACAGGCTGAGAACTAAGTGGCAAATCCTCTTCAAATATTCCTAAATTATTAAAATTATATTGTGAAATTAGTCGATTAATAATAACAATGAAAACTGTGTAAGTAATAACTGTGTAGTAATAATAGTGATATATAACAGTAAACACTGTGTAGTAATAACAGTGAATCTAATACAGTGAAAACTGTTTAACACGAAACTGAGGAGACTGAAATATTACTTCGTGTTAAACGATGCATACAAATAAAAATACAGGTTACTCGCCAAAATTACATTCATTCAGATTCAGTTATTACATTTCGTTTGATTATACATTTTGTACATACAATTGTAATAAAATAAAAAAACACCAATCACCTGTATGAAAATACGAGTACATAGTACTTGGTCGGGACCGCATTATTACTTTGTGTTAACCGATTTTTCATGTTAGGCAATTTCCCGTTAATTTGTTTTCACTGTATGTTAAATATATCAATCTAATTTGCTAACCTGATTCTGGAACAACGGTATCCCACTGTTTAATTCGATTACGTTTTCCATCCTGTTATAGCAATTAAATTGTATTAATGTTACAAATTACATTTGACCAACAGCATAGCTTACTTCAATATAGACATGCAAGTCTTGATTGAAGTATGGCTTCAGATCACCATTTATTGAAATCACCCGGAAATTAACTAAATTAAAAGTAGTTTTAGTAATTAACTTACTGTATAACTGCGGTTTATGCAAAAACGCTATAATGAGAACCTGTTTGTCCAGCTTTATAGATGCCTTTGTCAGTTTGAATAAATAGAGACGATTTCTTGTTGTTGAATCCAAAGCTAATTACTCGATTTAAATTTAATCCTCCAGCACTTCCTTTTATATTGAGATTGTAATTGCCTTCTGGCCAGTCGCCTATTTTAACAGGTAGAATTTCAGTGGTTCCTAATGCTACTTTAACTTTCCCATCGGAAAAATAGGATTCTGGCTTTGTTCTGATTTTATTGGTGTGACTAGTGCCTGATATAACAGCCGTTACAGTCATTTGAGAGTCACTATTGTCACCGACACCATCACCAATATTAGTAATGGCTATTGGTACTGTGCTTTGCGGAACAATTTTATTTGGAACCGTTATAACGTAGTAACTAAGTTAAATAAATTATTAATGAAAATAATGTGGCTTATGAAAGTTTTAAAATATTACCTTAAAGAGGTGGCCAATGGTAGCAAAGTCACCAAGACGGCCACCATATAACCCATCAACCGCCAACCCATCTTTTTAATTTATTCGTTACTACAAAAGGAGCATGACAAAAAAAACCAATTATTAAAATCATAACAAACAACGATCTATGAATGATATTTTATGTATGTGTATTAAAAGTAATAAAACTTACAAGAAACTTACTAAAAACCGCAAGTAATAAATATATAAGTAAAAACTGCTATACCGGTAGTAAAATAAATGCAGTTGCCAGTTTGATGCACAGTTAACAATGATTCTGTAAATGACTACTTCTTAAGTAAGTTAATATGTTTTTTTTTGATTCAAGGTGACCAGTTATTTAATATTTGACTGATACAGTTGAAGTGGCAGATTATACTACGATTTGTGCAGTTGGTACAGTTGACAACAGAAGTTATATTTAGAAAGACTAAATGCGATTCCCAACAGGCAAAGTTTTTTGTGTTCGATGTACTTAATTAGGCTAGTGTCTTACAACACTAAATTTTCGAGGATCAAGAATGATAAAAAAATAACGTGGGGCAGTAATTGTGCTTACGGATCAGTATCTTAAACCGATTAATTAGGTTATTGTTGAGTAATCGAGCTTTTAAAATGATTTTAGCTAGCATATTATTGGTTGCCATTACTCATCATTTTTTATAGTTTTGTCAGCATTTGATATCATGTTCAGGAAGATTATTGATGATACTGTGCTATTTTCAGACATCTTAAAAACAAGTTCGATTAAGATATTAAATAACTTATTTTTTGGTATGTTTGTAATTAATAGTGATATCGTCTGTTTATTATTTTTAGTTGAAACCCCAGTGTTTTTAAGTAATTTAACCATTTCATCAAATGGGAGATGTTTCTTGCTTCATATGACACTACTGTACAAATCTTATAAACTACCGGTATAAAATAACAAGCATTTGATGTTTAAACATTTTACTGAATAGAATTTATTTTTGTTTTTAAAAAAAATTGATTTTAAAATCCATGATTAATAATCTGCTTAGTGCTAGTGTTATCTTTAGGGGTTAAATGTGAGTAAAATCTTTGTCTTGTTTATGAAGTTTATTTAGGTGTTCATTATGCAACATTTTTTGCAGGAAGATTGTAGCTAGTATCGGCTCGTTCACCTAATAAAAAAATCTATTATCACCAATTCACAACTGTATTAATTACCAATTCTTTTAATACTTACTATTCGAATAGTATCTGAACACACTGGTGTAAGCATCTTTTCGTTTATTAACTTCATTAATTTCAGTTGCAGTTAAACTAACACAAACCTTCTTAGGAGGATTTGGAAACTAATAGTTAAATAAATTTGTAGATTTGTATAATTTATAAATGTTAGAAAATTCTCTTATTTTATTAAGTCTTACTTCATTGTAGTACAAAGACGCGACATTATTGTCATTTGCAGTTTCTATTCGTTGCAGTCCTGTACGGCTATTAATTGCCGGTAATCCACTCCATTTGAAACCAGACAAAGCATTAAGTTGGACTATAACCATTCCAGTGGTTCCATTTAACAAATATCTAAAAACATTACGATTATTTCAGAAACATTATCAGTTACACCTAATTAATATTCTTACCCGGAGCAGACGTTGAGAATGTAGCTGTTAACTCTATCAGAATTTTGATTTAATGGAATCACTTCGACTTTTTGGCTAAACACGTTATTTCCAGTTGTATTTATTACCACGTTGTAATTCCACTCAACCTAAATTAAAAGTACAAGATAAAATATTTCATTTCATTATTTTAGGTGTTCTGAAAAGTTACTTGAGCAATGGCGACTCCATTTCCTGTACCAGTAACTTTAACAGATCTAATAGTATTGGGCAGCAACTACAGTAATTAAGGAAAGACTTAAAACAACTTTATACAGTTTAGAATCTATTGTTTATTTTGTATACCTCTTTCTGTTGACGAACTAATTCATTTTGTTGATTGAAAACAAAATTGCCATTACTGCTTCCGTATGTTATTGCAATATTAACACTAGAACCTACGGGACCAACAAATAACGGACCAGCTTGACCTAAAGCTTGAATACCAATTACCGTGTCCTATTTATACAAACTATTAGCATCATTTGCATACATGTTTAGGTATAAACAATTACCTGAGTAGAACTATAACCTCCTAACGAGCTTTGTTTAGTAATAAGCCACGATACTATTGGTAAAATGGTAAGAGCAGGTGCGTTTCTTAAATTGTATGTGAGTAAAGCATAGCCGGTCGCTTCAACATCCAATGGTGGTGGTTGATAGTACCACCAGTATTTATTGGTGTCGTTGCTCTTTGGAATTTGGTATTGCCAATACATCAAATCACCTGAATTGTATTTAAATGTCACTAAAATTTGCTAGATATTTTTTAATCGGTCTACCTTCTTTGGTTGCTAAACTATTCATCTTCGTAAAAGCTTCATTGACTTTGCTACTTTTAGCCAATTGTAAAGCATAGGTCACAATTGTAATGGAATATGGGTTGTTAGCTTTATTGAGATTTGTTTCCAAATATTTAACAGCTCTAGTAATGTTTTGAGAGTAGATGGTGTCGGTATTTGACTGTAAATAAATTGAATTGTTAATATTATAGTTCAAATAAAATAACGAAGTTTCCATACTGGTGTTTCAATTATTGCAATAAGCACGTAAGCTGTTAAAGTGAGTTCATTAAGTGCCGATCCTCCTTGTATATTGTCAACAACTTTGCCAATCTCGCTGAATGATCCCGCTGATGTTTGTGTAGAGAAGATATATTGTTTAGCTCTAGCGACTACGTTTTCGTCAATTGTAATAAACGGTGTAGCCTTCATAAATGACTTTACAACAAACGCAGTCAACCTTAAATAGCAATTTTATCACAAATTTTAGAGTTCTACATTTATCACATTAGAAGTTTTTAAAATGATTATACCATGTGCTTCCATGTGAATCCGTATTTCCAAAGGCACTAAATGAACCATCATATCGCTTGTAAGTCAACTCAGTTTGGTAGCCTACAATTTTGACAATTTTTGAATACTGTAATGTCATAAATTTTTAACTAGATATATGACCTATTTGAAGATAGTTAGTAATCTGATTCTTGAGATCATCAGTTAGTCGATTTATTTTTGTCAAATAGATTATAACTACTATATTTGGCACAAAATTGACCATGTTCTGTTCACCGCATCCGGAAGGAAGCCTTACCAAATTTCTTAAATTGGTGATAACGTTAGCCATAATGTTTCCTACAAAATGCATAAATAAATCCCAAATTCAAAACTACTTTATTAATGAAATACGGTTACCTAATCCGTTAAATTGAATATAAGTAGAACCGGCAACTGCCTCCTTTGGAACGGACAATGCAATTTCTCCGTTAAATGTTGACTGGTTTCTCATATCAACCAATAGAGATTTACTAAAATACTGAGTGACACCTTCAGGCTATAAAATAATTACATTAAAATATAACAAGAGATTAAATTAAGCACTTCGTGTGTTTTATACTTTGACTCTAAGGGGTTGACGAATTGCATCGCCTGCAACTGATGAAGTGGCTTTAAACTGAAGTGGGATGAAACCAACTGTTTTTGGTTCCAATAAAAATGACACTGCTTGAAAACTTTTTGATTTTACCTAAAAAAAAGTATTGCAAAACATTATATTTGGCATTTAAATTCTTTTGTTTAAATCTATTTAAATTACTGTAACAATCTTCGAAGGGGCATTGTCAGCTAAAGCAAACTGATTTTGATTTCCTTCTGATTGAATCGTTACTGTTACCTGAAAAAAATGATAATAAAATTTTAAATGTATGGTTTCAAATATGAATAATTTCTCG
Organism: Helicorthomorpha holstii; assembly: GCA_013389785.1. Lineage (NCBI taxonomy): Eukaryota > Metazoa > Arthropoda > Diplopoda > Polydesmida > Paradoxosomatidae > Helicorthomorpha > Helicorthomorpha holstii. The sequence goes on from JAAFCF010006680.1 coordinate 21,135,682, forward strand.
GAGCTCAATTACATTCAAATCTTGTAAAATGTAGTTGAAGACTAAAACTTGAATGGCGAGAATTTCTCCTCTAATAACTTGATATGGAAGATTGACAACCAAAAAAAATGGTTTGAAAACCGTCAACTGTAAATAATAGAATCTCGGTTATCCTATTTGATGAGAACCTTTATACGATTAGTTAATATTTACATTTGTCGGAAGATCAGTTACACCCAAACCGGTTTTCGAATTTAAAGCGAAGCCAGTAAGAATCCAAGATGTAATCGTGTCAGGAGCAGTTGTTTGCAAGACTGTAGAACCACTCGCGCTGTAAGTTATTTAAAAATGGTATTAACGAAATAAATACGGTTATATTTAAGTTAATTCAAATTACCCGGTTTTAACTGTTGTCCATAACCATGTTTCGGGGAAAAATGTTCTCACAGTTGTTGGTTCAACCTGCCCGGATCCACCAGCAGCTTCTGGCAGTGCATTAACTGCCATACTATCGGCTACAGCAAATTCTAAATGAATTTAGTAACAGAAATGATTTATTAGCATTGAGACATTGATATTCGCTAAATATGTGGTGAAATTACTTCAATACATGGTTTTGTTTCAACAAATCAAAATTAAAAATAACATCACCGTTTTAGAATGGTTTTTTTTATGACGAATACAAATAGAAAAGTTCTCAATAACATATCGGTTCACTATTTCTGAAAACATTAACTTACTTGAAACTGCACCCATTGCCAATGGACGAAAGAAGTTGCATTGTTGCTGTTTGTAATAAAGTCCATTGGTCAGGTACTGAACTCCAATGGTCTGTTTAATAATAACAGTTTACTCATTATATGTAATCATATAACACCAATTTTAATTATATACCTGGAATATCTCGTCTATATTTCCTCCACTTGGTCTTCGGATAAATCCAACTGAATAGTAAGGATAATACCCTCCTCCATTATAACTATACTGACTGAGTTCGTTGTAAATCTGATATAATGTCATAATAGATATAAAAGTTGTAAATATGTGATAAAATTTCAATTGTTTAAGAATTCACTTTTGTTTTAGTAATATCATTTCCTTCTGATAGTAGAAGAACACTTTGATCAGTTGCTAAAAGACCCACTGTGGTATCAGGACTTGATGTAATGTCTATAGTCAGATTAGTGCCAGGTTCTGTTTTATTTTTACTGAATTGCAGTGACAGCTAGTAGAATGTCGTAATTAACGTTATATATTTTAAAAGGGCAGTTAAATTCGGTTAATTCGATAACTAATCTTACTGGTGTTGTAAGAGCCCCATCAACGTTGAGCACCAAGGAATCGCCAACAATTTCTCCGCAGTCAGTGATGTAATATACGGCTATTGCCATACTAGGCGACATATCAAGAGTCAGTTTAATAGGGATATTGGTTGCCATCGAAGGTTTATTAATAACGTTGGTTTTTGCCAGCACAATTTGATTTTTTCCAGTTACCTAAGAATCAACGGATTAATATACGAGAGTGAAACGAACTGTATAAATTTTTACTTGATAAGAAATGTAGTTTTCCATAGGAAAAGAAGCACGAACGCTGATAGTAATTGTTTGTCCTACCTATAACATTTTTGTCATATATGAAAACTTAATTTAACAGCTGAAATTAAATCTTGACAGATAGTTACTGTTGGTTTCTTATTGTCTGTAGTAATGAAAATGAATTTATTACTGAGAGATGCAGCCACGCTAGAATAGCCATCACCGGTTAAGTTATTATAATAAGCCTGTGAAAAATAAAACGTTAAAATGATTATTGTGTTTAAGTCGTGATTTTCTCAATAGTCATGTACGATAATGGAAATTGATTGGGCGTCCTCAGGTGGAACAACAGTGACAGAAGCGGTTCCATCTTTGCTAAAGGTGAATGTTTCATTAGTTGTTGGATATGCTGATCCATAATTAAATGAGACAACTCCTTTTTCATCCGCAGCATCTGTTATGGGTGTATTAACAGGTGTTTCAAGATAAACCTGAAAAAACGAAATTCTAAATGCAAAGCAGACGATTTTTTTAAGCACAATTTATCCTGTATTATTACCGTGGCTGTGTATTGGATTAGAGGTTTAAACGAATTAGGAGCGTTAACCCTCAGCTGCTGACTGTTTGGGAAAGTTCTAAAATTCTTCGTGTCATTGGCTTCGATCCCTGTGAATTCCTCAATTACTTCTCCGAAGACGACTATTTGCGCTCCATATTCAAGTGCTTTTCCCAAGTTCAATTTCCCAGTTTGAATCGTAACGGTTTTGCTTCCTTCAAACTATAACATAGTGTTAGTGTCAATTGGAGTAAAAAGTACCGTGCTGTATAAACAAAATCAGCTGACCTTTCCTTGTACGACAACGGGAGTACTTGGGCATTTTGAGTAGACGCAAGAGCTATCACTAACATTTAATAAGAATGTTCCTCTAACCGGCTGACCAAAGGTATATCTAATTCGTAATGATTAAGATCATATTAAATGAAGAAATATGGTAAGTTCATGTTTACTATACTTAGCAGTAATGGTGACTGGAAAATCGATTGTTCTTGGAGTAATGAATGGCGGAGGAGTTACAGTGGTTTCAAAACGTGGTAGTACTATGTTAAAATAACAACAAATTATAATAAAAATCTATGATAAAGATTGTATTTGGTCAATACCATATTTGAGTACATTGAAGTTAGCGGAAGACGAAGCACCCTGTGGTTTAATTTAGATTTGTACTTTATTTTGAGTAGTTACTAAAGTTATAAATACAGTGAAACTCGTTTAACACTAAACGGTCTGGGCTGAAATTGGTCCAGACCGCATTATTATTTTGTGTTAACCAATTTTGAGTTAAACAGTTTTCACTATATGTTATAATAATTATTGTTTTATCAACTCACCGTTACATTGCCGTTCTCGATACTTGCATAAATGTACCAGTTACCTTCAACAGGTTGTGAACTAAGTGGAAGATCTCCTTGAAATATACCTACAGCAGACATATTTTCAGTATATAATAATTGATTTCCATCAAATTATTTGATAATACCTGATGCCGGTACTACTGTATTCCATTGCTTGATTCTATTGTTTTCAGCATCCTATTGCAAGATTTAAAATTAATGAAATTGGTTAATCAAATAACACTATAATAGTTATGATTTCTTTGACTTACAGTGATGTAAACTAGGAGTTTGCGGTTAGTATAAGGCAGTAATTTACCATTGACTGAGATAACTCGGAAATTAACTAGAATACAAATATAATATGATAGCTGTATTGAATAAAGATTAATGCAATTTGTACCTATTTGTCCTGCCTGGTATATACCCTTGTCAGTTTGAATAAAAAGTGATGATTCTTTGCTCTGAAAGAAGCCAATGGAAATGGCTCTATTTATATTTAAAGCTCCAGCGTTTCCTTTGACATTAAGATTATAGTTCCCAAACGGCCAGTTGCCTATTTTTATTTTGATAATTTGGGTGGTTCCAATTGGCACGTTAGCATTAGCACTGGCTGAGAAAGTCTCAGAATTGATGTCGTAAGATTTTCCAGATATAACTGCTGTAATCGCCAGTGGAGAATTGCTGTTGTTGTTATTTTTGTTGCCAATATTAGTAATGGCTACAGAAACTGTACTTTGTGGTGACACTTGATTAGGCACAGTTATCAAGTAATGGCTAAAAAGAAATTGAAAATACATTGTAGAAATGTAAAATTGAAATTACTGTACATAATAGAAATATAAAAACGAGATTACATTATAAAAATATAAAATTACATGATAGAAATTTAAAATTGAAATGACATTTATTTATAAAGACTAAAAATTGAAATTTCATTTATTGACAGAAATTTAAAATTGAAATCACTTCATAAAAATGTTTTGTTATAAAAAACAAAACAAAAAAAAGCTTTATTTTGCAACATTTATTGCTTTATGCATTTAGTAAGTATTAAGTTGTCTCGTAAGTTTATTTGCTTTTTTCTATTATGTACTATAGAGTAAAGATGATAGAAGACCAGCAATTTTAATTCTATAAACTTCACTGCACTACTTAGAATGGAAAATTACATTAGAATGAAAAACAGCAAACTTACGAGACCATTTAATATTGCATTTAAATATTATGTGTCTGTTTCATCGAAATTAATTATTGTAAATTAAGTAAAATATAATATGCAAGTCACAGGGACTCTAAATTTTTAAAATAGTAATATTGTTTAAATGAAATACGGAACTCTTACTTTGCACAGTTGATGAATGGCAATATTGCCATCAGCATTACAAATTTCCATTCCATTATTGATGAAATACACTACATCAACACGGTACCAATATTATGAGTACCTGTTTGAGAAGTTATGTTTTATGATATATCCAATATTATATAGATTATTTTATTTACAATTTGTCGGCTAATTGTAGTGGTTTTGATTGGCTCAGACTTGTTGTATTTGGATGATGTGGGAGGGAGATTCCCAGGAATTAAGCTATGATAAATAAAGTGCTTTGTTCTGGGAATTTGTTTATACACTCAAGGTTTTGTATTCGTCTGACCTGGATTTTAATATGGCGATATCTTTATTCTATTAATTTATTAAATTAATTTCAATAATAGATTATTTTTGTTAAGTGCATATTGATGGAAAACATAAATAATTGATCATGATACGAGCGACAGTTTCTTTATTTGGTTTTTACAGCTGTTTTGAATTTTTGGAAATTTAAAGCTTGTCGCAATAATAACAAACTTTAAAATGAAAAATATTGGGCAATATGAGCTTTTACAATGTCATGTGCATTGCATTCATTTTTATTTGAAGTATTGTATTATATTATATTCTGTGGCAAAGAACTATTTTGTAAAATATGAAAATATTAATGATATACCACAGCTGGTAATATTGTACCAGTAGCTGTTATGTGGAAATGTTGACTCGTGGAATTGCACGTATAGCAGTCTTTATTCTTAGCTCATTTTTATGCAGCATTCATTATACTGTACGTGCAATTAAGTCGACATTTCTAGTTAAATTAAAGCTAAAATTAATTTATAGAAAACTGATATTAATAATTGACGTCCCAATGTGTTTTTTATTGCAGTTCTGCTAAAATCTGTAAATGTTTCAAACTATAATTTTAGTTAAAAATAAATTAACCAAACGTTTTACTGTGCAAGGAAAAAAAGATTAGCTATCACAGTGATATTTGTTAATTTATTGGTTTTTAGCAGTCAACGACATTGAAACAAAATTTAAGTAAAGCATTTTAATCACTTAGAAATAAAATCAAGTTAATTTCTACAGTATTTAAAAGTTTTATTTACATCAATAAAATTCTTTCTTGGCAACCAGGAAGTTTATTGCTACATCTAAAATCTGTAATAGTGTCTTAAGATACTTTGCAGTTTAAAGTCTTAATTTTATTGAAGTTTACTTTGCTAACAATGCTTTTTTAAACCATTGTTTTTAGTAAATTATTTATACCTGCAGTTAATATTTTGTGATGATAAAAGTGAATGATCGGTTAAGCATAATGCACCACAATAAACTTAATTATTGTATTTTATTGTACTTTTAAATAAGTGATTATTTGCTTTAACAACCATTTAAGTTTATTGTGTATCTCAATATAACTTACTGTCATTACTAATTTTCATTTTACTGTTGTTTTTTACTAATTTATCGGTGCGTTGAAAAGTAAACTTATTGGAAGTTGAATCATGTAATTTAATGAAAATAATTTATGACGCATTGTTGTGCCAAGTCATTACTGCTTTAAATAAAATTAAATTATTAATATGCTAAATTTAAACTCAATGCAAATGAAACCATGAAAATAATGTAAATTATTCAACACTATTAAGTCATTCTTAATTTTGAAAACCATTTCACGAGTATAGTAGAAAATCTCTTAGAAGAGAATCAAAACGAGGAAAGCTAATAATTAATAAAAATTAAAAAAATTAATTCGAGGTATCGTTAGTATTACTGTATAATTTAGAATCATTAACAATATTCGGAATTAATGAAATTCATGCAACTGTGGTCTTATTAAAATACCATTAACCTTAATTACTGGAAACACATTTGGAAACTAGGCACTAAATTAACATACACTGTTATACTGAAGTATATGGTACGTCAGGCTTTGCTTCTAACAACGTCAATAACTAAAAATAATGATTTTGGTAATATCCGTTTTTTAACTTTGAGGATAAACCTGGTAATTCCAACGATTGCATTACAATCCCTGACCCCTATTCACTAAGTTTATTATATTTCTAAACAGAAGCAAAAAAAAAAAAAAAATATGGCAAAAACCAAAAATTCAGATCATTTCTACTTTGATATTTTGCAGTATTAGAAAAATTTAAAGCAAATTAAATAATCTTGTGCTTTATGCTGAATAATATTATTACAAAAAATGTTTCTATAAATGTTTTCTATAATTTAGTTGCTTCTCAGAAACTATAACACATATGTTATAAATACCATATCTGTTTTGTTTAAATGAATATTAATGAGCTATTGACGTACCTGAACAGGAATTTTGATTTGTTTTGCAGTGTACCAGTCTATGCGTCCTCCACTCTTCAATTTCAATAGAGTACAAACGTTGGTTGTTTGCACTTCTGAATAACTGGTAACTTCAACTCAGATGACGTTAATTGCACGTACTGTATACGCTTATCATATAAATGGTCTTTAATTAATTAAATACAGTTACAGGGCATATGGAAAATCATCATTTCACGTCGATTAAACAATATTGCGACGTTCAATTAATTCTAGCTTCAAATGCAGTCATGTAACATTAATTTTGTCTAATATTATTACTGTATTTCCATGAATGCAATATTTATTTGAAGTTGAAAACTGAGAAATGCAATAGGTAATCTAACATCCTGTTTTGATCATAAACTAACCAAACCCATTGTTATTAAATGGCATATTAATACATTTTATTGTGAAAGTGACATTGAAAAACATAGTATACATTGCATTTGATGTGGCTTTATCGTTTGATCGATTTCTTGCAATTACTGTACTCAATATTTATGATTCTTTACGATTTCATATACGAATATGGTATAATAGTTTTTTTTTAAAGTTAATGAGAGGTTCTTGTGAAACAAAAATAATTGTTCAGCTAGTATCACTTTTAACGTAAAATAATATACAGTACTGTACAATGTTGAATTAATTAATTAATACACGATACTAAAATAATATAATAAAATGCTACTGAATAATTAGGATTTTATAGTTTTGGGAATATAATTACTTTACTGTATTTTAATAATAATTCAGGTACTGTAGTCTTAATGCCGAATTATTAAGCTTAATACTAATAGCATTTTTATAGTTTTTAGTTTAATTTTAATTTTGCGATATATTCATTTTACTAGCATTTTATTGCTATTAATTCAATCTTTCTAAAGAGTAGTCGATGATATATCTTATTAGCCAATTGTTATTACATTGTACAGTAAATGTATTTCAAATTGCTTGACCGTAATTTATAGTTATTATCCATTGTTAATGTTTTAGTAGCATGTGCTGACAATTTAATAACCGAATTGTCTATTATAATTTCTAAATTATTACAGTATTAATTTCAGAGGTATTACAGTCTATGTCAAAACGCTGGAATAAAATAATGTGCAGTACTGTCAATTTGAATAATTACAAACCCTATTAAGAAAAAAGTTTCGTTTATTAATTTAAAATTATTGAAACATTATAACAAGAAGTTATTTTTTTACATTAAATTTTACTGGTAAAAAAGTTATTAGTTATGGCTGTACGACAATTTATAAACCTTCTACATATAATTTACAAAAACAGGTTTAAATTTGCATATTGAAATGCAATAACAAAATTAATGAAATCATCTATTGAATAAGTTTAACACTAAACGGAAATGGTGAACGATATCCGAACATTTCTCCTTAATTTATTTTAAAGCAGAGGGCTCTGAGGAGTGTAAAATTCTAGGGAGGACGTCCTAGATATAATTTAAGCTTAGAGCCAGGATGATCAGTTATTACTACAGTACAGTATAATGTATGTATCGTTTATGCGACCAAAATTAACTTATTTTACGGTACCGGTGCTCTTGAACTTAAACCGCTTACGCTGTACATAATATTTTTTTGAATACTGTATAAGTTATTAATCGTAATCCAACACAGTACGGTATTTTTTATATTAAATCATATGGATGTTTTAATAATGCATTTAATTACATTGGTTTTCAGTCATCATTAACATCCTCACTACGAGTAACATTATTAGATTAACTCCATGCTAATTCAGCATCAAAATAATACCAGTCATCAATCTGGAGGTTACCCTGGGAGATTATAGTCAGATTCAGCTTTGCCATCTGTTATTTAAATAATATAGGTACATGTTTTAGTAAAATACCGATTTCGTTTTAAGTTTATTGATATGCTATACCATTATTATAATATCTGTAAACGCTGGTGTACGCAGGTTTGCGGTCATTAACTGCTGTTGTTTGTGAAGCAGTTAAACTAATACATACTTGTTCTGGCGATTTTGGGAACTAAAACCGTTTATAATATATTATACTGATAAAACAGAAAATTTATATTGAAATTTCTTACCTGATTATAGTAAAATGATACTACAGTATTTTCATTGGATGTTTCCACTCGTTGTGGTCCTGCAAAGCTATCCTGAATAGGCAATCCTGTCCAGACAAAACCAGACAAAGTGTTGGCATCGACAATAACCATGCCGGTTGTTTCATTTAATAAAAATCTATCGTGACAAAAACTATCATTTAAAATCTATCTTGATGTAGTTATCTTGCAATTTACTTACGACAAGCAAACTTCAAGAATGTAGCTGTTTACAGTGTTTGAATTGATTTTTAATGGAGTCACTTTCACGACCTGTTTAAATACCTTTCTTCCAGTATTATTAACAAGAACGTTGTATTTCCATAATACCTAATATAAGCATAAGTTATCAAAATAATTATAAAAACTATATGGCAATTTAACCGCTTACTTGAGCAATTGCAACTCCGTTGCCAGTGCCTTTAATTTGTACAGAACGAATAGTTGGTAGAAGCTGTAAATATTACAAAATTAATATGGTATCAGTTGTGATTAATTCAAATTTCAAATTACTTCTTGTTGTTGTCGAACTAACTCATTTTGTTGATTAAATGTAAATGCAGCGGTGCTACGTGCGTATGAAATATTTAATTGAACACTAGAACCTACAGGCCCAACAAAGTTTGGACCAGCTTCAGCTAAAGCTTGAATGCCAATGACGGTATCCTAATAAATCGTTATAAGATTGAATTTGCCTATTTTTACTCAAGCTTAATTCATAAATTACTTGAGTGGAAGTATAACCACCAAATGAATTCTGTTTTGAAACCAGCCAGGCGACAAGTGGCAATTGGCTAGCAGGTAATTCATTTCTACTAACATATGTTAATAGAGCATATCCAGTGGCCTCTACATCTAATGGCTGCGGTTGACTATCCCACCAATAATTTCTACTGTTTTCGCCATTATTTTTTGGAATAGAATAGCGCCAGTATGTCAAGTCACCTGCCAATTGCGAATTTATTCTTTTCTCAAATTTTTATCTTAAAATCTTAAAGTGCACTTACCTTCTTTTGTTGATAAACTGTTCATTTTGGTAAAAGCTGAGTTGGCTTTACTGCTATTAGCCAGCTGCAAAGCATAAGTGACAATCGTAACCGAATACGGGTTGTTTGCATTACCAAAATGTTTCTCCAAGTATGCAACAGCTTTTGAAATCTTTTTTGAATAGATGGCATCACCGCTTGACTAGAATTAAACAATTTATAAATTAATAATTTACGGATATCAAACCTATATATTTAAAATACAGTGTTTCAAGACAATTTTGTAAACTGATCGAGTATTTAAATAAAAAATATAAATGGTTAAGAAAAATTAGCTTTTTTAAAATTTGATTTAAATACAGAAAATTACACGCATCACATCGGATGGAACAACTAGGATTATGTACGATTTTTTTAATTACTTAAAAACTAGATTTAATTTTAGTGGTTCTGTATTACTTACTGGTGTTTCAAGGAAAGCAATCAGCACATAAGCTGTTAAAGTAAGTTCGGTTAGCGCTGAGCCACCTTGTATGTTACCAAGTACGTTTCCAGTTTCATTAAACGAACCATCTGATGTTTGTGCAAGAATCAGATATTTTTTTGCTGCGTCCAATACATTGTTGTCAATCATAATGTATGGTTCGGCCATTACAAATGATCTTACTACAAAAGCGGTCAACCTACATAAGCAGGAAATGTACATTAAAATTTAGTTATAGTTCGATAATCTCATTTCTTAATTACCAGACACTTCCATAATTGTCTGTATTTCCAAATGCACTGAATGATCCGTCATATCGTTTGTAATTTAACTCAGTTTGGTAACCTAAAAAATGCATTGAATATAATTGAATTATTTCGTATAATTAATGTTATTTATATGCATAAATTACCTAATTCTAAATAGTTTGTGATTTTGTATTTAAGATCAACTGGCAGTCTGTTGATTTTATTCAAAAAAATTAAAATGACAATATCCGGTGCAAAATTGATCATATTTTGTTCACCACATCCAGATGGCATTTTTACCAAACCATTCAAATTGCTGATCGCATTGCCCAAAATGTTTCCTTAATAATATAGACAATGTTATAATGATTAAGATATTACAATATTATACTGTTTTACCTATTCCACTAAATTGAATATAAGTTGAACCGGGAATGGCATCATTCGGTATTGTCACATTAACATTGTCACTGAATATTTTCTGTTTTCTCAAATCCACTAAAAACGCTTTATTGTAATACTGAGTTACACCTTCTGGCTGTAATGAAAACTCATTTATTAACAGTTGTAGCTTCTAGCTAAATCAAGTGATTTAACAGTGATTAATTACTTTGACTCTAAGCGTTTGACGAATAGCGTCACCCGCGATTGAAGTAGTGACTATAAATTGGAGAGGAATAAAACCAGCCACAGTTGGTTGAAGAAGGAATGACACGGGTTGAACACCATTCGATTTTACCTATGATAAGTTTCCATAGTGAATAATTGACTTTTGTTAATTATTTTAATATAATTTACGTTAACGGTCTTGCTTGTAGCCTTGTCTTTTAAAATGTATTGATTTGCTTGCCCATCCGGTTGTATGGTGACGTTAGCCTTAGAATATTATTAAATAGATGGTCTTATATACATGTAGATTTAATTAAAATTGATAAAATACTTGTAAATCTTGTTGGAAATAGTTGAAAACTAAAACTTGAATTGCAACTGTTTCTCCTCTAATGACTTGGTAAGGAAGATTGACAACCAAAAATAGGGGTTTAAACACTGTTAGCTACAAATTAAAAATATTTTTAAGTACTCAAAGACTGATCATTACAATATTAAAAATAATTATTACATTAGCTGCTCGATCAGTTAGCCCCAGACCCGTATTTGAGTTCATAGCAAAGCCGGTTAGCATCCAGGAAGTAATGGTGTCTGGTACTGTTGCTTGTATTATCTTTTCACCGCTTGAGCTACATTATTTTAAATACCCAGTATTAAAGATAAAAAAAATTAATTAAATCGTATGAAAAAATATATATTACGTAATTTTAAACGTAGTCCATAAAAATGTTTCAGCAAAATTAGTTCTTAATGACGTTGGTTCGACCGGTGGCGGAGGTTGTGGTATTATAGCACCTGGAGTCTCCACTGGTGCTAATGGTAACATGATTGGCGTTCCTATGAATATAGTAACTTTAATATTTTGTATACAATTTCATTATACGAGTATATTACATACCTACACCGGAGCCACTACCACCTGCACCAAATGGAATAGGGAACACTGAGGATTGCTTGTAATAAAGACCATTTGTCAGTGGTTGCACTCCAATTCCCTAATAATATGTCAAAGTTATAAGATTGTAAGTTATAGGTAATTTTAACAAAAAAATTATTACAAGAAATATTTGCTCAAATGATAAATAATATGGCGATACTGGGCGGCCAATAAATCCACTTTCAAAATTAGGATAGTAAGAATAGTAAGTTAAACCAAGTCCATATTGATACAGCTCACCATATACCTTAAAAAGTTAATAGAAAAATTTATTCAGGAACAACTATCATTTGAAATATGAAAATTCTACCTGTGATTCGGTTATATCATTTCCACTGCTACGCAAAAGGACACTTTGGTCAATTGCTTGCAGAGCTACTGTTGAATCGGGGCTAGTTTTAACAGTGACTGTTACGTTTGTACCAGGCTGTGTTTGGTTTTTACTGAACTGGACTGACAACTGACAAAATTGAAAAATGATATTGTATGTCAATTATATTTTAAATCTGAATAGGTTACTGGTGTTAACAGAGCTCCGTCCACGTTGATAACAAGAGAATCACCAACAATTTCTCCACAAGTGGTAATATAAAAAACAGCAATCGCTAATGTTGGTGACATATCACGAGTAATTTGGAAGCTGAATTTAGTAGTTTTCGAAGCTGCTTTCAAACCAATAGTTTTGGCTCGTACAATTCTTCCTCTACCTGTCACCTAAAAATAATCAAAAATATTAATTAATTTAAAGTAAGTTAGCTACTTTACTGAACATGTTTTTACTTGATATGAAATGTAATTCTCCATTGGAAATGATGCTTCCACTTTTATGATAACTTTTTGTCCAACCTTTTAAAGTAGTTATATTTTTTAAAAATGAAATAAACTTATAAGTTTAATTGAGTGATAAATACTTAAAAAGTATTTACCGATGGGTTCTTAACATCAGCTTGAATGTTGATAAATCTAGTGCTTAAAGATGCAGCGACCCTTGAAACTCCTTCTCCAGTCAAACTTTTATAATACACCTAATAAATAAAATTAAAACATGGGATATTAAAAAAAAGATAAAAATGATAAGAAAAATTACCTTAATTGAAATGGTTTGAACATCTTCAACTGGAGTGACCGTCGCTGTAGCGGTACCATCTTTGTTGAACGTAAATGTTTTATTTTCAGTTTTAAAACCATAATTGAAAGATATAATTCCTTTTTCTCCTTCAACGCCAGTAATTGGTGTCATAGTAGGCGTAGTTAACAGAATCTAAAATTGAGAGATATACATATTTACCCAACTAATTGTAATTTGTATTTTTTTGGTAAAATAATTACCGTCGCTATGAAAGGTAAACGTGTTTTAAATGTATTAGGTGCATTTACGGATAACACTTTATCGGTTGAATAAGAACTAATAAATTTGGTATCGTTTATATCAATTCCAGTAAAGTCCTCAATAACCTGACCAAACACTTGTAGTGACACTCCACTCTCAAAATCTTTTCCTAAATTTAAATCTCCAGTTTTAATAATAACGGTTTTACTTCCATCAATCTGTAGAAATAAAACACAAAATGATGATTGATAAAAATTGGCTTTTGATTTTCATACAAAGAATTTACCTTTCCACGGACAACAACTGGAGTTGCGCATCTGCGATTTACTTGGGAATTGTACGAGTAATAAGTGTTGTAGCAGAAGCTCTGACTAACGTTAATTAAAAAGCTCCCTTGAAGTGGGCGACCATAAGTGTATCTAAGCAGAAATTAATTATAATCAATACAACTATTAAAACTCCAAATACTTACTGCGCTTTAATAGTGACTGGAAATTCGGTTGTATTAGGAGTAATGAAAGAAGGCGGAATGATTGTCATAAGGAAACGTGGTAAAACTAAAATAATTAAAATTAGTTACTAATAAACACTATAATTATATATTTAGTTATCAGTTATTTAATGACTCGATACCGTATTTTGCCACTTGAAAATTAGTTGCTACAGAAGCTCCCTGTGTATTAAAAGTATTTAAATTAGATATACTGTACGTTTTCAAAGAAATAATAAAATTTACAGTCAAATTGCCTGGTCCTGACTGTATTGATGCAGAAATAGTCCAGTATCCTTCTACTAGTTGTGAACTAAGTTGGAGGTCGCCCTCAAAAATGCCTAATGTTTTATGAAATAAATGTGATTAAATTTTTGTTTTTGTAGGCTTGAGTTACTGAATAAATTACCAGATGGTGGTACCGGTGCAATCCACTGCTTGATTCGATTGCCTTGACCATCCTATAAAATTTAACACTATTTTATTCTTTATTTTTAAATGATACTGTACGTTTAATTACTAGTTTTACTTACATTAATCGTAACTGTAAGCTCACGATTGGTATACGGTTGTAACTGGCCATTAACCGAGATTACTCTAAGATTTACTATTAAAAATTGTAACAATATATTATGTAATTATATTTAGTATCAGATAATTTGTGAAACCTTTTTGTCCAGCTTGATAAATGCCTTTGTCAGTTTGAATAAAAAGTGAAGAACGTTTGTTGTTGAATCCTATTGTAACAATTCTGTCAAAATCCAAGGCCCCGACATTTCCTTTTACTTGAATTTGATATTTTCCCAAGGGCCAGTTTCCTATTTTGATATTAAGAATATCGGTTGTCCCCGCTGAAACATTAATTTTTCCACTGGCTGAGAAAGTCTGCGGGTTGGTCTCTTCAGAAGATGACCCTGATATTGTGGCGGTAACAGCCAATTGCGAACTGCTGCTGTTGGTGCTACCATCTCCAATATTAGTAATGGCAATTGGCACCTTAGCTTGCGGTAAGATTTGGTTTGGCACAGTTATGACGTAGTAGCTAGTCATTATATGTCATTCATTACAATTTTTATACTATTAATATGTTAGAATTTGATGGGGTTTCTTACTTTGCACTGTAGACGAATGGCAGCAAAACCATCCATATTGTTGCTGAAATTGATAGTAGCCAGCCCATTGCCAATGAGAGCTCAAGTGTTCAGTCGTTTGTTTCTAGCTGAAAATAATCTGGTCTGCAAAGTTATGAATTAGTTGCATATTTTATATACAAGACTGTGTTTACAATTAGAGGGCCAATCAGAATGGGTTCGAATGGATCAGGTTCAGCATTTACGTATAGAGGAGGGATTTAGGGAATTTCCAGGTAAATAATTATTCAGTGACATCAAATCGAATTAGTTCTGAGAATAACATGGCTACGTGATCCAGGGGTTTTGTTCGCTTAACCTGGATATTAATTTTATTAAAATATAAACTGTTCTTTGTACAGTTACACTGTTATAATGAGTATAATTTTATATGGCAAAAAAAATTATCTGAAACATGACAATATTAAAATGTTTTGAAGTAACAAAGTATACAACTTTAGTAGCAAATTTAATATGGTATACAAAAACTCTGGTTAAAATTGATATTTCATACATAATGACGTTAAACCCCGAACATTATATTGCCATCATAATAACTTACACAATTATTTTAAATTGTTAACGGTGTTAACTATTTCAATATGCAGTAAATCGTAATCAACAATAATTTAATTTCTATGTGTACAAAGTTTATTGGCATCCCGACACTAATTAGAATCGCACGGCTAATATGAATAACATCAATTTTTGTAATCGTCATTGCTTAATTTATTAATGATAGTCTACACAATACTGTCTATAGGCTTTTCATAATTGTAATCCCTGTGCTTGAGTTTGATCCAATTTATTTCTAGATCGCGTTCAGTGCATTATGTTGATTTCAATTACATCATGACGAACACTCAACCGTACATTACTAATATTCCAATTTAGTTGTAAAGATTGGCAATAAACCTAATTCAGTAACATTATTACGTTATTACCCAATATTTATTAAAGTCAATATTCAATAGTTGCAATGGGTTTTTAAACTTCTACTGGAAAGTACTAAACCACTATATCTGCGATGGTTGACATGAGTATTTTATATGCACTACCCAATTTAATTATAATACTGTATATGGCACTGTGGTATCGATGTTAATATTATTCTTACGTTTATTCGTATTTAGTTGTAAATTTATTACTTTGCTATATTTCTAATAAACTTAAGCTGACAGCGTATTTCAATTTAAGTTTAATATTACCTGCTAATGTGTATTTTGTAGGTATCAATTCTTTGTTTACCTTTAACTTTGGTCAATAAGCTATCGTGGATTCAAACTTAATTTTTATTACAAATTCGTTCTTTAGATGTTTCTAAAAGTACTATTATTATTATTACGTCATAAATAATAAGATTGTTCGTTTGTTATAATGTTTTAATCTAAGAATTCAGATTTGCCGGTATTCGAGTCGGAATATTCTTCGTTAAACAAATAAATTAACGAGACAGAAACATTAATATAACGATGGCGTGATAAACCGAACAGATGTGGATAATACTGTATTTAGTTCCGGTAGTAAACTTCAATAATACGAGTACTGATTGGTAATTGTCGGTTTTTATTATTTCTAGTACAGTAAATAGTTTTAACCCTTATAATTGATAAAAAGGGTTAAAATTACAATATTGTATTATATATTGTAATTACAATAGTTGCAAAAATAAAACTTTATATGGTTATTTGTCACTTTAAATTTTTGTTATGAAACTGGAGTTCAGTTTCATTATTTTAAATAATTTAAAAATTTGAAAACCGGCATCACAAGAACAATTGAAACATTTTTAATCAAAAGACAAAATTTATTGTTTGCAATATGAATGCCGGACATCTCGATATGGAATTTAAGATCACATAAAACAACTTTAAAATGATGTCATTACATATATTTAACGTAATTGAAGTCATAATAAGTGGTTATTATATTTCGGTAAAATAGATGGCAGCAGCGGTTTTTGGGTGCATCCTTAATTTTGATTATTTCGATTCTAGATTATTTCGATAATCAAAGACTTTGAGTTTCCTAAACCTAGCTTAATTACTGTCAGTTATTAGTTGTAAATTTACCGTAAATAAAGAAAAAAAAAGTTAAGAATGTGCAATCCAATAGTGTAACATTACTACCCCCATAAAACTGAAGTCATTTAAATTCAGCAAATGAGCAACTAAAATTCGTATTGTTTGTTCGTGCCAGGCTAGATTCTTTTTCTTTCACTTTTTACATTATAGTATAAATTTTCTTATACAGTACAGTAAAACTAAATTGAAGAACTTCGTACTCACCAAGTTACTTGTCGGAAAAACATTCGAAATGTTTTCCACATAGAATTGCTGTCACCGATTTACAGCCAATTTTGTAATTAACCACCCGTAATTAACCATTAGCTTCCGTTTTTTTTTCATTTTGGAGTTTTATGGAAACTAATTCCATCTTCATTTTTAGATTTAGAACCAATGTTTTTGATTTCGACAATTTATTACCGGTAGTTCAAACTTCAACAAAATCGAATACAGCTATTTTCAAATTACCAGCTACTTAGTTGCCTCTAGGTAACGCTAGGTGGTGCATCGACGTGTGAATTTTGCAAAATAGCTTTATTGAGGAAAATGATACAATAAATACCAGCAATTTTGTTAAAATTATGATAATGAAAAAATAAATTTTGTTTACATTATTTTTTATATACAATATTAACAGGATAATATAATAATAACGTATGCAAAAATATTTTATACTTTTGTCAGACATGCTAATATCAGATTTTGAGGAAATGGTGTTATGTATGTCTGCAACATCAGTCTTTGGTTATATAATAGACAAATGAAGTCAGACAAACTGACTGTGTTACATGTCAGACAGTCGAACTGCTGAAAATGAGTAAATGACATTGCTGGTTGACATTGGCCCTGTGTAATGGATACATCAAATCACTAATCAAAATTGAAATATTAATCTATAAATTTTTAAGTGGCATTTAACCTTATCAAGATCGATCGAAGATGAGTAGCACAATAGTAAAACCAGTAAGTAAAATGAGTTTCATTATGAACAATTACAACTTTACAAAAACCGGCTTAAATCAGTCACTGAAATCTCGATGCATCAGTCAAAATGTTTGGTTTTTCTTAAAATCCTTGTGGCTTTGAACTTCTTATTCGATTAAATAAAAGTCGTACAGTTATATTTTCAGCCGTTTGATTATATTAATTTTGGTAACGTACTAAACAATTTATTTCGTAATGAAAATGTACCTGTTACTACCGTGTGCTTTAATATTAAGAGAGGAAAGTTTAATCCATAAAAAAATATTTGTTGTGTAAATTATAATGTGGCAGCAGTAATACTATACTGTAAGTTATGCCAAGAAAAGGTAAAATTTAGTGAAACATGTCTGGCATTTTACTTTGGCATATTGAAGTGGAGACTGGAGATTGGAGAAGCAGTAATAATAGAATGAAGCAGTGCCAGCTGCTTAGTGCTCCCATTTACTGAACTTGAATAATGCTGGTTTTTGTGTATACTGTATTTTATAAATGTGCGAAACCTATCCTTGACTCAAATTTTATTTAATGACGTTTTCGATAAAAGTTGCTCAATTACAATTATCAAGGTATTCGGCTTCTTAAGTAGCGATCAATTAAGTGTAAGTTTAGCTTTTAATTAAGTTAAACTTGCGTTACAGGTACGTAACTGTGCCCATTAAATAAAATATTCATAAGAATTCTACACAAGTTTAACTGAATGTCTCTTATTTTTAACTCAAATGACTAAAAGAGATAACATTTTAATAAATTTACGAGGTAGTAATTCAGGGTCCAATATGTTAGATTTTTAATTAAGGCTGTAACGTAGAAGCTTATATTTATTATACAGTATATCAACTCTCTTCATTAAATCACATACAGTTTAAAGAATAATTGAACAAAATTAAAATTTATAGTTAACATTGTTGTAGATTAGGTCACTGGGATCGTTTTTATTGTTTGGCAAACAAAGTTAATACTTTAAAAAGTTAATATAAATTTCGTTCAGTACCGATAATCTTATCAGTACTATGTGGCAGTAAACAATAACAATGATCATTCTAAAATATAATACAATACAGTATGTGAAATTAATTGCAATTAACTTTTGTGTAAATGTATTCATTTTGTTAACTATCTATCTACTTTATATTTCATCACAATATTGTATTAAATAAAATGAATACTAACCGATACGTTAATAATGAGAGATTGTGTTTGCAAGATTTTAATGATATTTTAAATAATGTTATACTGCATTAAAATTGCAGTAAAACATTTTAATGCAAAATACGATACCGTAATGCATTAAAAATACAAAAAAAAAATATAGTTTCTTATCAGTACATTTTTAATATGCTGGTATCATCAGACTTCAAATTTTGTAATCCTTTAGTTGTATTTTTATTGATAAATATGTACTGTAATTGTTAATTAACATAGGACATCTATAGTATTATACAGAAAGGTTAATAAATGTTAAATATCACAGTAAAAGTCATCGATTTACTGAAACAAAAGCTAATTTGGTTAATTTTTTGAGTTTTATGATTTTTAGGATTTTAGGAGTTACTATGACAACAATAAATCGGTAGCCACTGTACAGTACGTGTACGGAAATATTAAAAATATTTGAACTGCAGTATTTTAAAAGGTTTTTTTGTGGATGATTCACCAAACACTTACAGTAGTTATACTACTACAGATATAATACTGTATTAAGCAAAACATATTTTTTTACATTGTTGTATCATTACATCTGTTTTTTTAATTGTTTTTAATAGTTACGTAAACTTTTATCTAAAAAAAAACCTTATATGGGTATTGATATTTACAATATATCGAAAACGATTACTGTTACTTGCTAAATGACACCGTGGCATATTACGGGTGAAACTCGTAACAATCTCACCAGTAGTTTTTTTTATTTACTCTTTATGGTTTTATGTAAATACTCTGGAGGGCAGACTTGTCAACACGTGTTTAAGAGTTTTTATGACAACTTTGACAAAGGAAAGTGATGAATGATCTGAATGGCTATCATGGCTTGCTAATTTTGAGGCCAAAAAGATACTGTATTTTTTACTGGTAACTTAAGTGAATTAAATGACGTAGACTCATTTGTGGTTAAAGTTCACAATTTGCAACGTTGTGCGTGTAATACTTACAAGTCAATTCCATTTGACGTGTACTCGGAAGAGGATTATTAGGAGAAGTTTACATTTATGAATTAATTATGAGCGTCACAACGGCTCTTTTCAACCAGGTGAGCTCTTTCAGCTTTACTGTAAGCAAATGGTAAATGCAGTATTAAATTTTATGATCAATATGGGGATAGATATTGTTCTATGAAAGTTTAGATTTTGTTCATTATACGAAAATGGAAAATCAACGCACTTCACTTACAGAGTGTGCCAAATGAGTTAATTTTTAAGATGAAGAAATGCTGTTAGAAATATTTAGGCATTTCATGCATTTTAGTATATGTTTCAATCATAACAATTATCAAGTTCATAAAATAAATTAGATGGATTTAATATGTGGTTAATTTAATTTAGAATAGATTAATTTTTTCGTATTCAACACAGCTTATTTTATTTACTACAACTAACCGTTCTTTTTTAATATCATTTTAAATAATTTAACCTTCAAGATGTACTGTAACAAGCGTTTAAAAGCTTATTATATTTTACATATAGTATAAACTCGATAAATGTTTTTAGTTTAAGTTAAATTATCGCTTGCGTTTTAAATCAATATGAAAACGTAATCCACGAATGGGTATAGAAAGTATCACTGTATTTGACCATGATCAGTTATTAATGTCTCGTTAAATAAGCATAATACGTATTTAAGAACAATGTCAAAACCTTATATATTTTCAACTGTTTTTATTTTCTAGTTCAACTTTTAACTTTTAAAATGTACATTTCCTGTTGGAATTCAGTAACGGCATAGTTTAAGTTGATTTGTTGCTAGATGTTGGATGAGTGGTAATACTAGCTTAATGTTATGAGTCTAAGAAATTCGATGTCCTTCGATAGACTTGGTAGTTGACCTTGACTTAGTAATAATTCTATCAACAATTCAATGAGAGTTGAAGGCAGATTTAATCTGTCTATAAAATAACAGGCTAACGTTGTAATTTCTGCTGAGTGATTTGAAATGGCGTACTTATTCCAGAATGGGAGCCAGGCTCAAAGTCAACTTCATTCTGGATATACGTTAGGGAAGGTGAGTTACTACTGTACTTAATTTGGTTTAAAAAAAAACTTGGGTTTCATTGGATAAATTTGAGTTGTATTTTTAGTAAGTGTTAAATTCAAGGTTGCGTAATATTTTATAAGTACAGTAGATACTACAGTATTACAGGATTGTAACTTACCTATAGATTTTAAGGATTTTTAATTTAATATTAATTTTACTGAATTCTTAGGAAAAATTTGGATTAAGTTAGTATACTCAAAACTTCAATACTATATATTTTTAGTATTCGATACAGCCCCCTCCCTACAAACAAAATTGACGTCATTTGGCCAGTTTTATCACACCTTAACTTTCTTTAAAGTAACTTTTTGCGCATTTTTTATTTTATATTGCGCGTTAATTTTCTTAAAAATAACGTTAAAAAAATTTACACTTGTAGCTAATACTGTATAGCTCTTAAAATTAGTCGTAACTGTTCACATTTTAATAGGATTAACGGTATATGTAAGTTCTGTATACTCTTAATAATCACTTATTCGTGCAGTGACTTTCAATGATGAACTTGTAAGATATACTGTATATTTTTTAACATTGTGTACTTAAAGTACATTGGAGCAATTCCGTTTGTAAATTCTTAATTTCATAATTATTAACTAACTTTTAATCAAATGACTTACGATCACTATGATAGTTGGTCGTAAGTGAAATCGTAACAACGCTATTTGCTAGGTAGTATATGACAATTGCGTTTTCAAATAATATCATATTAATTGAAGAGTGTATACCTGCTGATGGCATGATGAAATAGGTTAGCCAAAAAAACATGAAGACAATGCTACATTTAATAAGAAAGAAAATTTCATTTGGATATAATGTACTGCAGTGTAGCACGAGTACTCTTCCACCACTTTAAATTGCAATTTTGGAACTTAAATCGTTTAAGGATATACTTTTATTCGTACATTGTTTATTTGGTCAGGCTGTGGAATGACAGATGTCACATGTATTTTTGTAAGACATTGTACGAGTACAATGGCTATCGAAGGAGAATCATGGTGTCAATCAGTATTGTTTAGATAAATGTAGTTTTAAAGAAACTTTAGTGCTCGCGGTTTTTTTTTGTATAGAAATATAATTTAAATTGATTGTATTTTATTTTACTCTTATGTAGCTATATTCGGAAATAATTGAACATTTTGATAACGGTTAGCACAATTGTCATATTGCGCAACCGATTCCTGTTTGGATAGGTTAGATTTTTTGTGTTAAGCATTTATACATTATATTAACAGGTGGTTTATAAGTATGTGCTTGGGTTGGAAAAATCGAGATGAACTGGCAATTTATATGACAATAATTTATCGAGTGTTGCAAGATACTTATAGTGCTACATTAGCGGCATTGATGTTACCGAAATTAGTATTGCAGGAACGTTTGTACGAAATAGAATTGTTATCGAGTTATCTAGTATGCTAAGCATTTGACATTAATTTGATGTTTGAAAATACACGTATTGATGGCAAAAATGCCACATACTCTTGAAATTACTCAAAATTCTTATAAAGTAGACTCCTCGCCTCTTACACCTTTGGAAATTTATGAAGATTTAGTTCAGTATCTTAAGGTGTGCATTGGTGGAAATGTGGCTTTACAATAATGAAAATTTTGTTGTTGTCGAATTTCTAATTATTGGTGGACTATATTTCTTCTTTAGCTGTTTGGTCACCAGAGAACACCAAGTGATACAGCTGAATTTAAGGAACTCACTAAGCGAGATGCTCAAACTCAGTTGGCTCAAGAACTTGATAAACTTCTCTTTACTTCTACGGAATCACAAAAGGAGGTACATTATTACGTCTAAAATAACTGATATTTGAAACTTTAAAAAAAAAACTTTTGTTTTTCTAGGATTTCAGAAAACAGTTTGATGGATTTAAGAAGTTGTTTTCTCGATTTATTCAAGATGTAGAATCGACGGTTGTTTGGGATAAAATTAAACCATTGCCTGAAAATGCCGTAGGAAAATTGTTTAATGCATTTATTCAGTAATATTTAATATCTTAATTTATTTCAGGTGATTGAGTATGGGTCGCTCAAAGCTCCACCAAGTCCAGAAATTCAAACTATGTTGGATAAATTGGTTGTGGTGAAACTAAATGGTGGTTTAGGAACAAGTATGGGTTGCAAAGGACCCAAAAGTGTGATTCCAGTTAGGAACGATTTGACTTTTCTTGATCTAACTGTGCAACAAATAGAGGTTGGTTAGATAGCTTTTTGTTAAGCTAACAGTAATCACTTAAATATTTGTTGCAGAATTTAAATAAAACTTATGGTGCCAATGTTCCTCTTGTTTTGATGAACTCTTTTAATACCGATGAAGACACCCAAAAAATTGTCCGAAAATATTATGGGTTTCAAGTTAAAATTTACACATTTAACCAAAGCAGGTAATTAAAAGCGATATTTAGGCATTAAACATCTAAATTTATGCCTAGAATTTCAAAATGATATTTATTTTTTCATAATTTTAAGCTTCAATTGATTAATATCAATATTTTTAAATTTAGATACCCACGCATTAATCGTGAATCACTGATGCCAATCCCTAACAGTGTATCTACAAACGATTTGGAAGCGTAATTATAACCGTGAATACGATATTTTTATAATGTTCTAATTTATATTTTAAATAATGAACTACTAGCTGGTATCCACCTGGTCACGGCGATTTTTATGAATCGATTTACAATTGTGGTCTGCTCAAAAAGTTTATTGAAGAAGGCAGGGAATATTGTTTTGTATCTAATATCGACAATTTGGGTGCTACTGTTGATTTAAGTAAGTTAACATTATGAGTACTATTATGAATACAGTACAATAAAACCTAATGTTGCTAGATATCTTAAATATGCTTGTTAATTCGGATAATGAAAATAAGCCAGAGTTTGTAATGGAAGTAACCGATAAAACAAGAGCTGACGTTAAGGTATCACGAATAAAGAATGGTGCATCATCACTGTGTTTTCATATTACAATATTTATAGGGAGGTACATTGATCAACTTTGAGAACAAATTAAGATTATTAGAGTTGGCGCAAGTACCCAAGGAGCATGTAAGTTGTTTATTGTTTATCAATTATGTAGCTAAAACAATGTTATTTTTGTGACTTATAGATAGATGACTTTAAAAGTGTGAAAACTTTCAAGTAAGTTTTACTCGCTACTTCTACATATCACAGATGAACGGTTTACTGATTAATTTTAACTGATTTATTAGAATTTTCAACACAAATAATCTATGGATTAAGTTGGATGCGATTGTTCAGAAATATGAAGAGGGATGTCTTGATTTAGATGTTATTGTTAATCACAAGGTTGGTAGACTTTCGTAATTACTGTAGTGTGAAATTATATGAGATTGTGTTTACGCATATTTATTTTTAAGACTTTGGATAATGGTGTTAATGTTATTCAATTGGAAACGGCTGCTGGTGCGGCTATGAAAAATTTTGAAGGTTCCTTGGGTGAGATTCATTATTTTATGCTTGTAATGAATAACGAGTTTTTGATAGTCGTAATGGTATTTCAGGTATAAACGTACCTCGTAGTCGGTTTTTGCCTGTGAAGAAAACATCAGATTTGTTATTGGTGATGAGCAACTTGTACAACATGTCAAACGGATCTCTTATCATGAGTCCTAAACGTATGTTTCCATCAGTGCCTTTAATAAAGCTGGGGGATAACCATTTTGCTAAGGTATGTTATTCTTCTATTATTTCAAATGGTAAAAGAACCAAATTACCAAGTTAATGAAGATTTTAAAACATTTTTTAAAGAATAGCAGAGTTTTAACGTATTATAATTAGTTGTAATATAGCAATATAAAATACTTTCAGGTGCGAGATTTCTTGCGTCGTTTTGGAAGTATACCTGATATCTTGGAACTTGATCATTTGACGGTATCTGGTGATGTAACATTTGGAAGAGGAGTCTCTTTAAAAGTATACTCTAACGAGATTTGTGATGATCATATTAATGAAAATGTATACTCTCAAATTAGGGCACTGTCATCATTATCGCTAATCATGGAGACCGAATTGATATTCCTCCAGGAGCTATTTTAGAGAATAAAATCGTGTCTGGAAATCTTAGAATATTGGATCACTAATCCTGATGAAGTTCATAAAAATGAAGTCTATCTTCAGAATTAATTACGCTTTGGTGCAATAGGTAAATTTAGTTTACTTTCAATTGATAATCTTCTTCATCTATGTAATAGATTTCGAAATCGCTCGCAGCTATTTAAAGGTTAAAACTCCGGTATTACCTATAGCATTGATTCACTAAATTTAACCAACTGTTAAGGTAGCCATATTTTTCTAGTCGATCATTGATGATATAAAATTAATGTACAAGCGACCATTCTAAAATTTCAATTGTTAGTGTTTATTGGTGTGCATTCTAGGAAAGTAATACTGCATACCAACTTAACAAAATATCAAAACTCAACTTATTACTTTGTTTTATATAAAATCTTGATTAGAAAACGATCGGTTTACTGGCAGATGTAAACACAAATGTACCTATTTTGAAAGTCCGGTGACTATAAATAATGACTAAAAAGTAATAACTTATTTTTGATTTTAGCGCTATTCTAATACTAAGGTGTACCAAGATTTATATTATGATTACTTTTGGCAGCATTACTGCTATGCAATAAAACCATTGTGAATGAATGAACGAACTTTATTATTTGCTAAAAAATTCTATTGTATAATGCATTGTTAGTGCAGTTAAACGGTTTTACAATTATCTGTCGATAAAATTTTGGTTTTTCCAAATAGTTTGTGTTTTTCTCCACAGTTTTAGCATCGTAACTGACCGATTTCCGCTCCCATTTAAATCACCAAATATGTATGGACATGGTCTGTTAATGAAAGATGATTCCCTTAGCCAGCTTAGCAGTTCATGAGAATTGTATGTGGTTCTTAGGTTGAGGGCATGATGTCTTGCATGGGGTATTTTCTCAACTAAAAGTCCTGTAACGTACAGATCGTCTATCCAGAAAAATGGCACGTACATCGATGCAGTTAGTAAATCTCTGGCAATATCAGGAGACACTACATACGCCAAACCCCCACAATAGGCTGGATACGTGTCGTAGGGGTATTCGTTATAGTCTACAACCCACTTATTGCTCGGTTTGCGTTGTGGAGCTGAACCAGCCGGCCATACACTGCACGCAAGCACACTGGATGGAACGTCTCTGTAAATTTCATGAAGTAATTTGTACAGTTGAATGATATCAACAAAAGAATCGTCGTCCACTTTCACAATAAACTTAGTTTTTGGGCAATTTGAGAGAATCCATTTATATCCCATTAGATGTTTATAACTCAAGTTTCTGTAACTATCAACAAAATTTCCTTGAACTATATCTCCATGTTGATCACTTTCATTTTGAAGTTGTTGCTGAAGAGAATTTGTCGTCAGCCCAATCAAAAATATTAATTTTACTTTCCAGCCACCAAATTTTTTAACCGATCCCCAGGTTGAACGTATACTTAGGCGTTCCTATAAAAAAAATAAGTTTTTAGTAAATTTTTGTACATGAATTAACTTATACTGGTTTTGTTGTGTTATAAAGCAACTTTTAAACATGACAAAATCATTACCGTACCGTATTTAGATGACTTTCATGCAAGTACAGTAATTTAACTTATTATGCTTATTTTATTGCATAATTTTAATTTACCTTAAGGTAGTCTTTGAGTATCAAACAGTATACCGTAACAATATTAAATTTTACAGGCACAGTGTACAATTTTAAATTCAGTACCAGTATAAGAAAAGAAGTTTTTATAGATTGCTTAGTAAGTCCTCATAATCAAGTTGTTTTTTTCTATAAATAATTGAAGTTCTCGCTATTAGTATATTATTCAGTTAAAATCAAAATGCGGAAATCTAATTTCATGAGTATATTTACGTTTTTTAATTGATTATTTTAATTTCAAACTTTCTATCCAATGCAATAGGACACCTGTCAAACCGTAATCACGAATTAAATACAGGTGTTGCCGAAGCGCTATTTTCAGTGGGATTCACGACTATTCTAAACGAAATAAATACCGTTTTTATATTTTAAATTGAAATGACATCTTTGAAATAGTAAGGACCTAACTTATAAAAAATAATAAATTAATCCAACGTAATTGAACCTAATTAAAACGAAAGGAATGATTGCCAATCGGAATTCACATTGAATGTACAGTAATTCCCATTGGCAACACAGCGCTTCCACAAGTAGTAAGCGGCGCCATTTTAGTCGTTTCGAACAATTCACCTAAGCAACTTTTTGGTTTGTTTGTAAGTTATGCCGTGAGTCTTAAATAATCAAATTACCTCGGAATGATTCGGTGATGAATGCACATACACGATGAAATAAATTTCGCTACCATTGTTTTCGCATAATCCACGTGGTTGCAAAACATAACGGAAATCTGTCAAATCGATCAGCTGTGAATCGTTCAGAGGGACCATTAGTTGTTCAGGACGTAACCAAGTAACTGTTCGCGTTTTATCTTGCTTGGTAAAAGTTGAAGTGACACTTAGGTATAGAAATATGAACGTATAAAGCGAAACCAGTGCAGTTGTCATACTCATTTGACACGCTTTTCGCGATAGACTATTATTTATGTGATGTCCAGCTGTGAAAGACATATGACGAGCCATCTTCGACTCTGGTCAATCGTTAAGTTAGATTTTTCACTTGTAGCTGATAAGAAGATCCGTCATCGTATTATTAAGAAAATGCCCATCATCCATCTTCACTTTCTGCAAAAGACAAAAGAGTAAAGTAAGCAAATTAGTAATTTTACTATAATTTGTGGTTGAAAACGTGTGAGAGAAACATCAAAATGAAATGTTTCGCACATACATCGCGTAGTGAAATGAGAAAGTTTACAGATACGGTACTTGTCAAGGTAAATAACGGTTCCTGGGAATTAAAATATACATGTCGGTAATATAATTTTATATCATAACATAGTTTTAAGTCATATAAATTATCCGGAAGAAACAATTTGAGAGGTTTTTTATTTTGTTTCTGACAGTTTTATGACTGTTTTAATTACTGCCAAATACGGTAGGTTAGTCAATAAAATTCATGCAGCTTTTTCAAGCCATTCGATCCATTTATACTGTCGATATTTGGACACATGTAAGATGGAAAGGGTTTGATTAAAACTGAATTTTAAACAAAATATGATGAAAATTATTCAGGTTGAGTTTTTGAAGTTAATTTCAAGGCGTTAGCACAGAAGAAAAAACAGGTTTTAATTACTTGGTAATTAATTTAAGAATTGTTTTGATCGAAGTTCAAAGATAAAATGGATAATTTTAATAAACAAACAGTCGTATTTCAGCTTGTGGGCGTTAAGTAATCTGAGAAATGTTTATAAAAAGCTGCGTCGGTAATTTTAATACAACTGCAATTTCTTTTAGGTAAAAAAACAATTACTTATTTTGCGCTTAAACTTTCTTCAAAGTTTGCCGTTGATTATACAGAAGAATTTTTGGCTGATAAGTGAAGTAGGTGGGCCAAAGGTTTTATTATGTAAAAATGGTATGCGTAAAAATGTATCTTTTTAGTAGTAGGTAAAAGCAATATAATTGCAGTATTCTGATCGGTTTAAGCGAATTTAGATGACCTAAATAACCTTATTCTGTTTGCGTACTTTATCTGCATTTTTTGATCTTCACTTTGAGCGTGTGTGAAAGAAAAGGGGGTTTTTGTGCAATTATTAACTCGATAATGATCTGAATGGCCAGGTA
This sequence comes from Helicorthomorpha holstii, assembly GCA_013389785.1. NCBI lineage: Eukaryota > Metazoa > Arthropoda > Diplopoda > Polydesmida > Paradoxosomatidae > Helicorthomorpha > Helicorthomorpha holstii. The sequence goes on from JAAFCF010006680.1 coordinate 21,164,628, forward strand.
TCTGTTTATCTCGTGGCATGTGGATGACCCAAGAATGAATTTCTTTCCCTTTCTACAAAATAGGTGTATTTATTTTTACGCACAGGCTTTCCAACGTATGACATCGAAATTAGGGGTTTGCATAATGTGATGTTGTTCCATGTCAGCAACAGATTTGGCGTCGAAAATTGACTTTAAAAGTTCTTGGCTTTGATAATTACGAAAAAATTTCTGTTTGTTTACTTATTGAAGTAGACATAGCAAAATTTGGTATAAAAAGGGCTGAGGCAGTCTCTTTTAGTATCGCTGAAAATATGTGATAATAACATGAATTACTCCAAATAACATAGCTGAAGCAAACGCGAGTTAATTAGATGGAACATGTTATTTGTTGGTATTATATGATCAGCTAAAGAAAAGAGCTAAAAAGAGTTTATTATAAAACTGAATTGACCATAATTGTTTTTAGTTAAATAGGCTGTGAGATTCTTATTCCAAACCTTTTTAAAGGCTTTTAAATTTAAATTAAAGCTACTTTTCTGCCATTTTTTTCAACAAAGTATCGATATTTTCAGTTTTAAAATAACTTTTGTACCCCATGGAAAAATATCGGCAGGCTGACATTGATCTTTGTCATTTTAACTTTGAAATACAGTATCTTAAATTTATGCCACTAAACTCTTTTTTAGTTTGAAGTTTAAGAGGCATTTAAAAGTTAAAACTTGTTTTATAAATTTAAATTGGTTCTGTGGCAAAGGAGTTCGGTATCTATTTCTGAGTTGGAGCATATTCTTTTAAGTAAGTCGTAAATCATGTCTTGTATAATGTATATTATTTCATCAAGCGTAGGTACTAGGTTTGCTAATTTATTTTCCTAGATTATTAAGTACTCAAAGAAACTTTTTGTGTGGCCATTGATTTAGTCTTTCCACGTTTTAGTCATTAGTCTGATTTATTTAGTGCACAATGTACGAGTGTGTATAGGAAATACCGAAATGCAATTTCATCACGTACTATTTATGCTATTTGAAAAGATTTAATTGTTTTTGGCTTGTTCGTTTAAGTAATTTATCACCATCATTTTTAATTTATAGTTTTTTTTTAAAGGTTAAGGAATAATTGTGGAAAAGTTGAAAACCGTTTCTGTATTATAGTATGCTTCCTGCTCCGCCTATCAATTTGTGTTATAATATTATTCCTGTATGGATGGTAATGTAATCATTACCATGTGGTATTCCTATCGTTTAATTGTACTTGTACAGTGAGTATCTGACAACTGAATTTTTATTTTACCGTAAATATTTCTACATTACAGACTTCTAACGTCGCAGCAGGGACTCCCCAAATTTCTCCTCTATCAAACGACTGACGTTTAATGCAAAATAGATTAGCTCCAACATTTTAAAATTTAAATTAGAGAAATTTTAAAAGCTTACGTTATGAGGTTAATAATTGTGTCATGCAATTTCAAGTGGCCAACCGCTTGATTAAAAGCTGCATGTTGTCGTTTTTTTGACATCATGCTGGTTAGGGAAATCCTTATAAGCGTTGGGAAGATTGATTAGTCTCACAACGTTAATCTACATTATAATCTACTATGCCAGTTTGTCTGAAAATTTGAAAATCCTGTACTTTTTTGAAATATATTATGGTAGTGAACATAATTAGAAAACTTGGAAAGTACTTTTCGACATACTTTAAACTTTTTTTTTTAAATGAAAGTGAGACTGCACTTTAACTTTATCAGTAAGTTGTCTTAAAAATTATCAGCAGTCGATTTGGTATAATTTGTGGTTTGTTTAACGCTATCTTTCCATTTTTGCAGTTAGTTAACTTTTTTTTTGTTTTGCTTTCTTGATTATTTTTAGTCACGTACTTAAAAACAACTTTATTGTTTTTGAAACAATCTGGTAAAACATGTTCTACAATTATATTGCTAAATTAAAAACTAGTTTTTTTTAATGTTAATGATATTTGCAAAGTAATGATGGATTTACATGGCATTATGTAACTTAGTTTCTGATTCAATCGAATTTAGATTAGCAAAGACTAGAGAACTGTATAAACTAACTTAAATCAAAGACGGTTTTTAGATTTGTGAAAAGGTAGTTTAAAATTAACAATGAAAGCTGTAATTAATCACTCAATGTAAATTTATGTTAATGAACCAAATTAGTAAATTGCAGTGTTTCTGTGGCTGCTTGACAAAAAAAACTAGTTCAAAATATTTATATTTACCCAAATGAACTGTGATATCCTGAAAGACTTTAATGCTGAACATTGAAGTATCAAGTTTTTGGATAGTTGTTTAAATAATCTCAAGTTTTATCCTATCGATGTTCGGAAGCAAAATAGTCATGGCAAGCTCTTCACAATGTAGCGTGTTTTAATGTAATAATGATAAGCGATATGTAAAACATCTGAACAAAATGTTGAAATAATGTTATCAAGAGTTTATAAATACAAAATAACTGCTCCTGAATTCTCATTGGTTTATCTATAATTTGGTAGTGTGTAGCATAGATAACGAATCAGCACCTTAATTCGTGAAAAATAAGACAGCTTTTCATTGATGTGAATTCGACGTGCTCTACATAACAAAATAATTTCTTCCAATCAAATCAAGTTTAAGTCGATTTTTTTGCCCTTTCAATTGATTAGCTATTTTATGCTTTTGATAAATAGACTGGCGACGCCTTTTATAGCTTAACAAAAAGATTAACCGTAAACAAATCGAGGAAACGAAAAATGTGGCTTAATTTTTTCTACCCCCCTTAACTTGCCTTGTTTGTTTAATAAGAATTGTTGAGTTTTTGTGCTAGATTAAGAGTGCACGTCTGAAGGATTTACAATACAATAATAATCAACTTTTAAGATGCCTCATCTAACTTTTCTAATATAAAGCACATTCATTGCATTATAGTACTTTTTTGTTGTTCTTGTTTTAAATTTGTTTTATTCAGTGGCATAATTCATCGGATTAAAGTTCACTGTATAGCTTTTTAATTGTTTATCATTTAAATGCAGTTTATTTTAATGATTCTGGATAATTTCAAAAAGCTTTTAAGTTGATTTTTACATTTTTTTTACCGAAATTTAAACGGCAGGCAACTGGTTTTTGTTGGTATTAGTATCGATATGTTTGTGTCATTGCTACTTGTCCAATTGTTATCATTAACCATTTATTTGTTGACTAGCTATTATTGCGTCTATATTACGGCGCCTAACTCAGCAGGGTGTTGTTTTATCATTGGTTTGCTTTTTTTATTATTGTTATTGGAGTATTATTATTTAAAACTTAAATGGCATTTGAAGAAGACGACGTCGTTAAATGATAAAATCAATTTCAGGAGTAAGTTTTAACACATACTGTATGATGTCATAACTTAAATAAAAAATAAGTTGTTGCAGGAAATGTCAGACACAGTATAAGTTAGCCTAGTAATTGCTCAAATATCATTTTTTTTGCACTTTTGTGGTACATTAAAAAAAAGTACTGTAATAGCATATCTAGCTTTCCACAGCTTTTTTTAAGCAATTGCATTCAATTATGCGAAAAGTTATAAAGTTAACGATTTTACCATTGTAAGTTTACAGCATGTTAAAGTTGATCTTTTGACCGAAATTTAGTTGTCATGTAATATTTAAGGAGAAAAATTCATACTCTGTTTAACGTGACCAGACAGAATTTTTTTTATATTTTGCTTTCCGTTTTCACTAACTTTAATTAAAGGTAATTGTTATGATTCCGAATGTATTAAATTACATATTCACTAAGTTTACAGTGCTGATTCTTTCTACTCTGTTTAGCATTAACTTATTCTGACCATGAAGAAGTTACTTTTTTTTTAACTTGTAACATTTTTATTGTTGACCTTTTTTTTTATCTTTTAACTTGAATGTTTTTCGTAATGCTACGAAGAATAGAAGAAGTATATTTGTATGGTGAAAACTAAACTTACTGAAAAGTCAGCGTTGTGTTTTGAGAATATTGTCTGCAATGTCTAAAAATATACCTTATTATTATCATTGTTATTATTATATCTTCAAACTTTCTTTTTTTATTTGACCCAGAAATGAGCTAATAACGGCAATTAAAAGATAGCGTGACATCAACCCAGACATGTATTTTAATATTAAGAACGATCATTATTTTACTGTTTTAGCTGTTTTTAAGTAAAGTCTTTTCAGACAGTTTTGACTTGAATTTTTTTTTATTTTATTTCTTTCATTCTCTTTTTTTTTTTCTTTTGAGAGGGAAATTAAATGAATTTGTCGCATTAAATGTTAAGGGCAGCGTTGCATGCCGTTTCACGCCGACAAATTCTTTTAAAATCTTAAGAAAAAGGCTCTTGGTTCCTAAAGCTAAGTAATGTATTATAAATAAAACACTTTATGCGCGTTATAATGGTAATTAAAACCTGGTTTCAGATTTCAATGGTGTTTGTTGGAGTATATCGAACTTTTAATAGCGTGACTAGGGTAGTGGAAATTCTGATTGCATCGCTTCGGCAGTTTGAAATGCCACGAAACAAACATCCTCCAGAAACATTTAATAGCCATTTTGAATCTTTTTTTTATGGTTTTTTTTAACTGCTGGATACGAAAATAGCTACAAATAATAGGTACGGCTGGTAATTTGTTATTTTCAGGAAGACTAAGGGGTAAGGAGTTTTAGTTCTTCTGTGAAAAACGACTAGCTATTATGTTCGTTACTGTTTTAGTATATTTTATAAGCTGCTTTCAAAAATTAATTTCTAATAATTGTTGTATTTTTTCGTAAATTATAGAAAATGGCTGACATGTTGCGTGATTATTTGTAAATTTTATTGAGTGCAAATGGTTTTTTTTAATGTTTTTTACTATAATTGGAAAGATTCTAAGAAATAAGGAAAATTTTAAGTAATTTTTTTGATAGTAAACAGATTATTTTTTGGAAGTTTTAACAAAGAAAGGTTAAATCTGTTTTTTATTTTAAATTTGGTGAAAGATGAAATATTTGTGAACTTGCAGATCTGATGTACTGTAGTATCCCCCACGTATTTTTGAAAAACCTCAGTGCGTGTAACGTTCAATCGTTAGCAAAGTTCGTGAAGTAGAGATCATCTTTTTTTGCGGTCAAATTTGGCCGAAAGTGTTTGTGAGAATTGCAAAATGTTATCCAGCGTTAAAAAGTAAAAGCGATAGATGAATTTATTCTTGTCGTGCTCCGGCGATTACAACATGTTATAAATATGGTAACAGCTGACACTCTAGGTCAATATAACATAACAAATCGTGACACACAAGACAATAGAAAAGACGTTAGTTTTACAGTTTTTAGTGGAAAGTTTCTCATTTTAAATCTTGTACTGATTGTAGAAGAATTTTAATTTTTTTTTTATTTATTTTTGGTAGATTGATTTTGAAATTAGTTATTTAGTAATCTTTATGGTCAGTTTTTTTTAAATTTTACCTTAAAATAAAAATAAGTTACAGTTAATTACTGTAAATAATTTACTTTAGCAGATCTAATGGAATTTCATGTCGTGTCTTAATTTTAGCTTTTAAACATTTCAGTTTATTAGACAGAATTTTAATGGGGGCAATTAAGTGTTTTTTACGAAGAAATTATACAGCACATTAATTTTGTTAAAAATAATGTTGATAACAGTTTAATAATTACAACGGTTTTATTTTTATATTTTTAATTTTTTTACAATTTACTGTAATTGCTCGATTAAAAACCACTCAAGATTAAAATTGTAAATGAAAATAGAAACAAGAAAATTGTATGCAGTACTGTAATTCCAATTTCCTGAACAGTGAAAGATGAATATTGAATTTTTTTTTCTTCTAAAATATTGCTGAAATGATATATTTTGATGATAAATTTAATCATGATGTACAAGTTCACTAGTATTATGGGCGTTGCTTGTGGAAGTTCACTCAGGTGAAACAAATATTTCTATTAAGTTTTTGCAGTGGTATACGTTTTAGAAACGTAACGTGTAATGCAGATTAAAGTTGAACTTCATTTCAAGATTTAATTTTAAAAATTCCATAAATATTAAAATACTGCAAATGTTGATAAGATATTAAAAAGAAAGATAACCAAAAAATCCTATTGTTAAGATGTCTTAAAATTCAAGCGCTTGTAAACATTATGGACAAACATAAATCTATCGTTTATTTGTCGGTACAAAGAATGTTTTTATAAAACTTAGTTTAAATACGATTAACATCATGAATTATTTCTTTTTATAATTCCACATGAAAGCCACAAGAAGCGATTATGCATTTCTTAAACTTTTTTAGGGGATTATTTGTGGGATGTTTGTTGCTTGGGGTGTGGGGGCACCTGGAATGACACTCAAATGATGATTTCTTAAATTAATCCATCTTAACGGAAGTGTTAAGCTTTTGGCCTAGCTTGAGTTCAACTGAAGTAAAAGCGATTTATCATCATATTATATCATGTGTATTATACTGTGTTTTCTTTTGATTATAAAAGATATTAAGTTCAACTCGTTCCACCTGTCTTCACATGAATGATGACGAAGCAATGTAGCACATATTTTAAACCGATCAAATTGAATGGAAATTTTTTTTATGATTACAATCACATAGATAAGTATTATGCGACTTTCACGCAATATTTCAATAATATTCACTTTTACACTGTCCTTTCCTTCGTGTTTTACATCTCAATTTTCATTCTAGCATACATTGAATGGGGGGAAAAAATGCTAATCGTCTTATAAGAAATGAAGAAAAAAATCTATGATGGATGCTATTTCAATATACCATTATATTCTAATAAACCAATGACAAGTATTGTATCAGCACGTTTTCTGATAACTAAAAAATGCATATTTTACATTTTACAATGCGATTTTGTAGTAACTATCATATTATTGCAATCATTTCAATAGCACAAAATACATTGAACAATTATTAATGGCAATTATCACGGTTAATTTCACATGTAGTGAACTCGTTTAGCAACGTTTTAACTACATAATTAGCTTTGTTACGTCGCGGAAACTGTAAAACTTAAGTAATTTTTTATGCAGTTATTAACTGTATAACCAAATAACCTTTTGGCTGGACTGTTATATGTTAGCTTTTGTAATTTGCAAAATGGCATAATAATTATTGTACATTGTAGTTGAAATGTTTGAATTTTTTATATTTGGTTGAGCAATTGTTCGATGCTTACACATAATTTAATGCAAATTTAACATTAAATTACATAGGTGATCGCATTCACATCCGGCTACATTACTTTTTTATGCTTGATCTTTAGTCATATAAAAAATGTAAGAAAAGCTTTCGTGCACTTAGGAAAATAAGTTCAACAATTATTCGTTACATGCATGGGTTTTAACTATTAACCTATGATCTGAACGTTTGACTTTCTGATTTTTGCGTAACATTGGCGTGAATATATTACGGTTTTATAAAATAGTGTGTAGTGATTTCAAATTTAATAAAAGTGCCATTACACAAGACTTAAAAATAGAAAATTTTGTATTTAGTAGTGTTTTTTTTTTTTATTTTGGCTTTATTTTAAATGTGAAAACTGATTGCTAAATAGATTAATTACATGTCAAACAATTTGGTTTCTTTTATAAGTTAGTAGAAAAGACATTTTGGTTTTGTATTTGTCTTGCAGCCTTGTTTTCTCCATTATTGTGTAAAAACGAAAGGTGATACACTGATAAGGAAGTAGCTTATATTAATCATTCATCCACGAGTCATTTAATATTATGTAAAAGGTCGACGATGGCTTGTAAAATAAGGTTAACTTCGACGAGCAACCGTTTTAATTGAGTGTAATAATTTGACAGCTAAAATTGGATAAATGTGAGAATAACCTCGTTTGCTTGCCATTATTTTTAGCTTAGTGTAAATGTTTTTGTTTATATAGCAAAATGTTAGATCAGGTCACGTTCATTTATAACTGATATCCTTCATTATGATCTGAAGAATAAAAAATGTTTTTTTTTTATTTTTTTGGTAGTTGTGGCTTTTGTTGGTGTTTGGTGTTAGGCTTTTCTTCAACAATCGATAAGAAAGTGTTTGGCTGCGTGTGTTTTTTTGATGAGTAAGGGTGAGAAAATGACCGACGTTGAATATAAAAGCAACGAAGAAAAGGGTTTAGATTTAGACAAGGAAACCGCCAGACAGATGTATAAAAAATAATTGTTTTTTTTAATTAAATATTTGCATAAGATTAAAAACATTTCTTTCTTTCTTGGAGGATTTGGCGATTAAATTTAAATGTGGTTATTTATGCCATTGCTATAGTGTGGAGGCGTTTTAAATGTGTTCAGTAATACTGTAGTAATACCTAAAAAATTAAAAAGTAAACAAACAGGAAGTAGTTTAAAGTTTTTGTTGCGATTATGATCCTGTTTATTTTTAGAAAATTAAAGTGCATTTTTAATCTTAGTCCCAACTGGAGAATTAATGCAACTTTTTATCTAAATAGAAAAATCTTATAAGGAAGAGCAAATGATTAGATGAACAGGCTTTGTTTAGGACTCTAGGAGTGTGTTTTCTATTATTTTAGTAAATGTGGTTTACTAGTTATTTAAATATTTGAAGAAACTAGTTTACAAAAGTTACTGACTATACCACACGCATCCTATAGCAACTAACTTGCAAATCTGCAACTTTAAATAAATTTTGGTAAATCTCTTTAGTAGTTTTCAGTGTTGTTTCGTGTCAGAAGAAGTTTAAGCTATTATTATTATTTTTTTATTTTAAGAGGTCGAGACTGTCGAGTGTAGTTAAGGTACGTGTGTTGTTATATCCGTGTATGGAATGGATCCAGCACGTGATCTCGACAACGCATGTCTTGTCTTACCTATTCCACTCACACATCAACTCTTTTACTCTTTTTTAATTTGTTTTTCTTTGTATTTGGTAATTAATTATACAAGGAGTTTTTTTTTGTTAAATGTGCAGCGCGTATGGTTTGACTATTCATTAACAGCTGAAATAACTTTTGACTCGCACAGAATTTCTTCTTCCTGCTAAGAGTAATACTGTACTTTCACTTTTTTTTTAAAGATAGATAACAATGTTTATTTGGTGCATGCTTTATCGTTTTGCGTTTGTGTAGTGTAGTCTATTATGTTACGAACTGATAATTAATTACATGGGATGAAACAGCGATTTGAAGCTACGGGCATAATTAGTGTCTATCAAAAACTTTCGCCTGTTTTTGGACGGTTTTTTTTCTGGCATTTTTTGTAGTCATTTCCGTAAAAGAAAAATAGCTTTCACTTTTTACTTCTTCAGAAAATTTTTAGACAATAAGTTAGATAATAAACTTTTTATCAATTTTAGAGTGTTTATTCCGTTAAAATAGTTTTGTCTGTTTCTCGTTTAGTATTTATTTTGCAAGTATAGTATGTCTGAAATACAATACAAACGGTTAGCGTATAATTTGCATGAAATTCTGATTTTCCAAAAATATATTACTGTATATAAAAGTGATTTACAATTATAGTTATGTGGAAAAATGTATTTTTTGAATTCGTTACCGTTCTGGTAAATACAGTGTTAATTGTGGCCTTGACACCTGGCAAGTGTTTGTTTCTCTTTCTGAACGCCAATTTTATTTTCACATTTAAATGACTGTAACGAATTTGCATAAAGTTCCAATTTTGCGGCATCTTTTGACTTGGGAGTTAAAAAGGAAATATTTTTGAAATACTGTAAAGTAATTTAAATAGAAAAATGTAACTTGTAAATCGATACTTCCAAATTGCTTGTATGATTTAAGCACCATTTCGAGGAACAGTACATAATTGTAATTTATATTTTAATACGCTAACTACAACATTTAGCATACTGTATTTTTAGAAAACGAGCTGTTTTTCCGCATATTTGACCACAAAAGTCAAAACATTCTCAACGGTTAAGATGGAAAAATTTTATTTTACATATTTTATAAAAAATAATAATAATAATAATTTTATTACATGTACCGCTATATGTTTTTAAACTGAAAAGAGGTAAATTTTAGTGGCTTTTTTTAGTCAAAAATGCTTAGTTACTGTAAATACAGAAAGGGGTAGATGATCTTTACACAGTATTATACGTTAGTATTCCAACTGGGTATAACGTAAATTTTACTTCATTCCTGTTTTATGAAAGCAAAATTACTTTTTTTCTCAATTTTATAGTCCTTTTTTTAAGAGGTATTTTGTTTAAGAGATACATGGGGTGTCTAGTCGGTTATTGCAACTTCATTGCGCACAGCAGTTAGGCAGTTCATAAAATATTTTTATTTTAATATTCAGTGGGCCACTATCTATGACAACTTGAAAAATAATAATAAAATCTGGTGACCTGTCGTTGGACCATGTGGAATTTTAATGCTATAATAAAATTTTAAGACTTTTTTTTTTATTGTTTTGAACAAAAATCATTCATACGATTCATTTTTTAAACTTTGAGCAATTTAATCTTTGTAGCTAAATTTTTTTTTTAATTTTGTAAATTTTTAAGACAATTTCGACCATACCTTTCTACAGTATTTAACTGATTTCTTTAATTGATTACTTAAATTTAAATAATTGTTCAACGGATCCCATTTGTTTTACTTGTATTACTGAACTTAATAGAAATCTTAATTGAAATTTTAGTTACTCTTGTGAGTCTATTAATCTACTGTAGATGTAAACAAATTAAATTCCGACATATAAACATATATTTTATGTGTTTTGTTATACGTTATGTGATGTGAAACAAAAGTAGGAAGTGTTAAACCAAACAAGCGTATCACAACGCTGTTGATACAAATAGTTCAAAAACCTGTGAAACTTTCATAATATTCGGGGTTTTTTTTGAAATTATAATGGCTGATTGCGCAAGGGGTTACATCATATACACATACTCAAAGACTCAAAAGGTGAGAAAATTTTCTTAATTTAGTTTGTGTTTAAATTTAGTTGTGTCATTCATTGGTAAATGCAGTCGTGCATTGAGTTACAATTGTCGCCACTGCTATTCACTTTCATACAGTGTTGTTTTTTTTTAGACGAAATTCAATCTGCAGTTAATTTTAGCGTGAAGGTGATTTTTCCTTCCTTGGGAAATCGTGATCAACAAAACGCCATTAAGAAACATCACAGAATTTGATTGTGATGTACTGAATATCATGCGTTTTCTATGCATCTAAGTTTGCTCTTTCAAATTGCTATTTCATCCATTCATAACCAACATTCAGTATATCCATAACAAAAGGGCGTGTAGATAGTATATTGGTTCGAAGAAATATTTAAACTAACTTTGAAAAGTAATTAGGTCTTATTCAACATGTGTATGATTATCAAACAAATGCAAGAGATACAAATCAATGTAAAAAATGGTTTTAAAAACATTGTTGCAACATACAAATCCATAGTAAATCTCTTAAGCAGAAAAAGTTCCAGAAAATACTTGGGGGAAGGAATTTATAAATAAAATGATGACAGGAACTTTCACCTGTATTGTAAGACTTCATCTGTATTATTGCTATTTAAGACAATTTGTAACCAATATCAAGTTCAACATTTTTGGACAACTTTTTAGTTTGCAATGTCAAGTTTTTAGTTTCTAGCTTATGATAGAATTTGATTGTACATTGGGTATATTTATTGTATGCTTACAATTGTGTAGAAAAATTTTATAGGAAGAAAAAATGTGTCTCATGAAAATTTATGGCTGTGTGAGAATTTATCGCATGTGGTGCTGAATGATTCAAATGAGTGAAGGTTGAAAACTTTCAGGAAACATTTTTTTTTAATAATAAAAAATTGAAAATGATAAGCAAAAAAATATGCTTTTCTTGTCTGTCAAATTACAACTCACATAAAACACAACTTGACAACAAAACTTCTGTTTTAGTATTTTGGTAGATTGTGCGCTCAGATTTTGTTAAATGTAATAAAATAGTGATTCTGACATCATAACAATTACTTCATGTACGCATGCGTATTTGGTTTGAACTTTTACCATCTTTTTTTATATTTGTGTGTGCTTCATCATATCAAATTAATTACACATCATTAGTTTACTACAGTATTTTTTTATTCTTCAATGGTTAGAACGTAACTTATATTGTTTGACGCGTTAAACAAGTGTGACGCTTTAAATTAATGATAGTTGAGGTGGGCGTAACTTGACCGTCACCTATGAGACTATGATGTCAAGTAAAGAATTGAATTTAATCTTCTTAGCTAAATATTTATTTGTAATTAAGCTCGAAAGTCAGAGCGGGTTCCGGAAGAGTTTCGGCGTTGTAATTAATTTTGTTTAGCCGCCGCATAAGTTAGCTTTTTTTTTCTAAGTTATTCAATGAGGGGGATGTGGTAATCCGATTGTACTACAATATTGTGTAACAAAGCTGCTGGCGTTTTTATTTAAATAACTACAAGTAACATAATATACATTTCAACGTCGTATCAAGAATCATAAATTTGAAACCATAAACCCAACATTTTATTTACAGTTAATTGTTTCTGTGTTTTTTAAGATAAATAACAGTGGACATGATATATACTGTAAGAGCGATTTGTAGAAGGAAAACGTTTTGAATGTTATAAATTTTAAAATTTCCGCATTGTTAATGCCACAAATCTAAAAAAACCCAAAAAATAAATAAAGAAGTTTGTGGAAGTGCATTTTAAAAGTGAAAGTAACAAATTTTATGCCATGGCTTAAATATTCAAGATGTTGCAAGACGAAAATAAATGAAATTCTACTAATTTAAAGACAAGGTTTAACCATAAACCATAATTAATAGTAGAGCTTAAATTCGTTGACTGTATAATATACAAGTAAGTTTACTTCTACACGAACTTGCAAACCACACACAATACATTAAAACAAGTTATTTTTTAAGTAATTCTGCATACATGTCTTACTGGTACAGTGGTACTGTACTTTTTTACATAATTTTGAGTCTTCGACCGATATTTTATTAAAACTTATTTTATTAACTTTTGCCTACTTTAATAATTTCGTAGTAGTGGTTATTAACTAATTATTACCAATATTTTAATTTTGACAGTTTAACTAGCCATTAGAAAAACATTACTTTTAATGGATTTGTACAGGGTGATTATAAGATGTGTTCAATTTGTCTAATAAAGAAACGGGAATAAATGGCATCGCTTACAATGCTTATTTGTCTCGTTTCTTTATTAACATGGTAAATCATTATATATTTTTCTGGTTTCTTTGTTATTAGTATTTATATGAACATTTATCTTATGATCACCGGGTATAATTTAATTATTTCTTTGTTACTCATTTTGAATTATTTTAATTGCAAATATAAAAATTGACCTTAAATGCTTAAAAAGTTACATATAGGAAATATAAAATTATACTATGGTAATTAAAATGATATTTGAAGTAAAGTTTAAGAAAAAAAAGAGCTTATGAGTACCTAATAACATACTGTTTTGCGAGGAAAGTAAGTTTCGCTCGTAAAAGCCGACGATTAAAGCAAATGAAATTTAAAATTTTTAATGTTCAAGTGGAAAAGCTCCATGTGGTCGTTAATTAAAATTTTCATGTGCTTTAATGGTTTCCCTTGTTTTTATTCCACCTGCAAACTAAGTTAGCATACACCCTTTCTTAACTACCTCTGTATATTAAGTGGGCAGTGTAAGTTTATTTACTTCATTATGAACATTGCTATATCTAAATATGGTTTGCTGCTTCTGCATAAACAAAAAACGAAATGTTTTTGTGTAATGTGATTCATGCAAAAGTCAGAAAACTTAACGTTTTACCGTAAACAAAAGCAATTACTGTTGTTTGGTTTAAAGCAACAACAAGTATTTGAGTTTATGGAAAGTCAAGAAGGAGAAAAACAAATGCAAGTTAATTGTCATAGTAAATGTTGAAAATCAGCATTTTATAATAGTATGTGAAAATGTTGTTATTGACAGGAGAATATGGAAAGAGAAAGTAAGGGGGGCGGAGGGTTAGACATTTTTTAAAAAAAAAAAACTTATATGATACCTAGTTATCAACTTGGTCCGCTTATTACGAAGTCAAGTATCTTTTTTAGTCGATGAATTAATACGTGAACGTGCTTAATAAGCCTTTAATGCTGCTTTGAAATGTTACCGAAATTTTTTTCTTTACGACAAATACACCTCTTTTACATTTAAAAAATTTCTTTCACTAAATACTAAATAGGATTTTTTTTTGTCGAAGTACTAAATTGTCTTTGAAATCAATGGAAACATGCCGCTAACGATGACATTTGAACTTTTAAACATCATTAAGAAAAAAAATACTTCGACTGCAAATATTTAATCATTTGGTTTTCAAATTTAATTATGTTTTGGTCGTTAAGATAAATTGAAGATTTTGACTAATGAGTAAGAGATTTGCAGGCATTGGCTTAGATAATAATCAGATATTTCCACTGGTGTCACTTACGTAAAATAATAATAAATTTTTAGTTAAAAATATATTCCTCAATGGACACTTGACGTTCTTTCCTTGTCTTATTATTAGCGTACATAATGTTTTATAGTAACTTAATCATAAAAAAAAGTATTTTTATTCCATCTTACCTGATATATATTGCATTACAATTAGCATCCAATTCTGTATTGCTGGTTTTACAAATAAAATTCAAAATAAATGTATAGTCATTGCTCGGTGGTCATTTTTAAACTACCCCAGTAAAGATGACTGAGCGTGAAGATCAATTTGAGTTTGAGTTACGTAAAAGAAAATACACCAAGTCAGCCGTTGAAAAGCGCAATCACTCCCCGGCTTTGTAGTCTTTTAAGCGGCTGCTATTTGATAAAACTAAGCAAAGCGAATGGGTAAAAGCTCGTTTTGAAAATGCAGTAACATTGGACAGCACTTTTCACTTAGCGCACTCGCCTTCTAATGCAACATTGGTTCGCCAATGGAAAAGCTCTTTAGCCACCACCTGCACCATCCAAAGCTGGCTCTTACAATTTCTGCTACAATTTGGTAATACATTGTTAACTTTCTCGTTAGTAACTACATTATGTGGCTATAATATTTTTTTTACATTAAATGTGTCTACCGTACTTTATATCGTGATTTGTTATGTTGGAGCACGCACGTACAGTTTTGTTTTGGTTAGTTTAATTATAGAAAACATTGTTGCGCTTGAGTGGAACTTGTTTATAGTTAAATCAGAAACAATGGAACGTAATGTCAATTGGCCGTTAATTAAAAGTGGACTATACAGGAAAACAGAAGGGACAATGCACTATTACGTTACTGTTAACAATTTCGTAGTAGATCATAATTATGCAAATTGTGGGGGCCGGTGCTGTAGTTGGACAGCAGTTTAAAAGCTAATTTGAATAATGTATAAAACAATACAGTTATACGAGTAAAATGTCTCAAAGAAATTTTCTTCATGAAGAAGAAATAAACTTGATGTAAATTTAATCCTGGTTTTTTTAGTAGATACAGTTTTTCGAGTATGATTACTTTGGTAAAGTCAAAAAAAAAATTGTAGTTAAAAAATAACTAGTTTTATTGTTGTTTTTAGTTTCTTCATAAAATATTTACTTATAAATTTTTAATTTTGTCCAGAAATTTTTCTTTATTATAATAATTTCAGTTTGACGCCCACAATAAAACTGGACGTTAACTAAATGAAATTTTTCACTTTCCCATAGCTAATTATCCATCAAAAGTTAATTTCTAAGAAATATTTTTATTTTTGATTAATGCTGTAGTGTTTGGTCAGTTATAAAGTAATACTGTAGGGCGAGTCTTTTTGGGTGACAGTGGCATCTGCTATTAACCGTTGTTTTCAGTTTCATGTAACCGGATTTGGGCGGGGTTGCTGCTGGTTTGCTTGTTAGTGAGCAAACTATTGGGCGGGATATTACATGGCAATTAGGCAGAATTAAGGTTATTTCTAAGTATAACTTAAAAGGGTTGATGTCAATTTAAAAGAAATTGTTTATCATTTAAATCAAGTTTGGAATAAAAGTCGGAAAGTTTATGGTGTAAACTTGTTGAAAATAAGCAGTCAGTTTAGTCATCTCATCAATTCGTCGGTGACGTTTCATTTGTAATTCAATATCATTTTAATGTGAATTTTAGCAGTCACTTGTTTATTTTTTTAAAAAAAGTTTGTTATTTTAACTTATTTGACTTTGTAATTCGCAAAACATATTATGGTATTTGATTGGGGGTGGAGTTATGGCTGAATATGATTTCCTATTTATAATTGGCCAATTTGGTTTCTAGTTAAGTTTTGATGGCGTCGGCTGTCGATTGTAGGCGTTTAGTACCTATTGTTTTAAAATATTCCCATGGCCAACGATGGGCGAGAAAAAAGAGATTACTATGCCTTTTATGTTTTGTTTAAAATGTTCAGTTTCAAGGTAAATTAGGATATTTGATGGCAAATTAATGGGTTAGGTTTTTAGGGAAAAAATTCAATGAATGAATACCAATTGACCATATCATTACACTGTAATTTTACGTCATTTTAATTGCGTGAACAAAGATTAGCCATTTTTGTGATGTGGAAATGGCGACAATCGATTATCTCTGTCGGCATCGACTCTACATAATTAAACAGGGAAAGAACGATCATAGTCAAGAAATTTCAATTTTTGGTTAATTGACACTAAAATTTTCATTCTGAAAATCATTACCTGATAATAACCACATTACTATATTAGTAAATGTTATTGGCTTGAAACGCATAAAAAAACACAAAACCGTTTTGAATTCTTTTATTAAATGACTCTGATCGTTTTTCTTCTGTAATTACGTCTATTAAAAACTTGAAATTTTTTAATTTTACAGCTTGAGTGACGAAATACCATGTAACAATCATTTTGGCAAACAAAAGATACACGGTTTTCGTTCAATTAGAAAAACATGTAATAGATGTTAATTATATATCACGATGGAAAGTTAATTAAGACGACGTGGTACAGTATGTAATTTTATTTTACGTTGTGTAAATTTAAAATTTATACGACTTAATTATTATGTTCAGTACTTATATTTTTTCATCATATACTTACTAATTTTTTTCAGGAAAACAAATTGATTTTAATAAGTGTTTTTTGTAGCTTGAATACCAAATGGGTTATTAGCAGTACAATGGCATTGGTATTCTGCGTTTTTTAGCCGGGTTGTTATCAATTGTGGAACAGTAATTTATGAGTTTTTTTTAATTTATGATAGTTAACGACTTCCAGTATATGCCAATCGTTGCTTTGAAGTAATTATTTATTAACCCTGGTGTAATTTAATTGCCACATTGCGTTTTGTACCAGTTTGAATTTTCAAGATTTATTACTTTAGGGTTTGAAAACATTTTTTTAATGTTAAATTATTTGTAGCATCGTTCATTAGTCGGTTTTGACATAATTACTTGGTTGTTTTAATTGTGTTTTTTGTAGTTGAAAATGATTATTTAGTAAGTTAGTAGTGAACTAGTGAAATGCATAATTCCAAAAGATATTTTTTGGTATGTGACTGTGTTTCTGTCTGGAAAGTTGTAGTCGCATGGTTGTAAGAAAAAGTGACGTGTCAGAGCACTTAAAAGTGCACTTAAAACGAGAAATATTGCATATGTATTTTAAATTTAAAATGATGTGAAAGTTGGAATTAGAGATGAAATTATACGTAGATGCTAAGTTGTAAGTTGTCATCTCTATTTATTAGTATTATTATGGCGAGCACGTAGCTGCCACAAATGCAATATACTGTACGTATAATATTAGCAAAACATGAACCCCAACTAGGTTTTATTTATACGTTCATCGGTGTTACTATCTTTTTAAAGTTTATTCACCCACTGAAAAACAAGTGAAAGTTTTGCGCATTTTATGCATAACAAAATGACAGTTTTATCGTGCATTAAATTTTAATACAATTTATTAAACTAAACTTTTTCAAATTTAAAAGCTATACAAGTGCACACGAAGAAGTTTCAAAAGAAAATTATATCAATTCAGTAGCAAATTATGAAGCCACGATTTTTATTTCATACAAGCCCAAATTTGAAGTTATGAAAGATTTACTTACACAGCTGTTTACTTTGCATAGCGCCTGTTTCTGCCAGGCAATTGCTTGTGTCATTGTAATATCAAAAGCCTTAATCTTTTGCAGTTGAATGTAATGTAAATAGAGATTTATTATTGAAGTGTTGCAACGGAGGATATGCTATTTGAATGAAAGAATCAAAAGTCGTGACTGTAAAAAAAATAGTCGTGCATAAACTCTGAACAACACCACTGACATTGATCATTGCCCAGCGTGAACATCAACACGTTGGTTTATTTTGGCGAAATATCTTTGCATTGTTTTTTTTTGTTTTATTGTGCAGAAAGGCTAACATGTAAGATTTTTAAAGAGTATAGACACTGGCTTATTTTTTTTAACATTCTTTTGGTCACACAATGCCGTAAAATTTGATACACAACGGCTGCATCAATAGCTATGTAGTTTCTGTTTGAATTTGTTTAGTTAGTCTAATTTAATGTTAATATATCTTAAGGATTCCTGATTATTTGATAATGATTAATTAAAGAAAAGCATTGAACCGGTATTGATGGCAATCTGATAAAAAGTAGATATTTCATGCTTCATAAACGTGAGTTTTTGCTTCAAGGCAATACTGAGGTAATGCATTGTTTCATTTGCTTAAATACACACGTGATTTGTGAGACATGTTGCACTGATACGTGTAAAATTGCTTTATTGAATTTAAATCAGTTGTTTAACTAGATTTATTGAATACGTAATACAGCTATTTTGATAGAAGTAGAAGTTGTTGGTGTTGTGATTCAGCAGTTTCTGATTGTAATATTTATCAAAATCCAAAAACATTTTGAAATTTTATTAAAGATATGAAAACAATTCTCGTTACGTCTGCCATCTGTTTGGTTTTATGAATAAATTAAATGGTCAAGCTTATAAAAGTTCATTTTGCAGTCAACAAAATTACAGTACATTTTTGACCAGTTTTGTTGATAGTATAATAATGTAATTTATATCATAAAAAGTATCTTATTTATGAGCATTTTAGGTTTTGAAAAGCCGATTAACTGTTGGTGACAGTAATGTTTTATATTAGCCTGTAACAATTTATGCAACCGATTTTATGGTTGTTCAAAAAGTTGACATTCTTAACTTCCCATTTCCTCTTATTAAGTACAGCAATTGTTCTGCTGTTTTTAGGATTATTGTAACAGCTATTATTATAGACCATCTGTAATTACTTCGCAATCACTTTACTATAAGAAATTGTCTATATAACAAAGTGGAGAAATCTAAAAAAAAATAAAGCAAAATGCCAAAACACATGCATAGTAGAATAATGCGTGTGTATGGGACCCTGTGTCATTGACTCTACTGGGCTGTCGTTTTAAATATTGAACTTCATTTTTTTGAAGTTTGTTGCACATAACAATCATACTGTATATCAGGGGCTATTATCTTTCCTTCTTTTCATTTGACTATTGGAATAGGATACTATAGGCAAGTAGATGGGGACAGGTTGGTCGTGAGGGGGGATGGTGGGAGAAGAAAACTTAGCTGATTATTTAGTTGTTCAAGGAAGAGAAATAGACGGTGGGATGATGACGTGACACAAATGGCAGCGTGTAAATGATTATGTAACAATCAGTCCAAAATAATTTTTATAATAAATACATAATGAGGAGGGCTTATTTGGAGGATGTAGAACCCCGCAGGAAAGATGAAAATGAGAGTTATCATGTGGTTTAGTAATAACTAGTGTGGTCCAATTGTGTTCAACAGAATAGAACTTGCCTGCATGCAAACTTATTATTGTTCATTATGTAAGTTATTTGAAATTCTTAAAAATAAATTGGGGGAAGTAAGATAAGATTAAATATGGCTTCCTTTAAACATTTGTTTTTTAAGTTTTATTTTGACGCTAATAAGCTTAATGGTTGACATTTGTTTTGTTAGTGCTACACAAAATTTTTCTATTAAAGTCGACTTTTACCAAACAAGCGAATGATCAGCTTAAAATCTTGTTTGAGATAATTGATTGGATTCCATTTCAATAATTACTAATTTATTAGGTAGACGAATTTAAAACATACAGTATTG
Organism: Helicorthomorpha holstii; assembly: GCA_013389785.1. Taxonomy (NCBI): domain Eukaryota; kingdom Metazoa; phylum Arthropoda; class Diplopoda; order Polydesmida; family Paradoxosomatidae; genus Helicorthomorpha; species Helicorthomorpha holstii. The sequence goes on from JAAFCF010006680.1 coordinate 21,184,713, forward strand.
ATACAGATCAGATATTGAAACTCATATCGAATGATGGAATCGATTGAAAGATAGAATAAATGATATTTTAATACTAATATTGCAGTTTAGTGGTTGAAATGAAGCTGCCAGCTGCACAATTACATGAAGTTAATTAATGTTATTTAGCTTAAAGTTTTGACTTGTTAGAACCCATAATACCTTCATTTCCATTAAATTCCAAAACAATAATAACCGAAAAAGTCGTAAAATGACATGGAATTGAATAACATTTTTATCCCTGTTTTTGTATCTTGTTTTTAAAGATTTTTAATGAGATTTTTTAAATGTATAATTTTTAAGACTGCATTTACGATTTATGTTCTCGTTAACAATTTTTTAATAATTATCAGTTTGTTGTTTTACTTTCCGCCTCTAAGATCTTTATTATTTTCATAAGTAAAAAAATGCAGCATGAATTTACTCAACATATCGTTTAAATTTTTTAATAGTTATAATTTCATTAAAATACGTCATATTTTATGTATACAGTGCATTGCTTAACTTAATTAACTTTTACAAGGTTCAAGAACTTTGTTATATATTACAAGTAAAATTAACCATAATGAAGAAAGAAGATAAATTTTTTATGACGTATTTTTTGTGTATACATTTTTTACAGTGATGTGTATTTTATTGTTACAGTGTCTAAGTTAGTGTAGTATTATATTTTGTAAGAAACGAGTTTAAAGTATAATAAGAGCAACTTAAGAGTAGAAAGAGGTCTGTCCATCAGTTGCCGCACTGCTCACTATTAAATAACCAATGTAGATCCTAATTAAGCTGCAACTATTAATCTTTAAAATCATAGGTTTTCAAATTGTGTAGAAAGTAATAGGAACATTACGAATTTTTTTAATCTATTAAAATCTTCAAATACTAAGTCAAATTTAAAAAAGGAATTTCAACGAAGTAAGAATACCTAAAAGGAACACGAACTAATTTAAAATTTTAATAGTTATAATTTACTATACAAATATTATGGACTCATGAATTATTGCTTTCGTAAATTCGTTATCTATTATCATCACAACGTACCAAAAAATTCTACTAACATGAATAATAAGCTAGATAGCAATGCAATAATTAAGATGTAATAAAAGTATGCGGTGTTCTTGTACTTATAAGTTTGTTTACTATATTTTAGTACTAAGTTAGAAAATGCACGACTTAGTGCACGAACAACCCTCTTAATCTTTTTAGTTTATGACAGATGAATAATGTGAAAGGGTCGTTTTAATAGTCGAGGCTGAAATCTGATGGATGAACAAATGTTTAGTTTCTTGTAGGAAATTCTCTCATAAGGAAAATTAGATAAATGCATAATGCAAGATTTCATTGTGATTTAAATAAAATGAGAAGTTAACATCAGGTCTGGTTCATTAGCTCGACAACTCATCAAGAGGTTAAATTTTCAACTAAACAATCCAAATTTGCGTCAAAAAGATACGAAATAACGGCGACTAAATAGTTGACAACTTGACTGAGTGATGGCACAAAGTAATATGGGTTGTACAGTAAATCATTACCTGTCGTTTTTTTATCGCCAAAACTTATTAACATATTTTTTTTTGTCTATATTGATATTGTCGAACTAATTGCACATCTAAAAAATGTTACTAAGCCCAATATCAAAGTGAGAGATGTAACAAATGTTTTGAGCTGAGCTTATATTTTTATGTAAAATTATTTTTTATTTGAGAAGTATTTTGGATGGTGCATACAGCTTTTCTGTTTAAAGTTAGAAATACAGTACATCTTATGGCATTTTTAAATAAAGGAATATTTCGGTAACTTTTTAGATTATTTGAATGGTGAATAAAAGATAATTTTTATCACTTTCCTGTTGAAAAAAAAGTTGTAAGGACAAAAAATATTTTTAAAAAATCCACAAAAAAAATAATGGTGATAATATCTATAAATGGTAAGCTAATGGATGTATATAGTAATAATTAAATGGTAAGCCTTTTAATTGAGAAAAATTGGCAAGTCAGCAAACTAATTGTTTTATTATGGACCTCTGAAGTAGTTCAAAATTTGAATTTGTCATCGTCTTTATATCAAACTTGAGCTGATTTTACTCCAGGTGATATTCTAATGTATGAAACTTTTGTTTACATTTACCTGTTTTTATTGAGAGTATTTCAGGTATTTTAAAAGAATATTTAATGATATATTGAGCATGATTTTAAGGTATAAGAACTCGATTGGCAATTGTTAATCAAATCCTCTAATGACATGATAACGTCAGCAAGTCTTTCCTCCACAGTGAGTTTTACATGGAAGTGTCTGGCTACTATTTGATAATTTATTTGATATTTAATTAACATTCGTGTGAAAAAAAAGTGTTTTTGATGTGTTTTAAATGAATTTCATATTTTGAACAAATAACTTACAGTAATTATGGGCTATGCTAAAAAAGGCTACGAACACCTTCAACTTTAAAGGAACCGCCAGATATCTAAATGCGGTACTTCGCATCACTGTCTTTAAGAAAATTTAATAATTTTTATAGAAAAAGCATTCATTTAGGATACCATAACAAATACAGCACTTTAAGTTTAGGGGCTTTTTAACAACTGTTCATTAATTTCTTAAAAATGATGATTAGTGCTCCGAATTTCTTTATTAAGAAACGTTTTACCTCTAAAATCAAAATAAAAAATCTCTTTAAAATATTGCCCTTAAAATATTTAAAGATTCGGTGGTGTATTGAACTCTAAAATCAAATTAAAGGATAAACTTTAGCTGTCAATAACATCTGATATTCACAATAACTTTAAAAATAGCGCTTTTATTTGCTTTTTACTCGCTTTCAGGGCATTAGAGCTTGTTAATTATTGTAATTCGTTTTGGAGTTTTTGTATTTAATATTTATTTCATAATCTTTAAATAGTTTTTAAGGTTCTCAGTTTCCAGGAAAATTGTTGACTTGATAATTTTACATCTTATTTAAAGTTTTAGTTAGTAGGATGTGATAAACGGTTACTTAAGATTTTAGCGTGTCAAAATTGGCTTTTAAGCATTATTTATTAATTTCAAAATAGTGGATAAAAGTTTTCGTGATGATAATAGTAGTGGCGGAAAATCCCATTTATTGTACTTATCATGTCAAAAGCTAAATTTTGGGATAAAAGTGTTGCTTTGGGCTTGAAACTTGTTTTCAACCAGAACCATTTTGCATGTCTTTAAACGTGTAGGAATGAAATTTTTGTAATCAGCTTTCGTGTAATTTCGTATACGCAAGTGTAACATTACTGTTTGTCAGACTTGGTGGAAAATGAAAAGTTGACTGTAACACTTATTATCGCGTTTTGAAAAGTCTGAGGTAATTTAAAAGTTTTTAAAACAATGACTACTTTTTGTAGTCACAACAGATTACATGTTTTGCAGTAGTAATTTAAAGTGGAGAGGGGGCAGATTTCTCTCTTCTCTTTAAAATAACTTGTAAGAACACTTTTAAAATCCGATTTAACACGTGGGTATCCAGTGAAGGAAAAAAAAGATTCCCATATGAAAAAAAATATTTTTTCAAGTCATCAAGAATAATAATCATTTTTTTGACCTCTTTGCTTAATAACCTACAGTAAGCAGCACCTTTTTCGTTTTCAAATAAAGATTTAAAATGTAATAGAAATGCAGTTAATGCATAATATTAAGCTGCCGCTTTCAACTCTTTTTAAAATGTTTTGCGTGCTTCCATGCCTTGTTTTTTTAAACGAAAATGTTAAGATTTATTAGCTTTCTTTTAGCGCCCACTTCGAGCAGGCAAATACACCATATTCACACTATAAGCAGTAATTATCAATACAATACTTTCTCTTTTAATTTTTTTTTTTTGAAAAAGAAAAAACTTACTGTGCAGTGTAAGAGGTTAGTGAGGTCGGTTTTTTTTCTGAATTTGGGAAAATGTTTTTTTTAGGGACATTAATTGTTTTTATACAGCAAACTTAACAGCATATACCACCAACAATGAAAGTCTGGAAATAATTTCTACTGAATAAATTAAAGATCATGTTTTCTTAGATTTAAATAAACTTATAATTTTCCGAAAAAATTGTTGTTTTGCTAAACAAATTTAAAGCAAAATATGCAGAACTATTATAATTGAGATTAAAATTTAGATGCAGTAACTTGTATGGTATCATTCTGAGTATTTATCTGACTTATTGGTAAAAGTAATTGAAGCATCTATACAGGAGGATTTTGATGGTCTACTATCAGAAAAAGTTGGTCGAGACCGCATATTATATAATGTAAACCGATTTTTCATGTAAACGTATTTTATTATATGTTAGTTTATATAAAACTAATTGAAATCTATATAAAGTCGATGATGTATAACGACACACAACAATTAAAATTAAATAACTAACTTGTCGTCGTTTTGAGCTCATTCGGACATTTCGTTCATTTTGTATTTGCTGTATTTTGTCACATAAAACAAGTCTTTCGTGATAGGTGTAGTAATTAATAATACCTGCATATAATTTTCTCCATATATAAATATGTTGATAGGAGTTTTAGATTTAAATTTGAATAAAGTTTAGCTTTGAACTTTGATTTGCGAATTAAAATAAATACACAAGATACAAGTCAATACATTTATAAATATCCAATCGAACTTAGAAGAAAATAAGCAGTAAAGCACGAAAGTATATATTGTCAGTCAGATTGCGACTCAAATGCTGTTTTAATGCGATAATTCTATTACTAAAATAACCAAAAAACTAAATCATTTAAATATAAAAACCTAAGAAGAAATATTGACATATCCAATATCTCTCTAAGAAAATGTCACATGTGTATTTCATACATGATAAACATTTAGATCCATCTTTTAAATCGGTTTTAACTAATCTATTTTTTTTTTTTTTTTATTTTGCTAAGATAGATTAGTAGTTTAGTGAGCTGGTCTGGTGTGAATGGGTCGTGGCTCAGTGCATGAGCTGGACGCCAACAAGGCAAGGGTCCTGGGTTCGAACCCCGGTGTTGGCAAAAAAAAACTAATATTTAAAAATCATTGTGGTAGGGTTGTAGTATTGTGGAGTGTAAATAGGGGGGTTTTGTTGGTGCCACCTCCACCTGTGAACATCCCTGGAAAGTGGGGGGGTTTTACCAAAATTTTTCCCACTTTTAGGGCGGGTGCCAGTCAGTTTTATATGTCTTAGAAAAAATATATTGCATTTTTGCATATATTTCAATTTGCAAAATGCATATAAACTTTATAAATATTAGAAATGTATTTGGTAGTCATAGAAATTCTGAACAATTGCGACTGTTTATGTTTTAATTGTTAATAAATGTTCATATACAACAGTCACAATATTTTCTAGTAGTTCCATTCATTTGACACTAATCGTTCTTTGTTTTTGAATAGAAAATTCACTTTATCTGACCAGAAATTGATCATGATTCATCTAATCCAAACCAAGGACAGGTACTTGTCTTTCTTGTCATTACGATTCATTGGTATATTAAATGCTGAACACGCAAATACCTTTTACTTTATTAGTTCACCAGCTCAGCCAGAAGACCTTACAAGCTATACATTCGTAGACAGTGTACCTAGTGCATAGAAAATATAATTACAAATGGGAAGCCGAGTGAAAGATGCAGCCAAAAACTACATGTTATTTACCGATTAATGTCCAAGCGAAGGATCTACAGTTCATGATCATTGGTTAAAAAACTGTAATATTGCGGCGATTTTTATCAAATCAGCAATACCGATGACCACTTTACTCGTGAATGTACCTTATCACGTAAGTACCTTACAATTATTCTATCAGCAGTATAATCCATTTAACAATGCAAAATATTTTACATAACATTTCATCTGAAATATTTCCCAATTGATCGGACGTAAAGAAAAATACAAACGCTCTGAAAAAGACGATCAAGTCGTTGGACAATGTGCTCTGTATGGATATTATAGTTGCCTTCGTTAGCTCTAATCAAATAGTCCTGGTGCCATTTCACTAGTAAGTTTTAAAAAATCACTCTATAATAAATATAAACTGTAAGTATAAATGAATATCATCTGAATTTCTCAACAGATAACAAGCACAACTTCAAGACAGTCCACACGAAGACTTCACTGCGTTATAATTACGGTATTTCATACTTAGCAACGATTCGAAAGGACACAAACTAACATTTTCCAGTCTTTCACCGATCGTGAGGAAGTCAACAGAAAATAAGGTAAAACAATGTTTATTTTAACTTTCTTGAAACCAAATACGAGCTCTTCTATTATTCGAGTTTATGATGTTTACAATCGTTATTTAATTTGGTTTCCGAACATGAAAATTGAGCAATTTAAAATGAACATAAACATTTGAACCGTCGATTACAAATTCACAATAGAGTTTGCTTGCTGGATTTTAACACTGAGGCCAGTGGTTTAGACGATCATACGCGTTTAATGTTAAAATCGTGCAGCAAAGTCCTTGGATCCAAAATGTCTTTTTGGTTAGATCTGGAAAAGATTTTTAATTAGATCAAAGTGACCAAAATAACTCAACTGACAAAATATTCGTCAATAAACCTAACAATAATTTTATATTTTTTAATGTTATTAAACAAAAATATTTAAAGTAAATTTACTTGATAAACTTTCTCTACCACCTGTAACTACCACCTGTAACATAATAATCGAGAGAAAGTTGTTATCCATGATAACTGCAACGGCTTTATGCTACTTCTTCTCCAGTTGTTGTTTTCTTAATTAATTTTTTTAGTTATACTTAGTTTAGTTATACTTAATGTGTCCTGGAAAATGTCGCTCTGATGCAGTTATTAGAAATTCTCACTGTGAACTAACACTGTCGAGTTGAGTCCTGAAAAAAATGATACTGTGTTTTATGATTTTAAAAATTGTCTTAACTGTAAATGCATTTAAAGTGGCCACTTACTTTATGTTCTTTAAGAATTTGGCGATGTACATTTAGAAAATGTTTTAAGTCATGAAAACTTGTCATTGTCTGCAGTGAAGTGTACAATGAGACTTCTTAACTTTGCTAGCAAAACGACAACGTTGTGGAAACACTAAATACTAAACACAAAAGTAATACAAGCTAAAACAAGACATTTTTAAATTGGCATATTAAAGTTTTTCGATCGGACACACAACTGACCCTCAGTACGATTATTTTCAGACTGTACAGTAATTATCACTTTAAAAGAAAATAACGTTTTTGAATATCATCAATAAACCAGTTCTAAAATTAACTATATTTGATGCCAATATGTCATATGAATTATTATAACATTGAAATATACCAAAACCGTGTTTTGCTTCCAAGTTCCAATACTTTGCTGTATTAAAAAAAACTTTAAAATGTAGTTGAGATTTCAGTCAACTTACTTGAAACAGTTTTTTAAAGATGTTTTATTATTTATTACACCAAACTAATGTTTTCAAAATAAATGATTGTAAAAATTGACATACAGTACAGTTATAAACTCATCATCTAAGCCATTTTTTAACAGATCTGACTTGTCAGTATATTTTTTTTTGTTTAGTTGTTTTTTTTTCTAGGATAGACTAGTAGTTTAGTGAGCTGGATGTATGTGAATGGGTCGTGGCTCAGTGCATGAGCTGGACGCCAGAAAGTAAGAGGTCCTGGGTTCGAATCCCGTTGATAGAAAAAAAAA
>JAAFCF010006680.1:21202389-21249500 GCA_013389785.1 Helicorthomorpha holstii
AAAAATCAGAAAAATTCAGAGGTTCTTAAAAATAGATTAAAATCATTTCATAAAACTGAACTATACTTATGTGATGTTTTTAAACATCTAATAAACCTACAAGATGCTTCCAAATGGGGATTTCTGACAAGGTTTAAGGTAATTTGGCTTTTTTTTTGCTTTTCTATTACCTATTAACAGGTGTTTTAGTTTTAATTTAATCTGAACTTTACGTACTGTATGTGATGTTTTTAGACCTGTAATAAACCTACATGATACTTCCAAATGGGTATTTTTGACAAGTTTTAAGATAATTTGGTTTTTTTTTTTTTTTTTGCTAGTAGAATTATATTTAAGCTTGTTACCATCCGACAGATAATTTTATAACTTTTACATACTGTATTTATACTCTATATGCTTTAGAATTAACAAATGTAAACAAAAATAAAATAAATTTAATACAAATGAATCAAATAAATGAATAAAGAATGTGAATAAATTACTCACCAATTAGAATAAAATGATTTTTGACCTTTGTTGAGTTTTTCTATAAGATTCATCCTTTGCCATTCCTTTTGTAACCAACTCCAAATATACCGGTACACAAAATAAATGACTACGGTCAACAAACAAAACAATATAAAATCAATCTACTTGCCCAAATAAATTCTGTGTTTGCTCTCGTTGTGTATTGTATCCACATTGTAAAACACAAATCGCACAACCGATCACATCAACTTCAAAATACAAAATGAGCTTAGACTCTGCTTCTTTAATGACCATGCATTAATTACGTCACTGACATGAAAGAATACATAACTTCATTATTCATCAATTAAAATACGAGACAAAAACTATTAAAACCAATGCAATATCGCCCTCGTTTTTTATTGGCTATGGTTTTAGTTGCTTCGTTTAGCTCCTGCAATATTTCGAAAAGCCAAATAGTTATTCAAAATAAAACTTTGTCAAATTTTTTTTTTTTTTTTTTGCCTTTTAATAACTTCATGCTGATTTCTTCCTAAGTACTTTCTTGTGATAAAATCGTGACAAATTCGCTCCATTGCTGTTAGCAACGGTTCCGTGTCCCAGATAACGTTGAGCTAAGCGTTGACTACGTCATTCACTGCTGGTCTTTATGACGTCGGCTCCCCATTAGGAAATAAAAAGCTAACTAAATGCCAGCCAACTTTATAGATGTCCTGTTTCTCGTTGTAACCATGGCAACGGTCTTTCACGCATTTCATCTGCCTTGTGCCTTATGGTACAGACATCGTCTTCAGCTGAACAAGTCTGCTCCTATAGTTCCATATCATCTACTTCCGACCATTTTAATCGGTTGTGCACCTAAGATCCTAGATGAACTGCTGGCGTTGGAAGTCATTCATTACTAAGGAACCAAGTGGCGTAATAAGCAAATCATATCAAGGATTAGTGTTAATAACAATTAATTTAACAATGTTCGCATTACTAAACTGTAAAACACACTTACAGTATATTGAATCTGACTTCCTATGAGCTTTGAAACAGTTATAACCTTTTAACTACCAAAAAAAATCAAACCAAAAGTGTAAACTCTGGTTTTAGCTAAAATAATAATAAAAAAAAATCAGACGATTTCTAAAATTAAGAAATATGGTTAATAATTAAAATTCTGTTCAAATATCGTGAATTATTTCATCATTACGTCATCAAATAAATTAATTTAATTCGAAAGTCCTATAATAAGATTTTATTAGCAAACCAATACAATCATTAGAATGCATGGATATTACTATTTTGCGATTTAGATTTTAATACTCTTACAATCCAAGCTTTATCGCAGACACAAATGAACCAAACTAAAAATACTTTAAATCTGGCACATTACACAATTTGGTGTTCATTGTGTATACCGGTACAGTATTTTAATGAATCTTCATTATCCTACTGTATAATAAAAATTAACGTGAATACAAAGCCATCGGCTTATTCACAAAGTTGGAGTACAATTACAGTATTTTGATAAGCTGCAAATGTTTTATATCCATTTTAACTTCTATTCGATTAACTGTAATTCTTACTATGATGCTATTCTCTCTGTACCTCTGATTGCAACAAAATAAATTCATTAATAATATTAAAAAGCGGTTCCTACAAATTTCACATTGACAACACTTTAAAGTATTTGAAAAATACAATAAAAAAACAACAAACGTAAAAATAATTTTTATAACGGTTTTGTAATAACAGTTTGAATTTAAAGCGGGTGAAATTTATGGCACCATAGTTTGTGTGATGTAACAAAAAAAAAAACGATTCTTTTAAATTATTTGTCTACACTAAAAAACTAAATTCTAAAATTTAATTGACATATTCTATATTATAGAATACTGCACTTTCTATGATCATTGACTTGAAAATTTGCACAGATTAAATCTGCATTTCTAATTATAGTTACTATGATCTAATTATATTAATTAAGGAAGAAAAATAGTACTATTTCTTTTGAATTTCTAATTAATTAATGCTGTCATTTTTCTTAAAAGCCAGCAATATTATTGTCTATATGGCTAATTATGAACATTATGACTTCTAATATGAAAATGAATGATAGATATTGTTTTGTTCACTAGCACTACATAACACACGACTGTTTTCCACTTCAAATAAAATACCGTTGAACTGCACAATAACAAAGCATTTACTTCTATAATAAACATCTACAGGCTGTAAGTTATTTCAGTATGACAAACAGATGAAAATCTTGACTATCAAAAACTGACAGTTGAATATTATTGTTTCTACGATTAAATAAGGTATATTACTGTTCTAGAAAGACATTACATGCTACTTATGGCATGTTACATTTCGGTTAACAGCTAAACTTTCAAGCAAATTGCAGTTTCACTGATGCTTCAAATGTATATTATGATTTCTGAACTAAGCAAATATCCAAATTATGTCATGGAAGATGTAAGAACCAATGCTGAATTGGAATTTTACTCTAGCAACAAATCTAGATACAATTTTCAAATATGAATAAAGCGAACACGTACAGTCTAATATTCACTGCTGACTATTTTTTAAGCTTAAATACCGCTTTAAATTTAACTTAAAAAGCAAAATTATGCACTGGTTACTTACAACTCGATTTACATAAAAAGATATTCGATCCCCTAATTGTTTTTAAATGTAATGGGTAACAATAACATTAGAAGCCATATCTAAAACTGACCTACTTAGTACATACATCAACAAAATAGATAATCTCAGTTAAGGTAGAATTTCATTAAAACCGCGAAATTTACCTGGGTAGAATTTCAACATAAAACTTCATTAAAATTCGATCACATTATATCTTCAATCAAAACTAGAGATAAAGCTAAAGAATAAAATTTAAATGCTTTTTGGAGCCTGTTAAAAGCAATAATTACGCGCTTAATTCATCGTTTACAGCCAATGGTTACGTTTTAAGCTGTACAATTGGCGTTAGCCTGAGCAATCAAAACCTGACAATAGTCAAATACTCAGTTGAAAGCGTAATTATAAATGTGTTAAAGCGTTGTATTTGAATCATTTTGGCTTTTGGTTTTCTTTTAAGTATAAGAAATGAATAAGAAACGCTCCAATACTTAAAAAAGACATTGGTTAAATCAAAGTTTTATAAACGCCAAGTGTTTAAAACATTAGATGCATTTCTTAAGAAAACATTTTTTTTACCAATGAGTACAGTATGGCACCTGAGAAAGACTTGTGATCGAATACTTTTCTGAGCCTAATAAAACTCTTGAAGCCAAATAACAAAATCACAATTACAGTATATTTAACCAATTAGGTAGCTCGCTGCCTGGCTAATAATTAAGATAGCAAAAAAATAAAGCCTTGCTTCTTAACAAATAATAAATAATACTACACCAACATTTTTAAAAGCCTATACAATTTAAAAATACACTCACAAAGCTGAAGACGCATGATCTGCTTCAATTTACAGCTTTCGGCAGTGCGCAAGTTTAAATTAAAATAAATATAAGTAGATTTCAGGGGTTACTTGTTGCGATGTATACAATCCACCAATTGAAACGTAAAAGCAAAAACACAACGAGCTTTTGTTTTGTAGGTAGAAAACGTTTGACGAACGAGTAGATTTCATGATGCAAAAAAAAAAGTCCCATCTGCTCACATTGTTCCAATGAATGGTCCACTTCATGTAGGACAAATGACTGAAAAATACATAAACGGATTACTAATAGTTAAAATGAACTCTTAAACACATACTGTATTCTAAATGCAGACTTAGTTGCCTACTATTTAAAGATAATAGTGCCATAAACTTTAATATAAAATATTTACGAAATTGATTATATTTTTATAAATAAAAGTAATTCATACCTTTAAGAATGTAATCCGTAAGTAGAGTAGGAACAGTGGGGCTATCTTCGTTAATGGCTTGCAATACTATCCAAAAGTAAAAAAAACATGTAAATTTGACCAACAGAAATTTAATCAATTAGTTACTCTTGATTAAAATCTGCAACGTCTGAACGCTTCTTGACTCCTCCCCCGTATGGTATGGAATGACGGTTGTCAAGTACTGCAATTAAATTATCAAAAAAGATGTTCTACATGTTATTTTAGTCTACAAAATAATTGCCTTTGGTTCCAAGCCATTCAGACCAGAAATTTTAACTTTCTTCTTCTTTTCCAAATTGCACTGTCTTCGTTTATTTTGTACGCTTAAAAGTAACGAGATAAAAGAGTTCTTTAACTCCTTCTCATATTCCAGTTCATCTCTTAGAGCCAGCTCCTGAATAAGTGTTTCTGAAAGCTCTTTGATTACCACTTCTAATTCTACGTATAGGTCATTCAGTTGCGTCAGTGTTAACGATTTTAATTCTGCGTCAAAACATGGTATTGTCAATAAAACATAAAAGTTTAAAAAGAAAAGACATTGTTTTGGTTTACTTTCTTCGTATAACGGCGCCTCAACAGCTGCTCTACCACTTAGCTCCAAAGTATGTGGTCTTTTGTTAGCCACTCCATCTTGCTCCTCCTCCTCTTCTTCAGCCAATTCATCCGATGAAGGAGACTCCTTTACAATATAGCATATTGATCTTACCAAACCAAAAGTAGCTATACCAAAAATAAAATAACTACCTGCATTATCTCATCTATCTCTTCTAACACTTCTTCAGCTGTAAACATGGGCTCTTGTTGGAGACTTGAAATGATGAGTGAATGAAGATCAAGGTCTTTGGCAACATCTTCATCGTCATCTTGGTTATCTTGACTCTCTCCATTTTCTCTCTCCTTTAGCAAAAAAATAATATTATCAACACCACTTTTAACAAAAACAATAAAGTGAACATGTCATTTTTTAAAATTACGTAATTAAATTAACGTTTTTAAATTTATTTAAATTTTGTAAAGACAACGTGAGATTGCAGTTTATAACTATAATTAGTTTTATAGAAATAAACATAGTAAATGTTTACAAAATTATTTTTTACCATAAATTTTAATTCATTTTCGTTCTTCATGACCTTAAAATCATATCGATGTTCATGTTGTACTTGTTTTCGTCACATAGTTGGCATAAATGCACAACAAACTATAAAACACGCTGTTTATTTTCGTTTAATAAAATCAGCGGCATAAACACAAAAGCTAGCTATACAAGTTCATAACATAATGATTCACATAACATTTCCCATTAATGACGTACATGACATAAATAAGAGTGAATACATAAATTACCCTTTTATCATTGAGGTTTAGAGCTGGCATGTGCAACTGTCTGGCATAGGATTTCGACCAATCGATAGGCAGAATGTTTCCAAAATTACCAGTAATCGTCCACCACATCCTAGAAAAATCATTACTTATTTAAACTTCAGTTAGCATCAATAAAAAAGATATATAATAAATAACAAATCCGATTTCATATTGAATATGGAGAAACACAAAATAAGAAATCAAATATCTTAAAAAAATGCTGATTGCATAATTAAATTACAATATAATATTTTGCTGCTGTTTACACGGTAATTAAAGTTACTTTTAGGTCAGTGAATTTGAGGTGTATAACACAATACATTACTTTCTGAATGCAATTATTTTCAAAACGACATACAATTGGTAATTGTGTTTATAGTGTTTATTTGGCATTTGCAGTACATTTTTGCAAATACTATCGTATAAATATTAAAAGTGTTAATAAAAATAATGTGCTTGTAAAACACTTGTAGAAATGTTTTTCTTGTTTAGTTAACAGCTAGGCAGCTTTCCACTAAAACGTATTTGTCAATTTATAGAATTTTATTTGCTGTCGCCATTTTTACTGCAGACAGTTGTAATTTTAATACTCATTACTATAACAATTCAATTTTGCAATTATTTTTATATACCGTTTATAAATGTACATCTTTATAACATAACATGAATAAACCACCGACTTCATTGCCGATTCTCACGACATCACGTTATTAATAATATAATACTACGACTGCTTTCCTCGTCAAAACCAATCAATGAAAAAACCATTTTACAAAACAAAAACGTAGGGTAACAAATGATTAAACATTCACCAATTATTTGACTCCAATTTTCATGGCGACAAAGTATCGATCAACTTGCCAAGTTACAAAGTTGATCATTACACAATGCTGAAAACATATTTACTTATACGAAATGTTTAGTATGAAAATAAATGTAAAGAAGTACCTCTTTTATTTACCTAAATGTAAAATAATTGATTATTTGAATCGATTTAAGGTTAACGTAATTTTTTTTCCAATAGTTTTTATAGTACTTTAAACAAAACCAGAAACTTAAAATTCAGAAATCAGTTTCTAAAGTATCCCCAATTTGTTATGTTCAAATGCCCTAAATTCTCGTTGTAAATCTGCTTAATGTTATGTCCATTTTTGTACGACCCACTTCTAAAGTTTTTTGTTTTAATTTAATAATAAAATGTTAATACAAGTAAACTTTCCATATTTGGTGCGTTTAGTGAAATTTACATAACCGCGTTTATCATCATATAATTATTATGCATTCGTGCAATTGGTCAATTTGACAAATCTAAATGAAGGCCAAGGCCAATACAGTATAATGGTTGGGAGTTCTTTTTCTCAGCTTTCAAAATGACATTATTGCATCCTCTACTTAAGTAATGTATATAATACCCGGTACACAATAAAACAAGATCCTGAATAGTGACACAATTACTAGTATCAAATATAATTATCAGATGCTGACTCATCATTAAACAGTCAGTTTTTTCTTAGTATTTGTTTAGGAAAAATGACATCTGCAGTAATTATTCAAAATTAACTACTGTACTGGTAGATCTGTTAATAAAAAATCAACTTGTACATGTTTGCAAAATCGCTTAGAATTCTATATAAAAACAGCAAATATACACAAAAACCTTATTAAAATATTTTGAAAAGAAGTTAATGAAGATTTCAGATGAATATGTTTACATTTTTTTTTTTGACATTACCCCTTCCTAAAATGACAAAAAAAATTGGTTTTCATGCCAAGATGAAACAAGTTGTTTATTCGTAGAGTTTGTTTTGATTTTTGTTAACCAGTTAAGCTGAAGAAAACTGTAAACAGCCTTGAATAAACACGCAACTTCAGCCCTAATGGCAGCAGCCACAGCCCGTGTTTTGGATTCCGCTCAATACCAATCGATTACCGAGCTTAAACTACTGCGCAATCTTTACATGATATTGCTATAAAATAAAATAACTAAAAACACTAAACTATAAAAAAAACCTGACTGTATTGATATCGCAAATAAACATTGCAATGAAATGATGAAAATCGCTTCGATAAACAGCACTGAAAATCATCCGATTTTTTCCCGTCAGAATCTGCTAATGTTCTAACTGTATTGAGGTTATTAATATTTACTTACTGGCATTCGTTCATTATTTCTTCCTGACTTCGCACCTGTACAGGAGCAAATTTCTCCACCTTATCTTCATAATTGATGAAACATTTGGTGATTTTTTCGTCGAATGTGTTAACCAGATCTTCCAAAGACCCCGAAAACGTCTCCCCGAAATTATCTCCAAAATTATCCACAAAAGCATTGTCATTTGTTTCTGACGTAATCTTACACTCTTTATTTGAATTTTCCAAGTCCTCTGAATTTTGATAATCGTGAAAATCCACCCATTCTTCCGTCTCAAATTTAGCCAAAGGCGCCTCGATCTTAAGCTCAGCCATTTTGTTGCACTCTCTCATGATGCTAAATTTATTCTACATCTACATTTTCCCAGAAGCTCACGGCCGTCCTTCGTGACTAAGCATACCACTAGATGCCGCCACAAGAACAGTTGAATTCTAAACGGGATGACTGCAATAAAAGAAATAATAAAACAAAATTACGCCAATTATTATAATTAAATGTAATAAATTATATAAATAAACGTGGTCTATTATGCATCCAAATAACAATAAAATTATTTGTATTGCATTATAGTTTTTAATACAGTAATAAAATTCCCCTACATAATTGAATTTTTAATTGAGCATTTTGAATCACTGTTAAGTACCAGTGATAGGAATTCCCTACCATACAAAATAATAATGTTATTTGAGACACCAATTACTAAAATCTCAAAACCAAAAGATTCTAATTTCTTTGTAGGTTTGGTATAATCTTAATTTTTTTTGATAGGGTGTTGTGATTATTAAGGAAATCGGCCAAATTCCATAGATCTTATAATTTTGATCGAAAGTGAATTACTGTAGGTTCTTCCAATGAATTACTGTATTTTATATTCTCTATAACTTTTTACTCGATGGAGCAAATTAGTTTTTCTTAATCATTTTTCTATTCGCAGCTAAAAACAAATTGGTTTTATGCAACTTACAGTATGTCCTGATAAACAACCAATTAAATTTAATAAATGAATTTCACAACGACATACTTTCTAGTAATCCACTTACTAATTACGAAACATTTCCTAAATAAATTTTTCCATCACTTTGCAGAGCCGATGTTCAGATATAAGTTGATTTCTAAAATAATTTCCTAACTGTCTATGCAAAGATCTATTTAAAAACACACAAAATGTAACGACATTGATGATTGACAACGAAAAATCAAGAAGAACACCCAATATAAATCTCAATATCGCAAAAGATACAGTATCTATTAACATTAAAGAATGTGAATGCAAAAATACAGTGTAATGAAATCAAGCGTAGAGAAATCATAATTGAGTAAATTACCTGTAAAATCCCAACATGTGTCGATTAGATCCACAATATCATGATTGTAGTTCCTGTCATATTTACATAAATTATGGATTAATGCAAACAAAATAACCAACACTTGAAATTTGTTGTTGGCCTTTTAATAACGTCTAATTAATATATTTCATAGTTACAAATGAACTATTAAACGAGTTTACAATTAGTCTTTCTTATTGGTATACATTTCAACATGTTAACCGATTTATTTTTCAGAATTTTCGTCTCCAACGTCAAAACTTTACCCCTGAGCTAAAATGGTAGCACTAAAGACGCTGGTACAAGTTATTATCTACGCACACAATCAATTTAATACTCGTACAAGTGTTGCGTTAATTTATTGCTCTGTATAATTATTAATTGCCAATTACTTCAAACAATTTAAAGCAGCTAATCATTATGTACTGTAAGTTTGTCGCTGCCGATTCTAATTGGCTCATTAAAACCGTTTTTCTAAAAGCTAAAATTTCTCCATCTGTCAATCTCAACTATTTTTTTTAATTTTACAGAATGCAATTAAGTTTCAAGCAAAATTATGACAGTGAAATTTACAAAGAACTTTGCTTCTAAGCTTATGAAGAATTCATAAAGTCCATCAATTGGTTTTTTGTGATTTAAATCGAAATTGGTCGACAGATGGAAAAAGGTTGACTTACAACAAAAACTATTGAGCTTTTTTAATTACGTTATATCTACAGTAACAATTCAGATGACATTAGCGCTACTCAAAACTCGTCATAAAACCTTAATTTTTTGTTAAATCATGAAGTTCTTAATAATCGATTAAAATTCAGTAAAGAAACTTTTTGTGATTTTGGCTGAATAAAAATACAACGCGGCAAAATTTACATTATGCTATAATTAAAGCGATTTTAATAATTATTTTTTTTTAAATTTTGTTAACTGTCAGCTTTAAAATAAAATATATACAGCACTAAAGAAACTCTGTGCAGACAGAAACCCAACCAGATACAATATCAAAATAAACAATCTACTGAAAGTAAATTAATCGAAAGCAAATTTGCAAAACCATCATAAAAACCATTGAAGATAAAGTTTCAAATAGGAATTAAAATAATCCAAAATTAAGTTTAAGTTGCTAATGAGTGCAATTAAAGAGTAGAGATGATAATGGGAGGAACGTCGTTACAATGTAATGTGCACCAGCGTTTTATGGAAATGGTCAAAGTGAATTTTTAAACGTTTAGAACAAAGTAAAATAAAATCATTCCTAAAGTTATTGAAGAAGGACCACAAGTAATTTCTAAAATCGGCTTCTCCAATGCATCAAATTTCTTTTAATAACATGTTTTAAATGGTGTTCTCGAACATATGGAGTTCGATTTCAATTGGAATCACAGTCAGTCAAATGCATAAAACGTTCATCTTATGATGCTCATGATGATCTCATGGAAATTGTGGCATATAGTGCTTTCTTCATTCTTAATTAAGAATAAACTATCGATTTTAAATTAAAATTCACCCTAGGACGTTTGAGAACACCATTTCAGACATACCAGTAGTTAAAAATTAGGATGCATCGGGAGACAAGAATAGAGCTATAACTTGTGGCTCTGCTTCAAAATACAGTCAATTACAGTATTTAATTTTAACCTTGTTTTAATAACTCACCTGTCAATGGTGTATGTTGCTGGTGAGCATTACATAATTGAACATCCATACTCCATAGTATATGGCGGGATATAACGGGGAAACGTTCTTCTATTATACAGTATATTTCAATTACAATACCATTTATAGTCGTACAGTATATCTTAGTGCTCCATTCAATATCGACCACTTTCGTTACAGCCGTTAGCAAGATATTAAAATATACGTAGTACTTTCTCTCAACTATTTTTGTAAGTCGATGAATTTTCTTTTCTCTTTCATCTTGACCCATTATTAGATTGGTTTTGCTAACAAGTACAATTCTTAATTTTTCACGTTCAACCATTTTCATCATCCATTTCTCTCACCAATGCGTTAGACGAGATACACTGAATTGTCAAACCAATGTGTTTAACAAACTCAATTAAGTAATTATTCATGTCATTTTTTACTAACTAAAAGCAATTCGTTTAGTTAACCACCATTGTTACTTAAATAAATGGAAAAAGAAATCTTTGCGTCTGATTGTGAAATCTGGTAAATCTATGACAGCCTGCGCGGAAGCTCTTTTGCTGATCAAAACTGACGCAAGTTAACAAAAATGAAATTCTCATATACAACAGTTTCAAAATTAAACATCTCCGGTAAGCTACTATATGTTGAACGTGATATTGGTTTCTTGAAGTAATTGAACATAATGAAAATGGTCTTATTATTTAGTCTTGTTTGAGTTAATATAGTTACAGTAAATTTTTAAAGATTCCTTGGTCAAAGATAGTTTCACTTATTATATCCCATCACAACATTAAATTCAATACTCTTAAAAACTTAAATTTTTTACAGCATTATTACACATTCACTTGATACTATTTCATTTATCATTTGTTTGATTTTTGTAATTCGGTAGAACTTATCGAAAAAATTCAAAATGAAAATCTGTAAATAAATTCCTGTACTGGATTTGTAAATATTTGACATTCGGTATTTTAAAATCAAACTTAAAAAAATAGCTTGATAATAAAATACAGTATTGTGCTTCAGATTGTAACGAATTATTTAGACAATATTTTCGTCTTAATATTTTCCATCGAATCAGTTACTGGAATTTATTTTTACAGAATATGGTTCTAGTTACTAGTAGATCTTGCAACATACAAAACTGATTTTTATCCCGTTAAGATTCCTTTTTACCATTTTTATAATAAATATACCACTAAGATAACGGTTGGTCAATTTAAACAAGTCATTTTTAAAAACAACAACGCCAATTTATCGGTTTACAACAAAAAGAAAAACATAATATACCGGTATACTACTGTATATCTCGATCCCATATCTTTTTAATTTGGTATTGTAATAAGAGAAAAATAATTTGAAAGCCCACGGCCAAAGTTAAACTTCCACGAACATACACACGCACAGCCCAAAAATATATTTTTTAAATTATTGTTTAATGAACTTTGATATATTCTTCCAAGGCGCAAGGTACTTCCCCACAGTATTTAATACCATGACGAATAATGGCCTGCGCTGCCAGGCATCTCAGAGTCATATATTGCAAAGAATTGACGTTGCACTGAGGTGCCTCAGCCAACAATCGACAAGCCTGAACTCCATCAGCATTTCTCTGATCGATATGGGCCCCGTGCCTTAGCAAAGACAATACCACTTCCTGGTGATAATTTTTGGCAGCGATATGTAGGGGCGTTGCTTTTGTGTAATTAGTAACGTTTGCGTCTAATCCACATTCCAGAAGAAGATTGACCACTTCTGGGTTTGGGAAAATTAAAGTATGACTACCTTCAAAAAACGACGAGGTCTTCATAGCGTTGGAACGAGAGACTGCTAAATGTAGCAAAGTATCACCATTACAGTTTCTTGGTTTAATTCGAATAATGCTGTTAACAAGAGACTTCATTTTGGCAACTTGAGCATTACTTTTAGGGATTCTTAATAAAATATAAAACTGGTGAATTAATACCCCTAAAATACGATCAAAGTTGTCTTGTTGTCGTTTAAACACCGGTCGAATTTCCAACAGTTGTAATGTTTCTCTTAAGTGAGTGACCAGTATTTCTATCGTGGTGATGAGGTCGTCATATCTTACGTCCTCCCTGAGAACACCATGATTGTGCTTGTCCAGCAAATCCAGAAACAGTCTTATCAACGCTTGTGCTGTAAAACATACTTCGCTATGTAACAAACCGTCTTTCGCAATCCTCAAACTAAGTGCGTACAACCAAAGATCAATGCAGCGTTGATATTGCATGTTATCAGCATAAGCAGCACCTCTGTACATCAGCCTGAAGATTGTGTCCTTGTGTAAAGGTCCTAAAATTCGTTCACAAATTAATAACGATTGCACTCGCATGGCATCCAAATCTAAAGCGGTATTTTCCAGCTCTTCTAAAGTGCGAAATTCAAACACATTTTGATATGCCAATTTGGGTACTGTAGGCGACACTAAGTGGACGCTATTAGCGCTACTGTTCTTCTCTAACGGACAACCATTATTAAGCCGATAATCCTCTCTAATCTTCAAAGCGTTTCGCCAATATTGCAACGCCATTGGTAAATCGTGGTGTTCATCTAAATACGTAGAGCCCATCAATTCGAAAGCCTCAGCTATGCGTAGTGGAGTGTATTTCTTATGAGCAAGTAGATATTCAAAAATCTGTCTTGCTCCTTTAAGACAGGCTGTTTGAAGAGCATCATCTCCACAACGACTTTTGATCATTGGATCAGCCCCGTGTTCCAGCAGCAATTTCGTCGTTTCAAAACGATGCTCTTGTATGGCGTAATGTAATGCTGTTTTGTACTGTATATCTTGGGCGTTCACATTAGCTCCATGTTTAAGCAGATACTCGCACAAGGGAACGCTCTGAACTGAATTTATCAAACATGTCCCACCGTTGTAATTCGGTTTTAAAATATCAGCTTCGTGTTCGACGAGATACTTAACAATATCTAAATGAGTCATAAAACAGGCTGAACGGACAGGCGTTGAACCAGTGTCAGATACGCTATTTACACATGCACCATGTTCGACCAAACATCTGACTACAGGTAATTTACCCGCCACAGATGCGCACCAAAGTGGAGTAACGTGATGAATGCTTCGATCATCTGGAACCTCGTATAAACCTTTCTGTTCTACATCAGCATCGCATTTGGCCATCAGGTAGTCAACAATTTCAACATTTCCTCGTTTGGACGCCATAAAGAGCGGTGTACAGCCTTCTTTAGTTCTTATGGCGATGTCACGGCGTTCCATGCGCTCCAACCTCTCGATTTTTGAACGTAAAGTGTAAGACAGTCTTGCAGCTGGTGCGGCACTTCGACACTCTGCAAACAACTCGTTGAACAAAGCATCTTTAAAATTGTTACAGTCTGTTTTTCCTAAAATCCACATTTTAGCTGATGTGCTCATTTTTACATTTCAAACTGGAACAATCTGCAAATATAAAGACAAAAAATAATAAAAATCAGTCACTGAACAAACAAAACTGTTTGAAAAAACTGAAGTTGGTTTTGATATTGATTTTCAACTTATATTTCTGAACAACAAAAAAAAGTTTTACATACTTTAACGGTTTTTCTCATGTGAAAGAGATCGTTTAACAGGTTTGAAATGCTACACACGTTTCCATTAATTGAATGTAATTTTAGACACAATACAGTAATCTCAAATAACAAGCCATTATAAAAGCTTTGTAAATTATACTAGCATTCAAACAGAAGAACGTAGACTGGTAAAATAATGTTATTTGACACTGAACAAGTATTTATATCAAATTGATTTTCAGTTTATTTTGAGCTGCAGCCACTAAACTGCAGTTATTTATTTCATTGACGTCAAAAGTGAGTGCTTTATATGCCATTATAATTAATCATAATAATTCATACATACTATATTTAGCAAAATTACAGATGTTTTCCCAACTTTTGTCATCGTGTAACCTAGTACCACATCGTATAATTTATAACAAAACCATCAAAGATAATTAACTTCATTTTCTATCATTGTTCTAAATAAAAATAGTCGTATTTTTGCACAACGATTTTGCTTCATTAATAATTTTATTTTTTTAATACAGCAAAATATTAAAATAAGAGTACACCGAGTTTATCAATTCCATTAAAGTTTTATCCCGAATTAAATATAATGTTACACTTGACTTCTCGACATTAAATTTTGCAATTTATTTCCTACAAAATGTGAATCTCACATTACCAACATCTCAACTTTCAATTTATCATAATTTAAAAATAGACTTTTAATGATAGAGCATCAAAGTTTCGCCATTTTCACTTATTTTATATCAAACATTATTACATGAACTTCGAAAGTATTCGATTTCTAAATTTACAGATTTCATCCCTGCCTGATTAAATCTGGTTCAAAAAAACTAGGAATCTACGACCTCTTAAATATCAAACTAAACCCAAATTTGAAGTTGAATAGGTCGACGATCGCAAAACTTTACTCGGTTGAACGTTACAGAAAACACTTTCAGTTTATCTAAAAGTTTATATTTAATGATTTTAAGAAGCTGAGAAGTGCAGATAATTTCATCAAAATACTGTATCACTATTTAAAACGTGCAACTGAGTAAAGATAAGATAGAGGTCATCATAAAGTTCCCAGTGTGTTAATGAGTAATGGCATTTTAAGTGATAACAGCAGTAGTGTACGTCGTAAAAATGTTAGTAACGAGTTTCCTACAAGTTAAGGTCGTTCTTAGTTAAATAATTTTATTTGGCAACCAACGACATTGGACTAAAAAAAACCGTCGACAAAAAAGTGTTGAGAAATTGTTGCGGAATTAAATAAATCCTTCAGAGACTTTTGTAGTTTGGCACCATTTCATTAAAATAAAAGAAAGAAAATGTTACATCCGACATTGTTAAGTAACAAATTAGTTCCTTCAAGAATTCATTAATTAGCTCTTTTAAAAGTTGCCACATCTTAAAAAATATTTTTAGCAGAGGCTCCTGTTGGGCTGTCACAATCAGCTGTTTAACTACAAGTACAAATACTGTATTTTTCTCGTGTAACTGGCACAACAGTCATCTTAATTCACTAATCTTCACAATCAAAATAACTATCATAATATATTATAAAGATCGACGCATGTTTAATGAATTATAGCAATTAAAACATCAAATAACCGAGCATTATACAGTAACTTAATGGCAACCTTGACATTATTGATTTATCAATGTGAAAATTGCCTATCAGATCAACACAGTATTTTGAAATTTCAAAGTTGGTTACGTGCTTAGTTTTATTTATTAGACAGTCATTTCCTATACAATTATCGTTAAACGACCTACATACAATTAACTCCTACAACTACAAAATCCTGCGTAATCGCTTCATGTTCCATGTTGCAAGGAGCAAATAAATTGCAGCATAATAGTACACTTAATAATGTGTGCTTTAATCATCACTGAAAACTTTTTTTTATTAAAAATCTTGCAAGCAATTTTCCCTAGGGGGCTGAACACACGACAGATCAATACGACAGTGATTTCACTTACGAAATTATCAACACAAGAACGAAAATAACGTCCATTATCGTTACCCAATAACAGTACCGCTACGCTAATAGGAAAACAAATGTACAACACATCAAACTACATAACAGTATCGATCGGTTTAAATCATGAAATTTATCGAGCCAATTTAAAAGTTGCTATATAATTCATGCAAACAGTTTTTTTTGTAGTTGTACGAGGATCATTCTAGAAGTATTGCACACCGAGTCGCGTCGAATGGCAAGAGGAACTACCAGTTGTTCTTCAAATGTTCAGGAAACACCACAAATAATACCGACGTTATCATAATGCCTAATTTTTTAATACATGGTAAAGACAAACATTTCGAGGAAAAATTTAGCTTAAAACCAAAGATCATGTGAAATCACTGGTTCAAGTAAGTTGCACTCAGTGGCATAATTTTTTAAATGAAATATTTACTGTTTTAGCTGTTGTTACATTTGCTCCACATGGATCTCTTTCAATACTTTAGTGGTCTCATCTTTCATATTTTTGACTATGATTCCAACATTCCCACAAAGAAGTTTGACAAGAGTCTACAGCAACAAAATATCACAAGAGGTCTGAGGCAAGTGTAAAAATGTCAAATAATGTCCGTATTTCATGTACTGTAAATCTTGATAACAGAGCGTAGTTTACTTGAACAAGAATAAAGCATATATTTTCCTTTATCATTAGTTTTAAGCTAGCAAATATTTGCTTCGAGATGTCTGACAACACTAATTAAAACATGTAATAAAAATTTGAGTAGACTTTGTGGTTCTTCCTGAATAGTTGAAAAGTACTGTAATTGATTCAGTTTTCACGTAATTTCACTAATTCTCTTCGCCATACCATGCAATTCATTTGGAATGGCACCTATATTATTTACAGAGTACTGTATTATTGTACATGAAAGTTTGGAAGGCCATATTAATTGCTACTTCACATAAATAATAATTACACTTAATAGAGGACCATCAACCATTAAAAAAATAACCTTGCTAAGTCTGTGTTAATTCTGCACATCATTTTCCTTCCTATTTGCTATCAATAATGGTTACGGTAATGAATTCCGTACAAAACATATGTTTATTAGTAAATATAACACTAAAACAACCCATGAAGTACCCTTGATAATATTATTAAGTAAATATATTGTTTAATGAGCTAATTTTAATGTTACATTGAACAGTATGCCAATAGCGTTTATACTGTAATGTACAGTATAATGTTTTGACACTTTCCACAAGTTGAATCATGAAAACTTTGAGTTTATAAGCTACGTTTATGAACAATACGAGTTTGTTTTATTTTACCCCCTTTCCCTGCTCACTTCAGTGTCTGTATGCAATAATTTTATAGAGACTGACTGGATTAACGAAATATGACCCAGTGACGTGGCACACATTTTAGTAGGTATGTAGGTGATCAAAATATAGGTCAAGTCCAAGCAGCAGAACAGTAGTTTGCAATAATAATAAAAAAAGACAAACGAGGCTGACTGACTGAGTGCCAGCCAAACTGAATCCAACAGATTCACCATAAACGTTCTAGTTAAAAATAAATTCATTTCGAAGCCAATATATAGATGTAAAACGCTTACTCAAGACAAACTGTTGGCATTTTGGCAAAGGAAAAGCCGCAAGCTGAGAATAGTTTATTAATGGCACACATAAGTACAATACTGTACTACAGTACATCTCTTTGGCATTCAATAAGGTTGGATCTGGTACAATTACGAGTATTTTCAGATTTTCATCCGAATCTGGATATATCTGCTTCATATAACTATTCTTATTTTATTATACTGTAGTTACTTCCTTGGATTCCCAGCTTGAACTTACGCCATTTACAGAAGCCTTATATCAACCAAAGCAATTTATAGAAATATTTAAAACAATGCCTTAAAAACGCCAGCCAATATTCTTCCCCAATGAAAATGGCACATCATCGATTTTGTTTGGTCGCTTTTCCACACCATCTATTTCTACTTTAATGGATTAAATCTCAAAGTTGACTGATTTCGCAATGAAAAAAATAAAAAAAATAGCGTATTAATATTTTCAGTACATAAAACCCGGCTGAACTTAACAATTACCGGCTATTTTTTGCTTAAACGAAAATCGGTCACAATGTAAACAATGTAATTGTACAGTATTTATTAGGCAATATAATAATATAAGCTAGTTAAAACCAGTCAATAAATAAATCTTCCACGCACTGTACTACTACGTCAACATTATTTTTCAGTTTTTACAAACCCTGTTAACTTAGTATACTGTACTTATTTTGAAAATCAAAATATCGTTGAATGCTTGATACCTACAATAGAAAGTTAAAAGCTCAAGTTACAATTAAATTAAATCTAGAATAGAGCAACTAAATAAACAAAAGTTTCCGCTTCGCTCGGTTTACATGTTTACTTAAATTGATTCCACACAACTCTAATGTTATCATCGAATAATATTTCAGCAATTCGTTCAATATATTTTTGTTCAATAAGTCCAACTAAAGAAGAACTACGACTCAACTATCATGTTGTACCACGTTCTCACTTGACAACTTCAGTTAAAATGTAAGCAATGTCAAGCGAAATTATTGAACAAAACACATACCGTATGCAAAGTGAAATAATCAAAACAAGTTGAACCACCATATTTTTAAAATAAAACTTTCAATTCACAAAAAAGTAAATAACTTACGATAAAAATAAATGATGTTCAACTAAACTAAAAAGCTTTAGAAGAATGGCTGAAAAATGATTAAGCAATGCTAACAAAAACTAATAATAAATGACTTTTTACGGTACTAATAAACAAACCGTTGAAATTAAGTATACACGAGACATTTATCAATTTACGAAATAAATGCAACAGCCGCCAGAGTAATTTATTATTTTAGAAAAATTGCTTGTAAATAATCCCCAAAAACCACATTCAAGTTAAATGTATTGTGAATCGAAAACTAGAATACAAACACGACCTTAAATTTAAAATAAAAAATGACTTAAAAATAATAGTGATATGAAGCACTAACAAATTCAAATAAAAATCAATCAAGAACGATATTAAGTTGGTGTTAAATAACATGGAAATCTATAGATGTTGAAATATTAATAAAAATGTACATATATGCAGTTTAATCCGGTTAATTGTTTAAGATTTCTTTTAAAAAAATGTTAAATGAAGTTGCCAGTAAAAAAATATATGTGAAATTATATTGCAAAATTCACTATAGAGAATGTGATTAAAAATAAACAGTACAACTTTGTATACTGAAACCTGAATTCAAGACACAAGTAATTAGAAAGTAGAATAGCTTGACAGTAAAAATAAATCATAGATTAGAAATCCATTTAAAAAAATAAAGTCGTTCTGATCAACTTATTAAAATGATGCGACTCAACCATTCCAAACTAAACTCATGGTTTCATTGTCAACAAAATAGGCAAACAAGTTGCTAGAAATGTTTTCTAAAAACACCAAAAAAATAAAATACTGACAAGCATAGATAATTAAACTGAGAAGAAATTAATTACTGACCAATATCTAGGCAAGTCACCGCTGCAAAACTGGTCAACACTGGAGTTTACAAAACGTTAATAAAAAGCAAATAAATTTAACATCGTTTGTGTGTTTACAAGCATTCACAAAATCGGAATACAAGTTATTAACGAATACAGTTGACCAGCGAAAAGCAGCACGTAGCAAAGCTGCGAATAAACATAACGGTTAATTAAAATCCTACAAGTAAACAAAAACAAACAAACTCGTTAGTATTACTGACATTGAAACTATTGACAAGTCTTCATCGACTAGCCTTCAATATATTTGTTTTGATGATCCCTGTCATTAATTAGAGTGCCTTCGCTGCACCAGAATGAGAAATCGACAAATTCAACGTTTCAGCTGCGTCTATTAGCAAATAAAACAATAAAATATCTGTTTTTAACGCGGTAATACAATCACCTACCGATAATAAGTTAGTCAAAATACAACTCATGGTCTTATTAAATATCATTTCATGGCACGTACTGTATACACGCTTGTAATACTGTACTGTCAACTAAATATGATGTTGTTCATAAATACAGCTTAATTAGGATTACACAACGTTGGACTGTTAAATAAAACTATGAACTCCATACACGATTTTTACTTGGAGAAAAACCACTTCTTACGACATCATCAATATTTTGCAATGAATTTATTTTATAATTTATCAAACTGCAGTGTTCGTATTCAACAAAACCAGTATACTTAAATGCCAGTCAGTTATTTTCGTGTGATAAACAAATGACGCTATCTAATCTTTAATAAATGTTTAAAGAATTAAAATAAATTAGCTAGAAATAAAAACATACGAGTATGATGAATTCGATTATGAAAATACTGTAGTAATCGTTGAATTTATGTTGACATGCATTTAACTGTTTAAATATTATAATATTTAAATCTTCAGACAGAAACTTGTTAGTTTTAATTTTAAAAAATGTGACAATTGCAAAAATGTTTTAGCTCTTAGATAGTCATTTTATTTTTGTTAAGTTTATAACGTTAGATTTTAGCCTCGTATACCCTTAAGACACTACTGTACATTTAAAATTGCTGAAATTAACATTTTATCGTTATGGCATTGACGATATGCTATAATGAGTGATGACAGTCTAATGTCCTGATGGTCCAACTTTACTACTAGAAAAGCCACACCGAGTAACAGTTTAACATGGACCAAAAATTGGCAATTGGCAAAAAAGTGGCTCATAGCATATCTTCAGGAACACAGTCCCTGAAGTCATTCAGTTTTTCAATTCAGAAAATCATATCTAAAAATAGATTTTAATAGGTTTTATAGATTTTTAAGAGTTTTAACCAATTTTATTAAAACTGTATTTAGTTTTAGAAGAGGTCGTTATTTTCTGAAGGTTATGTGAGCCACCGAAATCTTTCATCATGGTTGACCATCAGGGTCTAATGCCAAGTTGTGCATTCGTAAGAAATTATAACTGATTCTCATCTAATAACCAAGGAAACGATTGTTGACGAAAAGTAAACCCCGATCTCATAACGCTTGAAATGAGAAAACTGAAATAAAAGGTATTCGTTAATTCTGTTATTTAATGGTTGACATCTAAATATAAGCTAAAGTTAAAACTGCTTTCATTGCAGTTTCCGTTCTTTGATGTTAAAATATCGACGGTCTATTCTCCACTACGATTGGCTGCCAGCCAAACACATTGATCGAAGTCACTACCACCCTTTCACTGTGCCACACTAAATCGCACCTCATAGTCCTATTTCCAATTCACAACCACCCATGTTGTACTAATACGTGTACCACTGCTTCTGCTACTTTTCCACTATCTTCAATGCCGTACAGTATATAAAATCCTTGAGATTGAAAAGGCTGGAATCATGTGGAATGTGCGATTACAACTACTTTCAACCGCAACTCTTTTCTTTTTCTATATTGATTCCCCACTTTCGGAAGATGATTTATTTTTTTTACTAAAATGGAAACTATTCTATTCTTAGTTATTAAAACTTTAGCTTTATCAAAACACACAATTTTCCAGCTAAAGTTGAATGTGCAGTTTATACTACAAGTTATTACCAATCTAAATTCATAATTATTCATTAGCCATTTTTACATTTTATGATTTCTACTCAGCAGAAATTATGGAAATTATCGCCTTGAAAACCTGGTGTGATTAGTCGATATTTTAATTGTATGACATTTTTTGTCACTTCACCAGGTTTTTCGAGCTAAATTTTCTACATACTCTTGCAGTTTGTCCATTTTAACACACTAGTTCCAGAACAACTTCGCTAGAAACAACCCAGATTAATTTCATGATAGATATTATTAAAGAACTTCATAGTAATTATGAATAATGGTCTAATTAAGTTGACATTATATAACAAGTTAACTTTACAACGTTTGCGTCTTAATTCTGCATTTTATAGACTGTCTTTAAATCTCTTAGCCCAAATTCTTTTTGGCCAAGTAATTTGGTTAAAAAAGCTAACAAACATGTCATCACTAGAAACGGCTAAAGATTTAAAAATGAATAAAAAACGACGGATTTATTAGTTTGGGACATCATCCAAATAGTACAAAAACCCGGAAATGTAACATAAATAACTGACCAGTTAGTTACAAAGAGAGAAAAAATCTTCAACCTTGAGACGTCCGACATTACGTACCGCAACACTAACGTACTTCACTACTGTACAACATGCAATAATAATTATTAAAGACCGATTAAAATGCACATGAATAATGCAGTGATCACGAAACGTAGAGCTAAATGTCAATTGCAATTTACCTTTAAACTAATACCCTGTTTAAATACCTACATTAAGTGTTTCCCTTCATTTTAAAACTCTTTCACATTTTGTCACGTAAACAATTTGTAGTTTTTGTACTGTGTACTTGTCAGTAGCTGTACGAAATAATTTGCGAGCAATTATATTGACTTTGTTCCTGACAACTCATTTATTAAATGCATTAATTGCTCGCATAATGATATGTCTAGTCATAATTCTTAATGGTTGCTAAAAACAATTGCGATTCAAGTAATGTACTTACATGTGAAATGATTGGTATTAAACTGATCTGCTGAAAATCCAAAATGATGATTGCTGTAGCACTGTCAACCAAATCTCCGCAGTTAATATTCTTGCAATCTTCTAATATGACTTATCCAATCCAGTTGACCAAATAATGCAGCCCTACTCGACTTTGGCAAGCATTAAAATACGTAAAAATAAAAATCTAAACCGATCCCCAGCGCACAATCATTTCACTCCGCATCAGTCAGCTGTCTGTACTCTCGCAGTCGCAGCTGCACCAAAGCCAAAAATGTGCAGTATGCGAATTTCATAATCACTACTGCTGACGTAAGCGTTCGCCAAAATTAAACGATGAATCTTTCAATAATATGATTACACAAATCTTACTTGTCATATTACATGCCTAAAATAAACAATGATATGCATAATGAAATACTCACACACAATTAAATATAAGAAATTTCGGAAGTAATACAGGAAGTATAATTAATTTAAAATAAGTGCTCTGCGAAACGTAAATTAAAGTTTTTCCCAGAGAAATACAACGTAAGCAGCGACACTAGCGTCTATCAAGTTAACTACCACGTGTCAATCACTAAATTGCCAAAACTGTCTCATGTTGAATATTTGTGAAATTTCTGTAATTCCAAATTTTTGCTTGTAACTACAGTACATTAATAATCAAATCGAATTTAATTATATATAATGGGCGGATTTTACGATTTAAATATAGTAGTAGAGAGGGAAAATAAAGACCATATGAACACTTTAATAGAAGTTTTGCACAGGGCTTACATGCGTGAGTATTGCATTTTTACTTTTGCATAGACATAGAATTAAAGGCGGTATTTTAATCTTAATAGTCGGATATGACACTGTAGCAGTAAATACAATAATTGAAGCTAGCTCAAATTCAAATCCACCAAAAGGAAAAAAGAAAGAAGAAAAGGTATCGTTTATTTTGATGGTCCATCATTGCGTTTCAGGTTAATGTTTATGATTTACAGATTCCTTTACCATTACAAATATCAGTGACTGATGTCATAAAAAATCAGGTTATTATTGATTTAATATTTGTTATATTATTTACTTTATAATATATTGTTTACTTGTTCAGATTCGACGTCAGAAGTTCACAATCTTGCAACGGTTGACTGTTATCATCAATGATCCGTCTCAAACGCATCAGATAGTAATTCTTATGTTCAATGAGATTTTCTTCCAATTATGTTAACAATGCTTAATTTATTTTAGCAAAGTTCCAAAATAGCGAAGTTGTATGACATCTTAGCAGTTCAGCCTGAAACAGAACCAGCTTTACGAGTAAAAATCTTAAAACAAATTAACTGTGACTGTATTAACATTTAATTTATATTAGGTTTGTTGTGGGACTTTGGATGCTGACATTATCACGTACTGCATGGATGTTAAATCCAGTTACTTTCCATCTATAAAGCAAATTAGACTTGTAAGAGATTTTTCTAATAGCTTATAATTTATGTTGGTACTGTTTGTTAACTATACATTAAATTTACAGGCTTTAGAACGAGGTCTACTATTAGAAATCACTTATGTGCCTGCGTTGGCATCAACTGCTGCTAGAAGAAATTCCATTTTTAATGGAAGACGAATTGCTGCATCCTGTAACAAGAAGGTATGCAAATGATTAACATAGACTAATAAAAACTCTGCTAATGATATGTTTTTTTATTTTGATGCAGAACGTAATTGTTTCTAGTCAAGCAAAGATAGTAAGCCGTTTTAAATTATATAATAGAAACTTGTTATTATTCATTCCATTTCTTTTATGGAGCGTTTTGCATGACAAAAATTGATATCATATTTTTATGACGTGCATAACTGATATTTTACTTCAATTTTTGTAGCCTAGTGATTTGAGAGGTCCATACGATGTCATAAACTTGTACGTTTGTTGATTTTAATCAACAGTAATGAAATATATATTAATGATTGCATTATTTTCATTTTACACAGGTGTAACCTGTTTGATTTAAAAGGTGCTTATGCTTCGGATGCGGTGTCAACATGTCCTCGTAAAGTCGTAATGAAAGCAGGCAAGTACTTTATCTTGGCATTACCAAAACATGTTCATTTAAGAAACGTTTTGTTTATTTTAGAATGTCGTAAAACAGCCAAAGGTGTCTTTTCTTTTACTCCTACTTCGTCCCTTTCAAAAAACGATCTGTGGAAAATTAAAAGCTGTCAGAATGCGGTCGAGATTGTAAAGGATACTGAAGTCTGTGAAGATGAATTGCCTAAATCGAAAAGATTTAAGAAATCAGACGATGTTAAATGAATATATTCAGATTAAAATAATTTTTATTAGAAAATCAATGTAGAATTCGTCAGAATGTGGATTGGCAATAATTTTATTTACCTGGGTTCCTCCTGCGTTTACAATGATTTTAGTTTGGCAGAATAATCCAAACCCTTAGACTCTGAACATACTTCATTGCTTTTTTAATCAGACAATTTATAACTTATAGTGACAGTACTAATTCTTATTCTAGTAAAACAGAAATCTGTTCATGTTTATTTTAAATCGTACTGCAAACTCTTTGAAAAGAAAAGTCATTGAATTGCTTATTTTTTGTGTAATATTTTTGTTCAGAATCACTTTTCTTACATGCTGACCGCAAATACAGCATCAAAACTGCTATCTTAAAAATCGAAGCAGCTGTAAACAAAAATTCATTCTACTTTCAAAAACAGTGCCAGTGATTTATTTTAATAAATTGACTACGATGACGCAAGTGTTTGGCTGAACATGCATTTTGTGATCGATATTTTGTGAACATCAGATTCAATTAGCAACATTGCATTTTTAAAGTACAGTAATTCAAAATATACATCATAGACTCTGATGTTCACAAACAGTTGGCCCAAAGTATAGCGAACCCTATACAGCTTATTAATCCCTTAAGGGTTTCGTGTTCCAGTAAATGTATTCTTGAGCATCACTTATAGTAAAACAACGTTAAAATTTTTATGACAAAGTTATGTACTCTAAGATTGTTTAATTGTAAAAATATTTAATAACTTATTTGATGTTAGTGATGTTTTATAATACATTACCGGTACATAGTTGTATTACGTTAAGTGCACTTCGGTTTTAAAAGCTGGAGCAATCGCTGGAAAATAAGATTTTCATGTGATTACTTAGCAGGAGTCAAGAAAATATCTTACCATAACATTCGTTTCGCTCACATCGAATTTACTAAACGATCAATCAGGTCTAGAATAAACAAGTTATAGTTGATAGTGCTTAGAACTTCTATGCTTTGATTTTGGATCGATTAAGCGTTCATAATATTTTTAAACAACTTACCATGAGAACGAAAAGTAACATTAAAAAGGTTGAAATAATTTGATTAACTCAAGATTCCGAAATTCGAACTATGTGAACTGTTGTGCTGAAAATGTTAACTTCATTCAAACTTGTCAGTTTGTAATCTTCCACCTGGTCTTTAAAATAAAACGGCTGTAAAAACAAGCATCGTACTTACTGATGGTAGTTAATATCAGCATATTAATTAAAAAATCCAAACACAAAGAAACGATCAAAAAGTTATTTACAATCGAAACGAAATAAACCACAACAGACTCGTCAAATGTTAATTTAAATAAATTTACCACGTTGCAAACTGGTTACAAACAATCTTGTAAATTTACAAGTAAAACGAAATTAGAAATAAGTGCTTTCTTCTTTTATCAATTGACTTATAAAAACATAGAAACTCTGGTGTTAATATCATCCAACAAAAAAATTGGCTTCTAAGAAAAACATCCCCGCGTTATAAAAAGTCAAAATCCGAGCGGGTCTGTTTTTCTTTTTGTATTTTTTTAATTATTTTTATCCCTGTTTTTAAGAACATGCTCGTTCAACCCATACATTCAAACATGTCAGTGACGACTAACTTAGAAAAAGATCATAAAAAATGTCGTCAGTACACTTACAACAACATTATCAACACATCTTTCTTAATCAATCTCAATTACAATCATTTCAATATGGAGATTTAATTAAGAAAGAAATTATTTAAAGGTGTAAAATCATCCTATTCCCATTCTCCCCCCTTCCCACATCCCGCTCGGATATAGCACAAATTCCGTATACAAAAGTTCTTCCCAAGGGTTATAACAACCGACTACGGTACAAACAATTATTATCAACGAAAACTATTTTTTTACGTTTTTTTTTTAGTTTTTTTAAATATATATATTTGCGGTTGGCTGCAAAAAAGAGGTGTAAAAATCTGGTGTTCCAAAAATAATTCAAAAAGTGGCAAAAAACGTATTAAGATATTTATATATATATAATCGAGTTTATCGTAAAAGTAGTTAATAATATTCTACTATCTAATTTAACAGCTGATACAAAACAAAAATGGTATCCAAAAAAATCTTAACATAAAAATATACTTAAAGGTTAGATTGGAAAAGGAATGGGTAAAAGATTTTGGGGAGTAAAGAGTACATTGAAGTTGAAAATCAACCACTTAATATAACAAATTCATTAATATACGAATAAGAAACCGAATAAAAAAATTGGATAAAAATAAATCTCTGTTTGAATTACCAAAAAAAAAAAAAGCAAACAACATTTAAAAAAAAACACAGACATATATCCGGATTATGCGGTTGACTAAGTAACATTAATACTGACTCGACAAATTTGTATTACTAATATAACAAAGAATTATCGTCAGAGTAAAAAATACGTAGCGCAAAAATGGGTTAAAAGGAGGTGGTGATGGGTACGTTAGAAATTTGCTGAAATCTGTCCAATAAAAAGCGAGTAAAAAACGAGAAAAATGTAGTCAAATATCTATAGTTAACATACAGAATATATCTAAAATTGTATTCATTTTTACTAAAAATTATTCGTAGTGTGGAAAAAATCTTTTTTAAGAAAATGTTGATGAAGGGTTGGGAAACAACCTAGCAAAACACACATTCACACTTATTATAATAGCCAACGTTAAAAAAATATCCTACATGCTTATTCCAAGCAGAAATTGGCTGAGGATCAATTAATGGCAATGTAGAAGATTCAACTGTAGAAATTAGTTCAATGTTATTCCCTTCTCATTAAGCATTTAAAATTCATCCGAGGAGTTTCTACACATAATTAGGTCCTAGTGGGATTTATGCAATGTCAATGTTTGTTATACACGCCGAAGTTAAAATTTCATCTCATAAACACAAACAAGTCTCAGAAGACCAACCATACCGGTTTTACCATAACATTTAACTTTAATTTTGATACCCATTAGTGACTTAACACGGTAATGAGAGCCATCCACGCAATTTTGGGGAATTTATTTTTTTAAAAATGAAATTTAGCAAATAGCTTAGTGAAAATGTAAGCTATTAATTATCATTAACATCTAAACTGGGCCCCTAATTTTATTTAAGAGTTTTTCCACATTTATATTATTTAAACGACTTTTAATTAAAGTTTGTTAAAGATGAAATTTGCTTCGGCGTATTTTTGTTATTAAGCAAATTGTTCTTACAATAACTTTAAAATTGATTAGGACCTATCCACCTCATCTATACGCCACTACGGTTGTTTAATAAGTTCAATTGTAGTGTTATATTATCACAGGTCAATTGCAAAAAATGGATTTGTGAACACCTGCGAAACTTGCAAATCGAATGTTTCGTCTAAGTTGGTACATTAACACTTACAAATTAATAGTAATATAAAAAGGTCTGCAGTGTCAAGTATAGTAATAGGGATATCTGTTAGTAAATGCCAATTATTTGTTGTTGTATTTTTCTTCGACCCATCCATCCAACTCCTCATGAATTAAATAAAAATATCTACAGGTACACAACACTCTGTATAATAAATTGATTGTTATCTTTTAATAAAAAAAAACTAACTAACCAAACCATAATGTACGAAGATATTGCACAATGTCCAAACTGCCGGAATACGTTTTCCCGCATCATAATTGATTAATATATCAAAATTAATGTGTAATGTTTGTTTAGTGTTGTTCAGGGATAAGAGAATTGTGGGAATAGGATTATACAAACACGATATTTATATATGAGCAGTTGGCATATTAGGTTTTCGTTAATAGTTACTGATAACTATTATTAGATACAATAAATAGAATAATCGCCTTTTTTGTGTTGTATTTTTTTAAATATTTGAAACTACAGTCAAAAAATCGTTTAATTTTTAAAGACGTCAAAATAGATATTATTATAAAATTGCCTAAGAAAAGTGTCATACGTTGATATTAAAGGAAAGGACCAATTTGATCCACGCACAGCTTAGCTACAAGTATTTTAAAAGTTTAGCCATTGCTTAGCTGTGAAGGATATACTTATACTACATATGTGACTTATGCACAAAATGGGAAAGAGAAAAAAACTCACCGGTGCTCTTTTCTTTTATCTAATTATTTAAAATTCTTAACTATTATTACTCTAACTACATATAAGTGAAAGCCAAAGACAGCGATATTTTCGTCAATCGTATATAACAAAATAGTTACTGTATGTAATTCAGAATACAAATGAACTGGGTTATGATTGGATTTATAATAATGTTAACAAGGAATTTTTGTCGTCAAAAAACTGTACATACTTTTTCTTATGTCAAAAACACGCATGCATGTAAGAAAAATAAATGCTTATATCAAACATCCACCTTTCAAATCTGGCTTTATCCTGCCATCCAATGCTTTTCAATCTCTACACAACTTCGTACACAAAAAAATAGCTTTAAAAAATTCGTTAACTTTTATTTTAAGACTTGGCTTGTCTTAGTCGAGTCCACTGTGGTTTCACTGTACTTGAATAACAACAAACGACATCATTTGAATGATATTGCCTTCTACATTACCGCAACTACATGCTAAAATTAGTTGGGGTATATTTTGACTTTTAGAACCACAGTGGTCTCTCCAACAATCTAATTTGAGACTGAATAAGAAAAGACATGTTTAATAGTAGTACAAAAATCGGAATAACAGTTCAGAAAATGTTTAACAATTTAATTGGATTGACTAACAAATCCAACTTTTACGTCCAACTAATTCATTTCGTTGATTTTAATACATAATGCAATAGATTCCCACTTTACGGCAATGTTTTAATTCATTACTAATTACCAATCTAAATTAGCATCTGCTACCCACTGTTATTTTTGAAACTATTAAGTAGAAGTGTTTTTTAGATTTTTTCTTGAGGAAAAAAAACATGGCTTTTTTGTTGTTGTAGCAGTGATCAGTTGGTAATTGTATTATGGAATCGTTGGCATAACTATGAAAAGTTGGATATTGTGTATTGAAAAAAGGGGTTAGGGAATTTGGAAGATAAAAGCGATAACGGTTATTACAAGTCCAATTTATAAATTAAGTTTGTTCATTTATGTTTGTATTCAAATATATTAAAAAATAAGATGCATTTTAGTCATTATTTGTGCTATTCCTTTACATCTCAACTTTGCATCACGCACATACTAATAACTTACACGTATATAATGAAGTTATAAATAGATATAGAAACGCCCAATTAGTACTATAATAAGTATTATGTCATTAGAATAGACTACATTAACGTTAATAGTGATTTTATACTCGAATTTCAATCTAAAAAGAGCTCTTCCTTCTCATTTTGTCAATAAACAAAAAGGGGCAAATTAAAAGGTGCGCACAATTTTCCTAATGCATATTTTTAATCTAATTATAGTACTGTATATAGAAATTTTGTAGAGAAACTTTTTTTTTGGCTTGAAATTAGATACTTATGACGCCATCCACACACACATTTAAGACACTAAGAGTCAGGATGAATTTCTTAATAGAATGCTAAGATTATGTTAATAGGAGTGCCATCATGCAATAATAATTTAAAATTTCTAAGTTTCTAAATTTATAATTATTGTTTCCTCAATCAAGATCCAAGACATAAAAAATTTAAAAACTGGTATTTATTACACATGTGATTATTTAGTAATTTGTGTGATAATACCTTATTTTCCTTAAAATTGTGAAATTTATACTATAATAGAAGCTACAAAAATTGTAACCAAAATAATCGTCAAAAGTTCGTTTTACAATGAGGTTACATAATACTGACCAGTATAACAAATTTACCAAAAGAATCGAGTTTGTATGGTAAGTATGAACTACACTGCAGGAACGCTCAACTTTGCAAAAGGCAATTATTATTTAGTGTACGTGCAACATTTACTATAATAATTTGAATATGAAACCGTACCAATAAGCCTATGGCAATTTCCTATTTAAAATACCCCCAAAAAGTTACTGCCAAACCGGCTTTCGGTTTTAATAAGAGACTACATGAATAGAAAGAAGAACTTCTAATGTAAGCCTACAAATTCCTTGTATTCTTTTAAAAATCGAGTCGATTCCAATCACAACTGTTTATATACCGTATATGACTAAATATAACAATGTTTATCACCAATCTAATAAGAAAAAACACCCTGCAATGACTAAAAAACATCTTTTTTGAGGTTGTTAAGTTTAGATATGCAGACCCAGGAGCGAGTGCCTTCGTTAAAATTCTGAGTAAACATACTGGAGTCGAGAAAGGATGAAACTAGAACTTAGACATGTTATTGTTAGTGAAACTAGAAAGATTAATTTCGATTGTACATGTAAGTTTATATGGAAGGGAGAGAAGGAACGGGACAGGGAAGTCTTTATAATTTTTTTTGGCGTTTTTGGCTAAATATGTACAATAATTAGGAGGTAGCTAGAAGTGTCTATGCAAATGTGAATGCTACATATTACAAGTACAAGTTTTTCTATATAATACCATATATATAATTATGTTAACTTTCATATATAAAAACATGTACGTCTAAACAAACGATTCTTTTTATCATATATAAAGCAATTGTAATGACGAATCGTGTAGGCTAGAGATCGAAATATTTGTTTAGGTTATATTAGTTCGTTGTTGGTTTTTATGACCAATAAGTGCGTCGATTATAATTATCGTATTATTTGTCTAATTTTCTATTTATACAGTGTCGTGTTTAAGAAGAAAAAAGAAATTGAACGTGTGTTTTCAAATATTATTTAGAAGTGAACTATGCAGTGAATAAGGTATTCAGATTTTGTAGTTATTTTACCGAAGCCTACACAAGACAAGTATGTTAAAGAGATCTCAATGAGGCAAAGCCATAACAATAACAATATATTGTGTCAAAACTGGTACATTACTCATTTTTTCATACCATACTTAAGTGAAACATGACTCAAATCACTAATCATCAAGCTAATCTAACAAATTCTGAAAAACGTTTTCCCCAAAAAACTAGAAGCGATTTCTTTTCAAAAAAATGGTTTTTACTTACATTTTCACGCATTAACAGTATTAACTGGACAAGAAATGCTTTTGGTAAATGTGAAAGTGTCATTAAATAGATAAAAATAAAACTTTAAAAAGAGTTAACTATAACTTATTAACTAATCACAGCTGAAATTAATAAACGCCCAGCACTTTAAGTTACAGACTACACATTTGTCGTCTTTTAACAATTTAGTTCATCAAGTATAAATGTTTAAACTTAGCTTCCCTACACTAACTGGTAAATGCCCTTATCTTAACATTCAGACTGACTAAACAATAACAAACTAAAAAAAATTACCAAAATTGTTTGTATACAACATTTTTTTCTATAATTGATTTAGTTACGCAACAC
Organism: Helicorthomorpha holstii; assembly: GCA_013389785.1. NCBI lineage: Eukaryota > Metazoa > Arthropoda > Diplopoda > Polydesmida > Paradoxosomatidae > Helicorthomorpha > Helicorthomorpha holstii. The sequence goes on from JAAFCF010006680.1 coordinate 21,235,072, forward strand.
TGCTAAATCAATGTCCAACAATTCCTTTTACATTTGAGGAATTGTAACAGATAAACATATCAATTACATTACTCATTAAACTGTATCAATAACAAATTTACCAAAATTGGTTGCTTGAACTCAAAAGTCATAGCATTTTTCCAAACCACAGAAAAAACGATTTGCCAGGACGAAGACCTTTTCTACTAGGTTTTTATTATAGGATGTTATCTGATCTAATTGCTCAAATAATTGATTTAAAAATAGAATCAAACAATTCTTTACCAGCATAATTTGCTCGTCAATCACATTCACTGACTCGTACCAACAAAAAACATCTCCAATTACAGGCGAAGTTATATGAAACAAAATTTCAATTTTGAAAACGCAAAAAACTATTGTTTTGCGTAACAACTAAGTTATTTCCAGTGTTCTAGGTAAGAATTTTAAACATAAAAATATTTGAAAGTATCAAATGCGTAAAAGTAAAAAAAAAACTTTTCAATTTAAAACTCAAGTTTTATAACAGTAATACAATCGAAACTTATAATTAAACAATAAAGTAAGTGTTTGTACAAAATATAAAACAAATTTCCATAATAAAACACAAAATAAATCAAATTAAGTTAAAATCAAAAGAAGAAAAAATATAAAACTTTTTAAAGTGAACTGCAGCTTTCAGTTTGACATGTTTCGCTAAATTCACGAAAAGAAAAAAAATAAACAAAAAAACTATACTGTATAGGCTTTTCTTTCTAAAAATATGAAAATTAATGTAAATAAAGAAAAATAAGCATGACTTGAAATAGTATCACTCAATATTAAAGGGCACTGACTCAAATTAGTTAATTAGCAAACGAGTGAGATAGTTTGAAAAGAGGGAAATTGAAGGATGTTTAACGTGGCTTTCTACTAAATTACAATAGCAAAATTCCAATAATAATAATTACAAAGAAAAAAAAAACAATCAAAAAAAAATTTGCACTATGTCGTTACATATTGTTACGACAAAGTTATGTTATAGTGTTATTTTACACATTTATGTGTATAAATTTTACTAAAAAAAAAACTTTTGTTTGAAAAATAAAAATTAATTACAAAATATATTTAAATGTACAAGCGGGTAAATATAATTGTAAAAATTAGAAATTTTCTAAATACTATTTATAATGAGCGTAGTATGAAATTTTAAAAAAAGTTAAATCATAAACAAAAGTATCTTTCCAACATTTTATAAATATTTTTACACTCGCATTGTCCGGTCATAAAAAGTGATAATAAACAAGTGAAAAAAAATTAAATCTAATTTACAAAAATAATAGTAACTAAATTGATTATTAAATCCTTTTATAATTAAAAACTCTCAACGAACAAAAATACAAGAAAAAGTAAAAAAAAAAAAAAAAACGATGTTTGACATCAAAACAAAAAATCATGCAAATAATAAATGTAGAAATTCCCGAATATAAAAGTTTTTAAGGAAAAAATCAAACCATAAAACTACAAAATATTGAAAACAATTAACAAAAACAAACATGCAAAGTGCAATAATTTCTCACACATTCAAACATGAAGCGGACCTGGACCACTGTCAATTTTTTTCTTTCATTTTCAACTACTTCAAGTATTAATTAAAAAAGGAGATAAACAAAACATTTTTTTTTAAAACTAAATGTAACTTTTTTTTATATAAACAATAAAAGCGCTGACTAGACTGCTCTCACCGACTAACACAAAGGGATTTATCACTGTTGCTTACAGCTAATTAAAATGTATTTGTAACTGCAAAATGTATCGCCCCTTCATCTCACAAGTTAGTAGTAGTTGTACCGTTAAATCACACGTATACGCTCAATCAACGTAACTACACAAAAACCCACCTTTTAAATCAGTTTCCAAATTAAAAAATATAAAAATATATAACTATATGAAACCCGAACGCGTTATTTATTATTCGTGGTCAGTTGAATGGGAAAAGGATACAGGGGATCTAGTCAATTTATAATTAAAAAAAACCCCTCCAGACTACTGCACTAACTAAATATAAAAAAATCACTCTGGCTTAGTTTATAGCACTTGCATCTGTGTAAAAATAATGTTTATCATTCAAAAGAAAAAAAAAAATTTGTCGTAAATAAACTGAATAAAAAGCTAAATATCTCTAAAATATTTAGAAACAAACAAAATTAACGATTTTAAATATACCGTACACATATTTATGTATGGGAACTCAACTTTTGACTATTAAGAATTTTATAATAAAAAAAATAACTAAAAAATCTTTTTTTTAAAGTCGTCATGACAAAGCCACATATTCAAAAATTATCAACAATCACTCAAATTGAAAGGGCCACAACTGTCCATCTCTGGTGTGTTTGAAACAATGAACAAAAACCTATACAAAAATTGTAAGCAATTATATTGATTACAATTTCAAGTTGTACTTGAGCTTACAAATTAAGTCAAATTGTTTGTATTATGTTTTCCATTATGTAGAAAAGATATCGCTATTTTAGCAGAAAAGGGGTAAGGAAGGAGGACAAATCTTTGGTTTCAACACACTGGGAAAATAAACCGCTTAAATATAACAATGGCAGGCCAACATAACGAGTGATTTCTCTAAACATATAAAAAAAGCAAAAAGAAAAAGGAACTTCGCGCGCTTTGCACAACAATTTAACTTAAAAAAAAGGAAGTTTCTTCCTTCAATTGTTTAAGAAACACCAAAACCCTATGGGATTGGTGCAACTTGGCTTATTACTTGAAATATAACTTGTAATAAAAATTGGTTTGAAAATAATGTTTTCTGGTAAAACTTGGAAAAAAATTCAATCACATATCAGTTAACACACCCTCTCGTTAGTTTAACGAAACTATCGGGGAAAAAATCTGTAATAACGGTAGTTCACATCTTTTAAACTACTAAAAATGTATGTGGATTATATAAATATGCAGGAATTATTGTTCCAATTAGGAAGCATGAGGCATGTTCACTACTAAATTAGCGAAAAAAGCAGCTGTGCAAGAACCATTTAAACGTTTAAAGTTTAACATTATACAAAACACGTTTCCTAGTAAAAATTCTTATTTTGTAGTTGGAAAAAAAGCCCTGTATGCTAACAAGGGTTCAAACACATACCCTTATAATCCTGAAGGCGTATTAAAAGGGCATTAAATGTTGGGTGTCATTATGGCTAAACAGCCACACAATATCATAATAAAAAAATTTCTAAGCAAGTAACAAAATTAATAAAACATAAAAATATGATCAAATAAAAATCTGGGTGAACAATAGCACACTAACCGGTTTACGTGTAATATTTTTCAGTTAAAACTAAAAGTTATTTTGTCAACAAAGTTTGGATAGCAAAAAGTGTTTTCTTCTTAACTTAGTGTCTAACTCCCTAAATTAGATCAAACCTCGTTTAGCACCATCGAAATGGTACTGTTCTTGGTCTATCAGCTCCTTCTTTCACCAAAGGTTTATGGAACTCACGTCCAGCTCTTGAATGAATTGTTGCCCAGCATTGTTCGCAGTAATACTGGAGACATGTAACGTTGGCGCAAAAAAATGGAGCAAATTTGCCTCCACAACGTGCGCCCTGACATTCATCACATAACTGGTCATCCAAAACGTAGGGTTTCACTTCAACCTATCAGAAAAATCATCATTAATAAACACATTCATAAAGATTGTAGGTAAACATAATAATTCCACTTAGTGTAATATGATGTCATCATGCTTACATAATACACACGAGTAGTCATAACTCGATTAGTTTGCTGTAATTGTTTAATGAGGACGAATTAAATGAAACGATTCTTATTTCTAGTTCTTCTCAATTCTTTGGTAAATTACGTGACGTCTATATTAAGTTCACGATGGCCTCACTTTGTTGTTAATTAAACAAGGCGGATGATTGAAGTTAAAGAAGAGCTAGCAGTGTTTATATAATGTAATAAAAGCTAAATTCTAATACATTTGCGTCGACCTTGATGTGTAAACATCACACTAAATTGCATTCAGTACAAAGCGCAAGCCATCGCAAAGATTTCATAAATTATATCTAAACTACAACAAATTCATTATTATTAAATGCAACGCTAACCAACATTATCCCACAACTGTCAATTAAATTATGTTTGAGTTAGTATACTACAATACTGTAGATTACCAACAATTACATCTCAACTGCGACAAAATATAAATGACAGTTTCAATAGCTAGTTTGTTCAACCTTGGGGGAAAACTATCACGTAAAATACGGCGTACTATGTCAATGTTTATGATAAATGAACATAACTACGCGTTTAAAAACAGGCTTTCCGTCATGATTTGGCTAATATTACAAGCTGTGCACATACGGTATCTATCATGAAAAGTTGATTTTCTTTCTTAAGTTCCGCATAACGTGAAATAGTAAACCATGAAACTCTACACTTTGATAGGTTTCTGCCAATCATTGCAAATTTTAAAAAAATTCTTACTCTTTTATCAATATCGCCATGTTGCAGCTGCACAAAACGTGCACTTATAGCTGCAATGTAGCTTTGTTGATTTGAAAAAGCTACTCGGCCAGCTCCTTTAGGATATTTAAGTTCTGGGTCGGTGTCAATACCAGCATAACAAACTCCACCATACAGGCGATCCATAATCATAGCCAGTTCCACTAAATAAATAAAAACATTTTTACATTATTAGTTTCAGCATAACCCAATACATAACTTAAAATTAACAAAATTAATGTTTCTATTATACAGTACCTGCTTTTAGAGGTCGTGGTACACCTCCGACAAAAACTGTTTTTCGAGGATCTAAAGTTAAAGAGCCATCCAAAACAAAATCTGCATCACTCAATCGCCACGGTCGAATTTGCACCTAATTAAAAATGGTTAATTTATTAAAGCAGACCGTGTGTAAATACAAATTGAAAACAATGTACCGGTTTGTCTTTAATAGTTGGACTGGAAACACATAAATACAACTTGTCATCGTCCTGGATACAGGCATCGATCAGACTTTGAACTGAACTCTCATTTTGAAACAACAAGAAAGCGTATCCTGCAAAAAAAAAATCATTACCATACTGTAAATGCCCTAAATTATTAATTAACGGAGAAATAATTAACTATACCTTTAGGTGGAAAATACGATTTACTTTCAGCTTTATGTGGCCAATCTACCACCAGCGGTCCAAATCGACGAAAGCTCGTAGTGATTTCCTCTACAAAATTTCCAAAAATAAATATTTATATATAACACGCATTAACTATAAACAATAATAAATAGTCTGAGACTCTAAAAATTCTAAAACAAACAGCCTCATTAAAGTTAAAACGACATAATAAAAAGCCTTCATAAGTCCTGTCGAGTTTAAGACTTAAGTTTTGTGAGTACAAATGTTGAAACTATATTGTATAATTAAATATTAAATGTTAATTTAACTTCCTGCATCAATATTGCATGTTAATGTTAAGTAAAGTCGTTACTTAATTGCATAATTGATGACCCATTTATAAGTTACATAGTGATTCAATTCATTAAAACTCACGAAAGCTGTTTTTGTTTAGGGAAACGTCGTTATTTGCGCCAAACAACATTTAATTTAACCACGCAACATCGACATTTCACGCTAGAAAATTTACTGTTTTGTCTTAATATAACAAAATTTATATACTACAGTTTTTTATTGCAACATTACGGATTATCAGGAAAGTTTCCTTGGATGCACTTTGTCTCAGGTAATTTGACAAAACTACCAGAATTAATATTTAAAAAAAATACTTAGGACAACGCTTCAGTTTCCACTGTAATTTATTGCAATCAAAACTGTAACGCTGCGTCTAGAATATATGAGCTGATTCACATTATAGAATTGATCATTTACCTTCATCAATGTCTGGGGGCAATCCTCCAACAAACACCTTACGAGAGAATCGCTCACCCAGGTCACTGCTGCCCTGGGAACGAGGAGAACTACGTGATGGAGAATTAAGAGAGGAAACAGACTGATGATCCAGATGGCCATCTTCAAGCAGATGGTTGTCCTCCAATCCAGGAAAAAAAGGTGATTTACCTTTAACAAGATAAAAACTATCATTAATAATAACGCTCCAAGCAAGTAAACAACAATTATAAACAAACAAATAGTATAAATGGCAACTTTAAAATAATAAATAAGACAACTGAAACAAAATCGACCAGCACACTTACATCACAAAGCACATAGCAAAAATTAAATTACAGTGAACTTAAATAAAATAAGCTACTTAAATCAGTACAGTAGTTTCTTTTAAAATATAAAAACAGAAAAAAAAGACTGAAAGCGCTTTGATAATTTAAGTATGCGATCACTCAACTGTAATAATTTATAAAAATACAACTGAGACAAAACATTTAAATGAAAATAAAATAAAACAAAATAAACGAATAATTAAAATCCGATTTATTTACTATACCTCTCCTCCGTCCATAACTTCGAGCTGCATGTGTGTTAGCGACAAAAAATAGAGAAAAAACAAGACACGCATTAAATTAGATTTTTTAAAAAAAATAATTTTCAGTTATTAACATGAAAACAATGGTAAAATGACCGACTATGTCATATTATAATTATGTTATGTAATAAAAACTTGTAAAAATTATCATTTTGCAATTACAGTAGAATATAATGGCCTCCTTATTCCTTAAAACAAATTAGGACAAAAAATTTCCATGAAATAAAAATGGCAACAATATTTCAAACAAAAACCTGTTTAAATAATGATTTACAACTTAGCAATAATTAGACTTAAGTCAAAAGCTTGGCAGTAATATTTAATTAATAAATATTAAAAAAATAGCATAATTTCCCTCTGAGTGTGCAAAAAATCAACAATGAATGAAATGCCCCACTGATCACTTACTGAAACATTTATGATAATTTGATCAATATCTTTTTTAGAAACTGTTGTGACAAAAACAAAAGAATAAAATAACATCACTTAAATTTTAAATTTTTCGGCACGATAAAGTAAATAAGGAAATGTTAATGTAGATCATTCAGTATACTTTTTCCACAGCACTAATTTTAAATTTTTATTGATGAAATGCGTTTGATAAATGTTAAGCATTTTCGTCAATCAATGTTAAGTAACCGAAATATTATCTGTCGAGTTTGTGCCAAATGTTCACTAAAGTAAAAAAACCACAGTTCCAAATGCGGAAGAGCTCCATTAAAAACGACAAAAATCCTCTTTACGCTTAGCTAAATACTATAAATGATCGATCCGATTTATCAGGTTCCCTACAGTACTTGTACTGCCAATTTATGCATCGATCTTTGCATGAAACAGTCCTTCCCAACAATCGTACTGAATAATATAGACTTTCACTACCCAATGGTGTTTCATATCAAAACGAGTGAAGTGCACAAACGAAACAATTCCATTTCTCCAAACCACTCTCACTATATCTTTCCACAATCTTAAAAATAATTCCTGTTTAAGTTTCAGCTCAAATTTGCTTAAAAGCCAGCTGTTTAGTTTAGTCAATATACTACAAAACAATACAGTACAAAATAATACAAAGTTCCTTAACAAATGTTTAACTAAAAAGTGCATTTTAAATACGATATTCGAGAGTACAACCAGAAGCCATGATGTTTTACATCGTATAAAAAATTTCCATAACATAATCGAAACTAGATTTTAAGTGGTTGTTCTAAACTGCCTTTTAAAAATATAATTAAAAGCCCACTTTCAACTACCCGAAAATGTTTGATTTAACTTCCTACACTTCATGTTTTCGACGAACTATTCATTTAAATCGCTTAATGACAACCAGAAATTTCTTAAGTTGGTCAATTATCGCTTAAAAAGAAATAGCAAGGCTGTCACTGGACTTGTTTTGATTAGTCCAACTAGATATTCCTGCTTATTTTTTGGCATTTTAGGTTAAGTTTTTATTTTTAAAAAAATAATACTGTATTAATAATTGTAAACAAAATTAAATGGAAAAGTAGATCCAAATTCTTATTTAAAAAACACTTTTCAACACGTTACTATTAAATTAAACTTTGTATAAAAAAGCCAGATGTATTAAGTTCATTAAACGATTAAATTCAACCACAAAACCTAATGAAATGATAATTTATTTCTAAATAAATACTTCCGCGTCAGACGGAATTTTAACCAACAATTTCCCAATTAAACATATTAATCAAGCAACTTATCACTCGCCCTTCGCTCAACTATTTCATTAAACTAATTCAATACATGAAAATCGATACTTCGACGATGGTAAATCTATCTCGAAACTAGCAACGTGTTTTCACATTAACCGACAATAGATCACCCCCTCATCTTAAATTTCTTCAAAACATCCTTGTAATACTGTATCAATGTTAGCAATTATTACATCTTTTAATCAATATACTGTAACTTTTTAGCCTTTAAATTGACAAAATGACAAAGTTGCTGAAAAAAAAAGATAAAAGTAGGCCACTGAGCATAATTGCACATTAGCCTCGTACCAACAGTTTTACTATTTGAACTTTACAAAAATAAACATCAAATAAGACCACCATACTTTTATAAACTACAAAAATAGATCTGAATTTAAAATTAATAATATTATAAAAAAAACATTAAGACTAATTTTAACCAACTTTTAGTAAGACAAGTTAAACAACTTTCTTTTAAATATAAACGTCTATCGTTAACTAATTTTCACCAACTCGACTTTACCAAATTTAATTTATATTAATGAATATTTTATAACTCTTTGATCTATAACTAAATTCGCAAATAAACAGTATTTAAAAAGTGCTTCTTCCTACGTAGCTAAAGAACTAAATTTTGTACTAAACTTGCCCAATTTCTCCAGAGCAAAAAGAATTAATGAGGTACACGTAATCTATAACACCTATGACATTCATGAGAATATCTGAGGTGTTAAAAGATGGACTAGACCTTAATATATTTTCAATCAAAAGGCCAATGAAACATGTCTGCTAACGCTGTAGTTTTATCTAAACTCTAAATATACAACACTGTCATGCCTTTTAATAACTTATCAATGAAAGTGCAAGACGTTAGAATGCGACAACCCAATTGTTCTAACCATATCTTACAGTAACTCCAACAATATTATCTATTAATTATGTCATTTAGCTTAGATAAAGTCCATTCTAGTCAATGTTAAAGCAGCACAATGCTATCTTTATAGCGGTTTTAGCTGTTATTTGTCAGTTAATGCTATCTGAACAAATATCGAAATATGTCCTTCTTATCACTAAACAAACCTAAACAAAACAAACGTGACATATTAAAATTTTAGGAATTTCTACTGCCACCCACAACTATTTTAGATAGGAACAAATAAGTCTATCTTTTAGCAGTTAGACATCTTTCCTAAATTCATTCAATTACAACATGGTATCAGCAAAATATTTTCATCATGATAGTTTTTATTCACCTTTCAAATGGTCCTGGTTATCGCCATTATATCTCATCATATCATTTAAACAGTGCTCAAATGGCGCTCTCATATTGTCCAAAGGTCCATGTCCATGATTGGCAGCCAACAAGCGTTCCTAGAAAAAAAATTAAACGCATGAAAACCAAACTACAAAACAAAACATCGGTTTTAAGAGATACGTGTACTTAAAAAATAACCATTAGCTCCCCCATTAATTGCCAATTAGCTTTAATTACGCTGCTATCTGCAATAATTAATCAAGAAATATATTTTAGGCATTTTCAAAATTACAGTAATTAAACGAATTTAACGTTACGCTAAATAGCTAACTGAATTTATAATTGAGAAGTCGACACGTATTTTGTACAACAAATTTAATATAACAGCTTCCTCGTTTAGTCGATATACATTATTTTTTTGTACAAACACATTTTCAATGTTAGCTCCAGATGGTCGATACTGATTGAACAAATATTGTATTTAGAATTTTTACAAAACAATTAGCAACATTATATACAGCTTTTCTAAATTCCACAACGCAATATTCTTGCAATCGTAAAACTAAAACTAAATTACGATCCGTTGTCATTGCTCACAGTCCAATAAGTTGTTAAGAAGTTGCAACAGTGTGACTAATATGTTTCCTGCAAGTTCATAAAATAACTCTGGTCCATCTAGCTTGCATTTGGTCGTCTGGTATTATTTGTTGGCGTTGAGTGACAGGTTACTATTCAGACACCACCACAACCAAAAAAAAAAAATTGTTTATGAGACGTGAGCAATGTACACAACGCAGAAAACTCATTGTAATATGTCCAACAAGCAGATCGATAATATTAAATCGGCTTCCTAGATAAGAGATAAACAAAAATGACCGTTGCTATTTCTATTACTATATGACCGACTACAGTACAGCAGCGTTACCAACGACAACTTCAAATTTCAGTACACCATATCTACTGTACAATTCTACCAAGTCAATAAAAATAATCTGCATTTTGCTTCAAAACATAAAAGTTAATTACAAATTTAACAACCAATTAATATCTGATTTTCGTAAATTAATTCAACCAAGCTGCACATTAACGCTTTATCGTCATAATACAATAATAACTGCTGTCAATTTAATCACTATAAATAATATTAAAAACTATGCGGCAAATATAGATAAAACCTTCAATTGTACAGTACATGAGTGGAAATACAGTAAAACCAGGTTACATAGAAACTATTCAACTATGAAGGTTGCCCCTTTAAATAATAATTACAAAGCAAAATTGTTCCAATAAAACCTCAAAATTGTATTCAAAACTATCGTATAAAGTGAAGTTTGTCTGCGTCATACAGTTGACCTAGGTTGCTTTTTTTATACTTTAGCAATTCCAATGCGTATTTTGTGTTTTCACTGTACAGTCCGTAAAATAAAACTAAGCTCAAATATTTAATCCTAAAGCTATTTCCATTATGTGACCATCAAAGACAGTGAAACTGTCTCTTCGTGTTGTTTTAACGATCGACTGTGTTTTCAAATTAGGGAAAAAACAAAGAAAATGTCTACACTTAGGAATCACATTAACACGCAAAAGTCATTTTGAAATACCGCATTCAAATTTAATTAATGCGCCACTGGCTACAATTAAAAGCAGCTAATTCTCACGTAACCAAACAATATGTAGGACTGCCTAAAGATTAAAGCTGTGTATCATAATAAAACATGTACTTGTACACTCGAATTTGATAAGATTAACTCGCAACCTATATAATTTAAGTATTTGTTTTTTGAATAGTTTGTTGATAATGTAAACATGATGAAAGAAGAATTAACAACATGCGAAATTTAGGTCATCAATTTAATATCATTGGTTATAAAACCAAAATTGTACATACACCTTACGTTATAAATACAGTACATTAGTTAACGCAGTGTAATTGGTGAAAAATAATTAAAATTCAGTGAAGAAGTCACCAATAATTGCTTCTAATCAATAAGTGTCCAAATGAGGTTCCAAAATGACGTCAATGTTGGCCCAAATTAAAATGTGGTAATCAATACTAATGAATTACTGATATATAAACAAATTTCTGATCAATTATAATGATAAGATTTGTTTAGTCGACGAATTAATAAATTCAAACCAGTAAAATTTCCAGTTTAGACATCATTTTAGCTAAAATCCACGCCTACTTTATTTTTATTGTTTATTAAAATCCGAAGCTTTTCAGTATTGAAAAAATATTCAGTATTTAGGTAAACTTTTATAAGAACTCTTCAAAAGCAATAACAAGATGTTCAAAAGAAGCCTTTCTCAAAAATGCGTCCTCTTCAATGTTATTAAGGACAACTTCCGTCTGAAATGTCCCTGGCCTAGTTCGTTAGATGCGAGACGAAGACGTTGCCATGGCAACTACTATATATTCGTTCATTACGTATACCAAAAGACTATTTACAGGCAGTCGACAAATCTCATCAAATTGTTATCAGCAAAACAATGAAAAACGCACAAAATGATACAATCCCTGCAAAGCGACCAAATCACCAGCAAAGTACAGGGCATGTAAGGCAATAAAACTCAACACAATACAAACGACCACTGTCAAAGAATTTTTTTTCCTTTCAATAATTACAAAATCATGTGATTACAGTTTGTGTTACCATTGCTAAGTTACGCCAATTTTGTTTTCCAAGTTTCAACTGCATGTAAATTGCTATTAAATTAAACTAAGAATTTCTAATCAATGTTTGATTAGTAGAATGCAAATTAGCTTTCAATTTAGACGTCTTAAACTGACACCTTTACTAAAGTATTCATTGTAATTGACTAAAATATCCTTGAAAGTGTCCCATAAAACAAGTAATAAAATAAATCATAATAATTAAAAATCTGTTAAAATTTTCATTGTACATGTATTTACGAAGTAAAATACAGTAGAGGTAAAAGAGAAATTAGCACACATTTTAATTTGCGAATTTTAATTAATATTTTAGCAGTTAAGTGTTTCCGTACGTTATTGGTAAATATCAAGGCAATATGCGTCCTACGTTATTCCAACGTTAACGATATCAGCCAAATAAATTCATGGACAACAAATGATTGCATGCACCAAACTATAAATAGCACCATCAATATAATAGCAATAAATCAAAATATGGTGGATATATTGACAAATGCTATTAATAAAAAAAATTATAAGTGATAAATATTGTTCATATTGTAACTTAAAATTCGTTCGCTAGAAACAAAGCCGTCATAGATAAAAAAAAAAGTTTATAAACCAATTCATTATCTAGCATAAATTATGAACATTTTTTCATGTAAATTGGCTCAATTTCAAGGTTAGGCGTTACCCATTCGGTATTACACTACTCCCACACACACAGATATCAAACATTACACATATACCACCGTGCAGTTTGTATGAAATAAAAACAGTTTTGTATTATGTATGACAATCTAACAGTACCATCAGTTAATTATGAGTTCTGAATAAACAAAATTGATACCCGTATTTTTAAATACCTATAACTAACATGTTATAATGTCGCAATAGAATACTGTACTGGTATAGTTGCATAAAACTGACAAAAATACAGTGTACAAGTCAAATGAAAAGCAATACCAGTTCGTGTTAAGAGGGTTTCTTTTCGTGTTAACGGAAAAACAGTATGGAAAAGCCTATATTTTTGTTCTAGACAGCAATTTTAATTTCTGGACAGCTGTATTAATTTCAAAATAAAATTTCTAGCAGCATCATGGACAGCTGACATTGTTTTTTTTACTAACCTAGATTTCAAATATAATTACTATTACAGCAGTATAAAAGTAAAATTGTTATGAACTTCATAAAAATGAAAACACTACACTACATATCAAAACAATAAAATTTATTTTAATGTGTTTGAACTGCGTATTTTAAGTGCAGTAATAAAATTCAAAAAACTCAAAACAGTTGAGTAAATTTAAATAAAACTACAAAGCAAACGTGTACTTCCACAAATGTAAACAAACTACAGTTAGTTAACAATCTGCACTTGTAATATTAAGTCATTCAACATTACAAGTGAAGATTCCTTTAAAGACCAATTGTTCAATCAAAAAAGCGTTGTACAAACTTCCCGATTAACGAATGAACCAGTTTCCCTTTATATTATATTTTTTTCATAACCGGCTTCCGGTTCCATTAACAACAAATAAATTTAATCGACCCAAAAACACATCAAGTAACACTCTCCTTCAATACTTAATTTTCTTCTGGCAATTATTTTGCACATTTCAATAACAAAACTGTTTTACATTGTCAGTTTATTGAAAGAAAAACTACTAATTAAAAAACCTGAAGGAAAACCTAAATGACTCAGAAGTTGTCTTCAACAATAATATTTGTGATGAAATTTTTTCTTCCTTAAATATGAAGATGAATAATGTGAGTAAACAAAAGACGTGTATACTAGCATAGTAATGTCGGTAGAGGGCAACACTATCTAATAAAGTAGAAAATGAGATTGAAAAAAAAAGTATTGTGTGCAGTGCTTTGGTGATATCGTTGGTCTAAAACTCTAAATGGAAATGTGTGGTTGACGCCCAATATCAAATGATCTGATTAGAAAACAACGCATCTCACTCTCTTTCATATAAGACTAACAACATTATTATCCTAATAAAAAGCCTAAAATCACGTTAACGACAAGCCCAACAATTGGCTAATATATTTTCAATACATTACCGTTATCGTAAACCAGCCTAACACACAACACAGCCAAAATAAAGAAAAAAAAGTCTAAAGGTCACCAATTGTTTTTTATTACAGTGGATTCTCGTTAACACGAACGCCGTTAACAAGAATTTCTCGTTAACACGAAGCAACATTGCGGTCCCGAACTACAGTATAGGCTTTCTAATACATTTTTTATTCGTTAACACCAAGTAAAACCCCGTTAACACGAACAGATTTTGCTTCTCCGAATGAAAAATTGCATATATCGTCAAAGAAA
>JAAFCF010006680.1:21254500-21290983 GCA_013389785.1 Helicorthomorpha holstii
TCTAAAAATGTTAGTTTGACTCTAGAAAATGTCAGTTTGACTCTAGAAAATGTCATTTTGGCCAATATATATTAGATTAAGCATGTGTTCGTTAACACAAAAACCCGTTAACACGAAGAAAAATCTCGGTCCCGTCGACTTCGTGTTAACGAGAATTCACCGTATTTGTAAGGATGTAATATTTTACGAGCACCATTTTCATAGCCAATCTGCGTAGCCATAAGTGTCATTCAATGTGAAAGTTGTTACATAATTTTAACTATTACTGCAAAGTGTTAACAATATTTATATTTACAGATATTGTTACTAAGCAAATATCAGATACTAGTAACTATACATAGAACAACATTGATTTCTAAACCATGACCAAACCTACAGTAAATTCAGACGACCACTAGACATTATACAGTTACAGTACATTTGCAACCTAAAATGTTTTATTATTAAAATAAGTGCAATACTCCACCAAATTCAAAAAATAAAGTAATCATATTATAATGCAATTTAAAAAATCTAGTGCAGCCTTTTAGAGCCCTAAAGGGAATATCTCGGTCTCCACCTAATTTTATTATTATAGTTTAGATGAATTTTGATGTCAGCAGGAACAGTGTCAGTAAGAAATCAATAATGTAATTTTAAAATGTCACGTTAACAAAATTTATCTCTAAATCAGTCTATAACGTCACAAAGATTTCGTTTAAAAAATAATAAAACAGACCGACAGACTAGTCTAAATCTAAAAAATCAGCCCAATTGCCTGCATAAGGTGCGTAATGTATTTTTATTTAAAAGCTAAAATATTTCCAAAAAAAAAAAAATAAATAACTCAGTAAAAACGTCACACATTACAGTGTTTGATTAGTGAATTGTCGGATACGCGTGATTTCATTGTGTTTCGAGATGAGTTGTTTCAATCGTCACTTTCGTTATCAGTTGCAATTCTGACTTGTTGGCATCGTTTTTATGGCTTTGACATTTTGCAGACGTCAGCGGAAATAGCTGTTGTTGCATCTAACTAAAGTACGTTTCCTGTTTCATCTACATTCTATACAATATTATACTACACATTCGGAGTTTTGTCCATTTCTTGGACTGGAAACATTAAATTCAGTTGATAAAGTGTTCAACAAGAAATTCGGAAGTTAGTAGTAAATCAAAGAATGACCACATAATAAAATGCTACTTGAGAAAATTAATACCGGGTAATCCAACCGTATTAAAGAAACACCATTTAAAAAAAGTTGTAAACAAACAAAATGGGTAGTGTTTTTAACCCAGTAGTGGTCGACCTAGTGAATGTGCCTGTTATTACTGCGCACGCGTATAGCATGTTTCACAAATTAATTAAATAAATAAGCAATTTACAGCTCATTAACATCGATGTTAAAAGGTGGGTCAACCATGTGCGCACACCTATTTAAAACAATTTTGCAACACAAACAATTGGTATGCCTTATCACGTTAAGAGATGTCCTTCAGACTTTTAGATTTTCGAAAAAAACATAAAATAATCATTGGACAGTACAACGAATAAAAAAAACGATAAAATGTAAAAAAAATCTTTGTTCAATGCTAAAATCAAATATTAAAATCCAAAATAGGCTACACTTTAAGATTTTAATTTTTGGTTAGTTTAAATTAAAAGTTAGCTAAGAATGTCAAAAGCAATAAAAAAAACTAAACAACATAATAAAACATGTAAATGAAGTAGTAAATTGGTACTAATTACCCAAAATGTGAAAAAAATGTTCTAAAATTAAAAAAAAAAATAAGTAAAATTATATAATATGATTATGTGCCAAAACATATTAAAATTTCATGGATAATGTACTGTATCGTCATGGTATAGTACAATGGCGGAAAAACAAGTTAGTTATTAATATTTCTTCGTTAATCAAAACATAACAAACAACGTCAGAAGGCCTTGCTGGCGTCATTTCTTCCTTCTGACGTCATTGAGCGTAAGAAAACTTTCGTTTGCGTTTGACCCATTTGTTTTGGCAAGACAGCGAAAAATGCTAGCCAAATAAATCGATAAAAACGCAAGTGACATCGATTTCTCTCAACTTTTTCTAAGCCTTCCGGCATGCTATTAATCTACAAATTAAGTCATGTGACTAAAACAAAACTGGTGATAAGAACTATAATTACAGCATGGTTACCAATGGTTACAACTTTAATAAATATATGCTGTAATTTCAAATGAAAATAAGTTGCAATTCAGCTAAATTAGTAAGAACGCTATTACATCATTCGATTTTAATTTAATTGCTATTGTTCAACCAATTATACGTTGTTGTATTACTACAATTACAACAACTTTAACCATCCTTTAATAAAAAAAATTACTACTTTTGATTTATTTTGGTTGAATCGCTAATATTTACCTGCTCTTTAATAAATGTTTTCAGCATCACATTATTTAAAAAGTGTAATATTGACAAAACGAAGTCATTAAAATACAGTACTTTTTTTTCTTCATCCAGACTTCCACCCCCAATCACGCAATTGACGTCAAAGATCAAAATTCAGAAAGTGAAAATAATGCGCGCGCATGCGTTTTAACCTAATTTTGCTGCACTCGACCAATGATGGCGTTTTGTCTATTTTAGTAACTGAAGAGAGTGGGTGAAATATTGTGGGTAGGGTTAAAACATTGAACACAACTCGTACCAAACATACATCACATCCTATGCCATTTCGTCTTCCGCTTTTATACAAGGTACAATAGTACTGTAGCTTGGTTTCCATGGTGAAATTGAACCGGCATTGCGTTACCATAATATGCCAAAGCAGTAGCAATATAGCAACACACAGCATTGCATTATACGCAATCATATTCTCAATCGCATTTTACCATCATCTGCTTAATAGCACACGATTATACACTGATAAAAATAAGAATACTGAAAATTTAAGAAAAGTAACCTTAATAGTATGCTTAGGGAAATTAGGTTTCCTAGGGAGAATAGTCTCAATGTTGCATTCTGCATTATAAAACTCAAAACATTCTCCAGCTCATTTACATTTTCAATTAAAAAAAGTTTCCTTTTAATCTACTGCATATTTTGGTGCCGATAAAACGCCAATGCAAGTTTTGCAACAACAAAAAAATGATTACATTTTTGTATTCTTAAAAGACTGCGCAGGAAATGTTGTCGAATTGTATTCCTATTATATGCTGATCTTCCTATTTGAAATTAGGTTTACGATGATGTAATGGTGTGAAAGGCCTTGTAAAGTTATATTTTTCATTGAGGACAATTGAATCAAGGCTGTTTACTATAAAAATGCGATGATAACGCTGTTAATCTTGTGTGTACAGTGTACAGGGTAGACGTAAAGTTGTAACAATGTAGTACCGGTATCAATGTTTGCCACAGACTAAACTGACATGAACTTGGCTGAGTTTGAAAAATTAATAACAACGAGCATGTGGCTTAATAACATTAGCTTACATTTCGTAAGATAACGAAAATAAAATGAAAAATAATTTCCTGTATTTACAATAAAACCACACAAACTCGCCTAAAACGATAGTGTTTACAAGATTAAGTGGCAAGTGCTCATTTTCTTTATTGAATAAAAAAATTATGTACTCTAGTCCATTCCAGACTTTACCTATTTTCTAAAGTAATTTTGTCTAAGAGCGTCATTGCCAATTTAAGGATTAATCAAAGTTCAAGCAAACTGATAATCATGATAGTAAAAATGATATGAAAGCTACAGTATATCATTTTCACATTTAATAAGCAAAAAGAAACCAATTAAACAATCATTCCCAACCTTTGGCCCATTTATCCTCGAAGATTTAGCTATTTTTAATAAAAACTAGAAATGTTATTTCTTGATTTTATAAAAAAAATTAATGTTTAGTTCATATAACTAAAATGAAAATCCATGATCCATCAGCACCATCTGGAGAAAATGGCAGGAACAATTGCTTGGTCGTGATTTATTCACTTATCTTACTAAATCCAAGATTCTTTTTTAACAAGAAAATGTCAATCGATTTATTTCTATTTCCTCTACAAACACACTTTCTCGTTTTCTTAAACAGATATCTAAGAGCAATTTAAAAAAAAAAAAAAAACTTCAATAAATTTCTCCAAATCGTCACAAAATGCAATACGCATGCGCAAACGTCATCATGATAACAAAAAAAAAAACCTGCAAAAAAAAACTTTGAAACTAGGTTGCGAACCAGTTATTCCAATGGCTACATTTACAGAAAATATCTATCGATCTATTTAAATTATGCTTCTTACATTTCCCAATCATTGATTTTGCTTCCTGCCAATATTCGTGCGCTTCCGGCAGTTTTTTTTATTTCTTTTAAGAAGTAAATATTTAACAAGTAGTAAAAAAGGAGGAAATTGTTTCACTAACATCAATTTAAAATTTGAATTTGAAAAACAATTTGTAAATAATCCGAAAGAAAAAATGACAGGTAAATATAATTACTACCAAAAAAAAAAAAGTTTAGTTTTTCAGTGTTTCTAATGTTTCCCCATAAATTTGATAAAAGTAAATACTGTAATATGTCATCGCTAAAGAAGCGTAAAGTCTCACCTAGATTTAAATTCATAAAACAATTTGCAGTTTAAAGCTCCATTAAAGATGCAAACAGTCCGAAAACTCAACAACTGTAAACCACCTACCGATAAAGCAATTTTACCCCAAAAACATTTTTTTCTCTCGTGTATTTTAACTGTAAGTTATAAAACTTTACACAAAATACTGCACTGCATTTACTTAACAACAACAAAAAAACATACAAAGAGTAGAATTGACCAGCGAAACATTTTTATTTTTGTAGTTAGAAGTGTCAGTAACCCTTACATAACTTCAATGTTTAACCAAATAAATTTAAATGTGATCAGAAAAAGAAAATAGAAGTCCAGAGAACCTCGCCCTCTAACCACATTCCCACACGATGAACAGCTAGTAAAACTTCAAGAAGTCATTTAAAAAAATACAATAATAATATTAATAACAGCAGCACGCATAAAAAAATGAAAAAAAAATCTTTATAGTATAACTGTCAACCCTTTGTAATATTTTCGACAATCTACGCTAGTTTGTTCACTCCATAACACAATAAAATAAGTAACGTCATGCATTTCTTACTTTCAATTTGTGGCTCCAGCATTGACTCACCATTCATGTCAATCAACTTTACAATGACCACTTCAAACGGAAACTCGTATTTACGGTTATGATTAGCATTTAGGCAAACAAATTGTGTAATCACAGCTATAATAAGCTGCCATTTTTGTTTAGTGAACTGAAAAAGCAAATCTAGTTGCGCATTTTATGATAAATACAAACGATAACCATTCAGAACCACCAATGATTTAGGCTATGCATCAGATGGATTTTTGATTTTTAAGACCAATTTTTGTTGTCATTAAGACAGATTATCAGTATTAGACTCTGAAATTAACTAATTTTTGTGCACAAAAATAACCGAATATTCTCGTAAACCTTTATTTTTAAATTCAGAATTTTTAGGTCAGCTGAAAGTGTTTTGATATATTATGTATACCAATTTTCTTCATTTAAATTCTTTTATACAGGTTGCAGTTTATAAAAACAGAAATGATCAATGTACAGTTTTGAAAGAAGAATCTCTCTGTGAATAACTTAATTACAAATATTTAAGTGTTTAATAGTAACACCAACACCATTTTCTTCTTTCCAAACACTACACCGTATACCCACTCTGAGGTAAAACCACATGCACTTTTCTATTGAGCATTGGCATCTATTCACGTCACAAAACGTCAAGCATTATAAGTGCCTTTAACGTCAAAATTATTTATGATATTCTCTTAAAATTTGGTCTACTCAAATTCAGTACTGAACGTTTAATTAGATAGCATATGATGAAGCACTGAAGCAATAAAAACTCCTATAACAATTAAATAAACTCAACGTCAAACTGACGTGTGTAAAACACGTCAAAATAATATTTACATGGCGTAACATTAACGTCAATATTACGTTTAAAACAAAATAAAGATCATACTAAGTTAATCATGTATTAAATAACATACACTTTATAATGTTTCACTTTTCTACTTAAAAAACAATTTTTCAATGAATGTCGTTAGTACAGTATGTCATTCAGCTAGTCTACTAAAAACATCGTTTTTCATTCAGCCAATCGTTACATGTGACAATTTCTTCAAAACTTGCAACTGAGTAACTGAACATTAAATTTCTTAAAACAAAAAACAAACTCCATTTCTCAAAAAGTCTTCTGAACAAAGCATTTATCACTTTCGGATCATAAGAAACATGCCGGTACTTTACAAACACATAAAAAGAAACTATTTTGTGTTGATCACTATTTTGAGTATCAAAAATGATTGACTGTCAAGTTGCAAGTAAATGTATAGTTATGTTTACAACTACTACAGTATGTCTCTGTAACACTAGACACACTCGTACTCTTGATAAACGTTTATAACCAACTCAATAAAGTGCTAAGTTGCTGAAGGCCGAAAATAAATAACAAAACACACTCGCCGGCAACTTGTCTAGTAAACTACTGTAAGTTACAACCCACAATGTACCGGTGCCTCTCATTGAGAATCACAAAATACAGCGACTATAAAAGGCTAAAAGTTGACACGTGTAACCTATTCAATGCTGAGTTGTATTAGCATTTGTCTCAAGTAAGTCACACGTGTGTTTAATAAGCCTATTTACATTCAGCACACAACAGCCCTCGTTAACACTATCACTCAAACACTTTTCAATACTGTACAAAAGCACTACATTTTTTCTAGAGTGGATTTCCTTTAGGTGAAGAGTCATTTGACCAAGTAAAATCCATTACTCCTCAACTCTCAATCGCCATAAAACCCCCCGCGTTTAAATATCGATTAGTTGTCATTATGTTTACAAAACATTGTTAACGCCCAATTTTCCCTCTAATTTTTTTTTGTCATACAATACATAATGTTATCAATATTTCAACAGAGAATACAATAAGCTCGTTATCTAAAACTAATAAGCACCACTGTACCAACTGTAGGTCAACACAAACGTTAATCTGTCAAGTGAAGCACAGTAACAGTACTACATATACTCTTTGCCAAAAAGTCGCTGACAATTGCAGAGCTAAATTACAAGTACAACTGAATTGGCGATATTCAAAGCCAACAATAATCTTTCTTAATTTCACATTTCAAACAATAGCATTTGCCAGAAACATTGTCACAAAGACCTTGCAACTAAAAGCAGCCTAACGACAACTGCACTGACTTTTGAACCAAATTGGGCCAAATAGCAAATAAAAACTTGCACTTATGCACCAAATACATGCAAAAAAAACAACATACTAAAAATGTGTTTCTATGTCTTTAAAAGTGTTCTTGCATTAGCATTTAGCAACAAAGCATCCACAAATAACTGGTTGTACGAAAAGGCTAATCAGATAAAGCTGTAAAGAACTTGAGATCTTGTAGTTTTGCTTTTATCTTTTTCATTTAAAATACAATTGCAAATTTATCCAACAAATTTCAGAAACTTTGTATAATTACGCAATTGTGATTGTACAAGTATTTTCCTCATTTAAGATGCTACATCCAAACACGAACGCATTAAGAAAAGACCTTGCAAATAAAATTTGAATAAGGATTCTGAATTGAGCAAAAAGAGTGTCTTCAAAAGGTTTCGAGGCCCATTTAACAGTACAAACTTAAGACATTTTCAATCGTTTCTAACCTGCCAATCGCATTTACTCCATGTCGAACGACTGATCTTGAAATCCCAGTACGTTTTTCATAACATTTACAACTACCTACATGACGTACCAGTTACGCCACATACATTCTGTAGATTCACATAATCACATTCATAACATTCTGGCTCATCTCCAATAGCACAGTATGATCCATCTAAAAGCTGCACCAACAGCTAAAACACGAATTGTACAGAACAAAAAAACAAGTCGAGGGCAATTATTTACGTCACTCATTACATAACGTGAATAACTTTACTGACATTATTTTACTTTAATGCATTAAAGCTGCAGTTAACAGTGACTAGTTTGCCAAGCTAGTACATAAAATGCATATAAATAACCAAATTAATATTAATTGAAAAATGCAATTGAGGTTGCAAATAAAAACCCTGTTTAAACTACTCCTCAATATACAAAAACAAATTGTTAAAAGGGAAGAGGGACGACGGACGCTAATGCGCAAGCACGCACACAAAAGCAAAAGTATAAAATTTTTGCAGGTGAATTTAGTCAGCTTAAGTTGAGCTCTTATGACAGTACAGTTACAGTATATCCTTTTACATTGCCAAGTCAACTTGATCATATGCCAAACAAAGTTTGCAATTGTTAACTTGAAATTAAGCACCTGACACACGAGAACAACGCCATTCCTATTTTCCCAGCTAATTAATTAAAATTAAAATAATTATGATATACAATTACAGTCAAGAATCATAAATACTCGATACCATACACACAGAAAGTATATTATTACATTGCTTTAAGTTAGATAGTTATTCAGTCATTTATCATATCAAAATGTGACACAAATCATCAATTTAACTTGATTTTTTCTATGACAATATCAACAAATCTTTTCCATGTGTTTTTTCATAGAGTACAGTTACTACTAAATGACCAATATTTTTGTGTCCAATATCCCAATGTCTAATTAAATTCAAATTTTATTTCGATTTCTGAAATTCAATTGTAACTTACAGATACTGCAAGTTCAATGTATCTGAATAATAATTGATAGAATTCCAACAGGGAAAAACAATGGCAATCGAATGATTAACTGCATGCTTTTACAAGCTTATACTGCATACATAGTAATACATAGTACATGTTTTTATATGCAATAACTCCAGTACCCCAGCTACTAACAATTCTAATAACTTATGTAGTTCCAATCAATGTTTTTTGAGACATTTAACCTTGAAATCGTCATCATTCTTAAAGGTTATTCTGCCAAATAATGAATGAGCCTTGTTTTTAATATTACATTACTCGCTATTTTAGTTGACTACTAGAAAAAAAGCGATACTACAATGTGATTAAAATTTTAACGTCAAAATGTCAAAAGGGTAAAGAATTGGATCGTCTTCTGCGCCAAATATATTTTTCTACTGCACTGCAGTGGTAGTAGAAAACCGGGAATTTTTTTGTGTTTTTCATCACCAGGGCCGCGATTTGGTTCTACATGAACGCAGTGCCGGTACTTTCAGAGTAGGCGTTGCTATTGAGCATGCGCGTGCGTGGGTGACCTAGTTTCCAAGTCCAACGCCAATCAATATTTTCCCCTTTCACTTCCATTAGGGCCTTAAGAGAAAGTGGAACTGCGGGTAAATGGTGTGCTGTAGAATAGTAACTGGTAGGTAGGGTGTTACAAGAATGACGGGTGGGTGGCTTAATAAAAATGGAAGTCGACATCAAAACACTTGGGCTAATCACATAGTGATCGCTAAAACATGATTAATAACGACCAAGACCACCCACCAAAACGGCAGGAGAAAGAAAACGAAACCACGTATCTTTATCCGCTGAATAAAGAATAAAAACATTCAGAATTTTAAAACATCGCCATTAAAAAGATGAAGTCGATTTCATCAATGAATATCTTATATGCATGCAAGAAATGTAAATACTGTATACGCAAAAGTAGTATTACTTGTTTTGACAATGACAGTAAATCATCCAAAAATAGACGTGAGAGTATTGCATTATGATATTATTGAAGATCTCATACAGATATTACCACTACGATGCGTCTCAAATGCCACATCAACAACGATGACATAATAAAACGTCGACGCCAACGCTTCTACAACATTTCGAAACTAAGACGGTATTCGGAAGTAAATTTCTCCCAAATAACAGACGGTTATGAAGAGCTGAGCTTATTGGTTGCACTCACATTATAAAGGTGCAGTGCAAATTTCAACTATGTACTATTGTACTGCATTACAATTTAATATAAACGGTATGTATGCAAAATGCGCACATAAAAAGGTACACAAATATAAAAGTCTGAGAAACGCTTATCTATTGAAAGTTAATTATAAATGAAAAAAAATAGTTGTAATCTCTGTGCATATTAAGTCATAACTGAGCAGTTTGTTAAAAAGCTTACGTTAATTTCCTACGAAAATACATCAGATTATTTTGTGTCATTAATTAAATCGATTTCAATTTACGATCAACATCATTTTGCATGATACTTTTTCTTTCCCTTTCACTCTTAAAATCTTTCACAACAAAAATAACTGCATACACATCCAAACATTGTGGCAGTCAAAAATAAAATTTTCTATAAACAAAGTTAATGGAGTGTAAACTAGAGAGATGCTGAAGTAATGTTTGCGTTTTTTATACAACATAAAAGTAACATCATAACAATATAACAACATCTCTAAAAGGTAAAGTGACCATGGCAACAGATGCAACATGTCCATTTCCTCTTAATAGGAACGTAAACAAAAGTTCTTTAAGAACTACTGTAATGCAGACTCTCCAATTCACTTGGAGAAGAAAATATCTATCTGGAAGATGTTGAATTCCAAGTCGTTGGAGCGCTCTATTTTGTGTAATGCCAAAAAAAAAAACAAAAAAAACTCCTGCTGCGCAAGGAAATGTACATAAAAAGTCAGTTAAAATATTTGTAAAATTTAGGTATAGTTAAAATGTTGCTATAGGAAAGTGCGGAGAATGGTTTTTCTCTTTTCTATCACTTAAAATAGATTTTACAGCTGTGGATGTGAATTTAGATGCAATTTCCTCGTCCGAAATGCTACAGGTCGTTTGCTCCACCTAACACCGTTCTTTTCACTTATTTATAAATAAAATTTCAACCTCAATATATTTATATAGTATAATATACTCAACAGTTTTAATAGCAGAATACTTGTGTGCACTCACAAAATACACGCACACGCCTTTTCCATTATCAATAAAGATGACAAAAGCATGGTAAACTACATAAAAATGGATTTGGAGCGGTTCAGTTTTATCATGCCCCCTTCTATCCATTTCATCCTTCCGCTTCCGCTACAAAACTTTCACACTGATAATTACCAACCTTAATTACCCATTTTACAGCAACAACAAAAAAAAACTTCAATAAAAATTTTATTGTGCAACGTTCACTCTTTTCTACCCAGAACTATCCTCATGACCCTCTAATTCCTAAAACTACACATCACGTAACACAAGTAAATTATTTTTTTTATAATGTTTTAGGAATTATTTTTAACCAGATTGCAAAACTATTATTACACCGAAATCACCTTAGTACTATTTTACGTAAAAAAATGTCATGGTAGAAAAATTTATTATGTAATAACTCTTGTTTACATACAGTAGAATATCGCAGCGAGCATGGAATAATGCGTTACAAACTCCGCCTTCTGCCGTGCTAGTTACGAACGCCCACGGCAACGATTGAGGGCGAAAGCGTCCCTGCAATATAGGGTATAGCTTAACCGAGGTAAGTCGTAGCTGATGCCGGCTTCCAATTACGCCATAAAATCTGCCGGGTTTACTCTCTTGAGATTACACTTATCCAGCACCCAAAAAAAATCAATAACTTTTTCGAAATTCACCTTTATTATTTAATCAACCATAGTGATAGAGGAAACACTCTTGTTATCGATGCGATATAAGCCAGTAAAAAAGGAGACGATAAAAAATTAAAATACTGTACAACAGTGAAGAAAAAACGCAAACATGCCAATAATCAATATTCACTTTTAAAGAACCCTCACAAAAAAATAAAAAAACTACCCTCATTTTATTCAGTATCAATTGTATAATTTTTTATCCTTTTATGGAAAGTTTACATCGTTTATCATTAAAAAACGTAGCTGATATTTTGAAATGATTTTTTTATTTTTTTTAAATAGAAATGACCTTGTGAATGCCCTTGACAACCACTCGAATTTTAGCCATATGTTCAATTCATAATAGTTAAACCTCGTCACGCAAATTTTGCTCACAGCATGCAACGACCATAGTTTTAACTTGGCTGATTAAAAAAAACATAAATAGCACAAGACTATAATTTGTTAGCAATGTTATAGTACAAGATGTTTGAGAATTGTTTCCTTACAAAACAACTAGCCTAAAAGCCCACATTTCTTCTGAGAAAATATAGGAGAAA
Organism: Helicorthomorpha holstii; assembly: GCA_013389785.1. NCBI lineage: Eukaryota > Metazoa > Arthropoda > Diplopoda > Polydesmida > Paradoxosomatidae > Helicorthomorpha > Helicorthomorpha holstii. The sequence goes on from JAAFCF010006680.1 coordinate 21,266,674, forward strand.
ATATTGATTCTTAACTATAAATATTTACTTTTAAACACGGAAAAAACATTTCATTGCAACAAAACACTAACCAAAGATCACTGATTATAAGGAGGAAAAAATGCCCATTGTTTTCTTATGCTGACCACTTAGCATACGAAATACTTTGCAAAGCAAACAGTTATCCATTAACGATTAATGACTGGCAAATTTACGAAATTTAATTCAATTTGAAGATAAAATCAAACATTTAACAGTATAATTCTACCATCTTTCGTGTTAAAGATTTACTATTGCATAGCCAATAATGTATATGACTGTTTAAAGATATTTATTTACTGTACATTCATAACACGTTATCATTTTGGTAAATAATAATCAGGGTAGTTCAAAGATTACCTTTGCTATGAACATTTCAATCAATAAATTATTAAATTTAAATACATGATATCAGACTCCACGTAGAGAAATATTACACTATCAGTTCAATGCTATAAAAACTGTAAAATAGCATACATATAGTTACTCGTACAGTCCAAATTTCTTTATTCAAAAACTGCACAAAATTCTCACGAATTGTCATGAAACTTCAACGGTTTATTACACGTTATTTTTGATGGATTCTGTTGTATGCGACTTTCCATAAGGTACAGTAGCTATCAACAAAGTGCACTATACAGATAAGCACGACAATTCATAGAAAAATAGATTTTCATCAGGGAAAGTCACTACAGGAAACGACAAACTAACGGAACTTTCAAGTTCTCCCTTCTCTTTAATAATTTTAACTTTTAACAAAATAAACTATTTTAATTTCACAGTCTTTAACACATCAACATGTTTTTCTTCAGGCACCAATCCAACGATTTTGTGTCTAATATTAGTTTGTCCGAATTTTGATTAAACAATGGTTCAAAATCAAAATGTGAAGCTAAATTTGTGAAAAAAATAACCTTATGTTACAAGTTCTATAAGAAATTAGCGTTCTATTCTGTGTAAAAATGCACAGTCAGAATGATTTTCCTTGACAATTCTCAAATTAATTGAAAGTACATCCAAAATTTTAATCACTTTTTCCCCATCTTAAACTCGCTTCCATTCTCAAAGTTAACTATTTATAAACCATAATCCCGTTTCAATTACTTTTCCACCAAACCGTTTAACCCAATGATGTCACTATCAAATACTTTAGAACGTTATCATCCTTTTCACAATAAGGAAGTTTCAAAAATGTTGCAAAACAACCATAAATTGTCATTTTGGTAAACAGGAAACAGACAGACATTAAACATTGAAATGTTCCTGACCAAGGTAATGTCATCTCTAATACTAAAAAAAAATGTCATCAAGGACAAGGACACGTTTACATGACTGTAATCAAAATGCTAAGAGTCCACTTACGTGAACGCAGCTTTGTTAACCAAAGTTCGATATTATAGGGTTAGCGAATTCTTATTGATGTATTAGGATACTATAATGCAACCTAATACTTGCAAATAATTACGTAATTAATGCATAATGCAAGTGTTAATTATGCCAACAAAATGTCATGTATATATTATGTATCTCAAAGTACTGTACATTTCAACAGTGCCGTGTTATCACAGTTTTCATAAACATCATTACTGTAAATTTGAAATTGCATAATAGTAAAAGCGTTTGCTTATATAAATGTCATCGTTCATCACCAGAAACTACTCAATTTCCCCTCTCCATAATAAGCAATAAAAATATTTTCCTACCTGAAATGGGAGCAAAGATGTGATGGCATCTCTGGGATCTTGGTCCGTTCCACTTAGCTCAAACGTTAGGTTGGGAGCAACTCCTGGATGAATTGGACCTGGATAACCTTTACCGGGATAGGAAGTGCTTCTTCTAAATCTTGATGGCGAGATAATCATTGCCTGTTGTTGGTGAACTCCACCAAGAATAGCCGCTCCAGTATTTCCATCGGTCTTCTTCATTGGAGAAATTGGACTCAGGTTTGGCACTGGCCTCGGCTGTTGTCTTTGCTGAATATTCGACCATGGTGTCTGAGTGACGTGTGGTGGTGGTACACAGTTTGGTGCTTGTGTAGGTGAACAATTGGGTATCGGTCCTCCTCCACTACCACCAGTTGACCACGTGTTAGCCGCATTATTTTGCAATGCTGCTAAAGTTCCACCTTGTTGCTGCTGATGGTGGGATTGAACGTTTTGTGGAGGTAGATTTGATCCTCCAGCATTCCAGGATGAGCCTGATGTTACAAATCCTTTATTTGTAGAACTTGGCACGAAGATACTGGAGGTTGGCCTAGTGACTGGGGTTGGATAACCGCTATTTCCTCCACCCACGGTAATAGGTCTTCTCTGAGAGATATGATGAGCTGACATATTTGCAGCTTGTTGGAGTCCTAAATTAGGATTCACGTTAAATATTGTGTTGGTTGGTGATGGTCCACCTCCTCCTCCACCACTACCACCTAATCCAGTTCCAGCGTGCGATGTAGGAAAATTCTGAAAGCTATTTTGCAAAGCACCGTTTAACGGTTGCATACTTTGCATGAAATTTTCTTCTGCCGACCAGAAGCTGGAAGTATTTGGGTTCAACCCAGGAACAGAATGTCCGACTTCCGTGTTTACACCGGTACCGCCATTATTATTACCGAAACATAGATGATGATGTCGCAATTGCTGTTGTTGCTGAGGCGGTGGAAGTTGATGAAGATGCTGTAATTGCTGCTGCGTAGTTGTTGCCACGACGCATGCGGCCGATGCAGCTGCGGTTACCGACGCCGCTGAACCAACTACCACAGATGATTCCTGCGAATTATTTCTACCATTTTCCGTCAATTGTAATAAACTACCATTTCCTTCTCCTACTCCTATTACACCATTCCCAGTCTCTACTAACAAGGTCATTTCATCCGATTTCCTACTGCTACCATTACTTGCAACCGTGGTAATAATATTAATGGCCGAATTTGGCGCTATACTCGATATTGAAGATGAAGATGACGTCGTGCAAGAATAATCGTGGTTATTCTGTTGTTCACCGTTTTCACCGGAACCATTCTGATGTTTTTTCGTTTCTAAAATCAGTTCATCTTGCATCGTCGTAGTCGTCGGCGTTGCACTAGTGTTCACGGCGTTTGAGTTATTTGCTTGCTGCGGAGAAAGGTGAAGCAGCTGCGGCGGTTGCAGTGGTGGTGGTGGCGCTGTGTGATAGTCGATTAGAGTCGAATGTGTTCCCACAGAGTTGACCGAAAAATTGTAATCCCCCATCGGCAGATCGATACACAGTTTATGTTCTACCTCCAAATTTCTAAGTGGAATTGCAGATGTCTATCATAAATATTACGTTTAGGTTTGCAGACAATTTTTCTCTCTAAAATCCCTGGCTTTCCCTCTCAACGATGCGGCTTATTTTTCCTCTTATTATTCTTATTTAGTTTATTCAAAAACTTCCAGCCACGTCCACACTGCCTTCCCGGCGAACTCTGCAGTAAAATGTTATTGCGGTTGCTAGGCCGCTACGAGGCGCCTCTTGTCAGCGCTTATTTTAGGCTTCGTTGTCATCATACGCTCGTGAGTCGTGACGGAAGAATACCGGCTACCTTTGAAGGGGGAGGAGTGATTTGCTATCTATTTCTTATCCACGTGTGATCATCTTACGTACAACGGTACACTTTACAAAACCGTCAGCTTTACACTTTGGTTACCTACTAAAGTAACTAAACGCTAATATAGTTCTATGCACATAATGACTAGGGAGAGTAAGCTAATTAACCTATAAAATAATAAAATACAACAACATAATAATAATAAACAGAGGCGCTCGGAGCGGGTAGGTCAAAAGGAGGCGCATTCTAAGTTTTTGTTTGTTTTTTCATTTTAAATTAATAACAAATTATATTTATCAAGATTTATAGAAGAAAGTAATTTTCAACATCAGCGTAACATGCTACTGTAACTTATAATTTATAAATAAATTTTTAATATAAAATATGACGTAGTCACTCAATAGAAAAATAGCATGAAAGTTAAAGCATTCATTTTATTAATATACTGATATAAATTTAAAGTTAAAAACTTCAATTAAGTTAAAAATTTCAAGTTAAAAACTACAGTAGTTCTGCTAGATGCTAAATTGTCTTATTAGTTAATCCGTATATTTTATTGAAAAACTTGTTAAATTTTAATTTATTGCGAATTAGCTTTGCAATAAAATAAAAGAAGCTTACGCAAGCAGCATTTAATTAATGCTAGCTATAATATAGCAGCAAACCAATTTCAAAAACTAAACAAATCGTGCAACGTGCCATTTTACATATTCTGTCGTAATCCACAATAATGTTTTGATATTATGCAATAATAAAATTTCCATTTCTCCTGAGGTTATGATAATATAATGTCATTCAATAAATTGAACAGCTGGAGACTAATGGCACACAAAATACTGTCCTATATTTATGACAAGGGACTAATTTAACGGAAAGTAAACTAACCCCTTTCTCCAAAATACTGTAAATAACATTTAGTAGCTGCATTAAGAAAATAATTTATTAAAAACACAAAACATTTTAATTAAGAATTTAACATTGTATTGAAATTTGTTGACTTTTTGTATCGAATAAATTCTAATCGAAATAACTTAAAATAAATAAAACATTCATACATGTAACTAATGTTTAAAAGCCAGGTTAGATTGATGTAATTACCAATTATGTATGTACAGAATCTAATAAAATTAAGTTAAAACATTTCAAAATTAATTTTACACTACATTTTCGTTAAGCGAGCCTTTCATTAAAAGAGGCTTGCGTTAATTGAGAGACTTGTTGTAACGTAATGGTAAAGCAACCGGAAGATACAGTGTAATGGGGCTTACACAACACAGAATGCACAGTCGCAATTATTACGGTAGTTTTACGCAACACAAACTTTGCTAGTGTATCAGTGGCTGAAACGGAAAGCTTATTATGACGCACGTAGACGTGGTTGAAGGTGATTAAAGTGCACTTAAATACAGTATGGTTAGCTCTCTTTTGTGATCGAACAAAAATTAAAATAATTGCTAGCAACAAATTTGCTTCATTAGTTTCGGGAAATCGTCTAGGATTCAATTTTCATTTTTCTCATATGGCAGCCAATTCAATAGAAGCTCAAGATCGGTAATCCAATGAGTTAATCACTTTATCCAATAACTTTTACTCTTAAGTCTCTTAAATTATTCCCAGTTATAGCACTTTCACTAAATAACCTGTTTAGTTGTCAATTAATATCACTCTTATGTAGTTAAATGATCATAGATCTTTGATTTCCATCGTTGACCTTGTATTTATTTGATTGTAAGGAGATATTGTTGGGTTTGTTTCGCTACCGAAGATGACGACAAGGATGCGGCATGGGTGAAACCCTGTCGGTGCAGGTAAGTGCAATTGGCCTCAATGCAAGATATTTTACAACCTGAAAACTAATCCTATATTAAATAGTGGAACAACTAAATGGGTTCATCAAAACTGTTTACAGAGATGGATAGATGAAAAACAGAAGGGGAATGCTGCAACTAAAGTAGCTTGCCCACAATGTAACACAGAGTATATCATTTTATTTCCTCGTTTAGGTATATTAACACTTATTTTATGATGCAACTGTATTTGAGACGTTTTTATGAACTTTAGGAACTGCGCTGTACATAATGGACGTTGCTGACCAAATAGTTTACAGAGTTTCACCATTCATTGTAGCTGGAATATTAGTAGGAAGTATTTACTGGACAGCCGTTACTTATGGAGCTGTAACAGTCATGCAGGTTAATGCCGTTGCCATCATTTTGAAATTTCTGATGCAACAATCAGTCATCATTTACTCACAGCCACAATTTCATAAATTATTCAATAATTAAAGTATTATGTCAGATTACGTAATATTTAGAAACACATAACATATCAAATCTTATATTATTGTTAAACTAAAAAACCTGTTTAACATAATTTAAAATAACCGTAATAATATTTTTCTTTAAGGTTCTGGGGCATAAAGAAGGGTTAAGTGTAATGGAACAAGCGGATCCATTATTTCTTCTTGTTGGTTTACCAACTATTCCCATCCTCCTGGTCCTATCAAGAATGGTTCATTGGGAAGACTATGTACTTCGTTTATGGAGACGGCATTCAGTGAACATTCCGATTATCAAATATCTTACCGGAGGACACAGGTTGGCGAGATATATTTCTAAACGTTTGTAAATGTGGCTTAAATTATTCTACTTCTTATTTACAGACCTATTTCCTCTCAAGATCGAGTGCCAGTTGAAATTCCTCCATTCTCTGATCCTGTCTCAGCTACTAGAGTTCTTTGTGGAGCACTGATGATGCCAACTATTGCAACCATATGTGGAAAGATATTGTTTGACAACGCTTCCTCTAACCTGCAGAAAACTATTCTGGTTAATTGAACTATATACTATTTAAAATATTCATATACTTTATTTCTTTCATTTTACAGGGAGGTATTACTTTCATTGCTGTTAAAGGAATCATGAAAATTTATTATAAACATCAGCAACATGTTCGTCAGTCCAAAAGGCAAATAGTTGATTTTGATAATCAAAATGAAATTTCCAGTAATTCTCCTTAGTTCAAAACGATGGGTATTTCATTGCGAACAATTTCTAGTAACTAAACTTAAAGTCGTTAAAACGTTTTCTTAATTTTTTTTGATTAAATACTTTAAAATAAAGAGAGTAATGCTAGTCTAAATTTTCTTAATAAACTTGCGATTAGCATGATTATTTATTACCGTATTTGAAAGCTATACGAACAAAAATATGCTTAGCCACATATACTCCTGGAACTTTGGAAATTATTAATATTCTCTAATGGAGCAAAATGCATCCTTGTTGTCAGGAGAAAAAACTTATCCCGGAATGATCCTTTTATATTGTTTACCAATAATTTGACGTAAAAGTATCGAACAGCATATTGATAAAACCGATATTCAATGTTAATTCAATACCATTTTGTTAATATCCAAGTTGCATGATTGTAGTATAACTATTAAAATATTATAAACAAGCGTCTTTTTGCATATATTTGTTAGACAAAACACGAATTTGTTTTTAGTAGAAATTTTGATATTTAGTATACATGTTCAATTTTCTTTGGTTCATCCTTAATATGCTGTAGATAAGAATACCAACGCCTAAAATAATATATTAATTTTAAAAATGTGAGTGTCGAAGACGTTATAGTCATTGCGAACTCTCCATCATAAATAGAATCATTATTTTAATGTTGTCTTGTGAGTTAAGTTACTACGTATTGTGACGAAATACAGTGTCTATGCTTCGTCCTAAATTGTTTTAAATTCAAGACGCTTAAAAGTACAGTATGCCAAGTTAATTTATCTTCGGGACTAAAATCGTCGAAAACTTTTAATTTTTCGATTCTCAATATAACGTTCACACGATTATTAATAAAAACAGTGAATATAGTACCCGTACACCTAACGAATCTCTTACCAATCATCAGTAGCCAGTTCTTATAAAACAATCAGCTTCTCTTACAATTTGGATTTCGTCTCGACTGCATCTTTGTCCAGGGGTATAAATGGAGGGAGTAGGGGAAAAAGTCCCATAATACTCTTAAATTGAGTTACATCTTCAATAATAGTCGGCTGTAAATCGAATTAAAAAGGTTAGTTTTAACACAATAAAAAAAACTGCGTTTATTACGTCCGTAATGGTGGTCGGTGCAGGCGACAGGCCATCCGGGCAAATACTTTCAACGGCATTTGCTTCAGCTCCGAGATTTGGATTGACAACATGTACTGCAAGTTTGTGACGTCGAGGAGCATTGCAAGATATCAATTCCTGAAGTAAATAAATTGTAAATCAAAGATAAATATCTCAAATCACCATTAAAATTTCAGTTTAGAAACTTAAAAGATACGGATTTTTAATCCTTAAAGATTTGAGAGGCTGACAATGTTTACCTTGAAAAAATCAATAACATCCTTTTTAGTCAAGTGTCTTAATACCGAAACTTCAACATTGTCCCGATCAAAGTTGTACTGCTGACAAGTGATTTCGTTCCAATACTTGCAGGTCTGACTGAAAAGCTTTTTAGGCTTTTCTAAGCGTAAAGCAAGCAAAGATTCCCTGTGTCTAAGAAATTCCTCATCACTCATTTCTTCCAAATAGCTCTTTATAATTTTGGGTAAAAATGATGAAATTAAATCAATTCACGTCAAATATATGAAAAATTAATACCTCCATTGAAAGTAAAAACGCTTCAATACGTCCATCTACGTATGCAGAATTACGATCCGACTGTACAATAACGGTGTAACCCTGAACAGAGTTGCTTCTTCTAATTCCACTCCATACGATGTATCCTATTTAAAATAAAAATGAATATCAACTGCAAAGTGATAATAAAAAGACTAGTAGTTTACCTAATTGCTCTTTAGTTCTAAGTGTGTTAAAACATGGTTCCTGTGCAATTTGTGAAAACAATTCTAACACAACGTTTGCTCTTGTGTCTTGAAGAGTACACTGATAATAAATTGTAATGCACTGACATGGATGAACGACGTTTTCAGTTTTCATCAAATAATGGGAATCTAAACAATTATAAATATTTACAGATATACCCCCAAAGTCAGACTAAATATCAATTTATTACTGTCGGGGAGTTGGATTTCTCGGTCGCGAACTAATTGACTTTTAAGAAGAGGCTTAGTTTGCATTTTCTGTTGCAGTTGCTCTTCAATCAACGTCACCATATCCAGCGCTCGCTAAATTAACAAATAAACGTATTAGAAATTATAAAAAAAAACTTATTTTCAGCAGAAGCAATAAAATTACCTGCTTTGTTATATTTCCATGAAATAAAGACTCAATGTGTAGTTTGCCTAATAATTTAGGGATGTAAGCTTGAAGAGCTTCAGCAGTTAACTCTAAAAATGTCACAAAAGAAGTTATAACCAGAACTTACAAATATATCAATTAAGAAAGAACTTATTAATGCGTAATTATAAATTTCGAATGCGAAATTCATGTTATCATATTACTTTAGTTTAAAAATAACATTAGTATTGAATCTTACCATCAATACAGGCAAGTAATTCTTCCTTTCTCCAGCCATGTTCATTGATCAATAAAGCCATGTAATATGAAGCATGCTGATGAGGTTGTTCACTTTGAAAATTTCGAATTCCACGAACGTACTGATTATATAAATAAAATTAACATCAACGTAAAAGCAAAAAAAATTGGGCTAACATTACATTTTCCTTAATGATTTCAAAGCGCTTTGGATCAACTTTAAAAGATGTCAACTTGTCAATTACTTTCTCTAGCAAAATGTGCTGTTTGTCATTGTATCCTTTAACAACCAACTGTAAACAAATCATTCAACATATCTGTAATAACTACCACTACATATAATATTTGCAAATATTTTATACGTACGCATATGCCATATTTAGTGTTACTCAAATAATAACTAAGACCAGCTAACTGGGCAGCATATGTGTATTCATTCAAAGAATCTTGAAACAGTTGAACGAACATGCTGGCAAAATTACAATGGAGAGGGTCCGCATATGCCAATGGGCTGTCAAAACATAAAAACTTTAAATAATCTTTTTGACATACCATTAACGAAATAATTATTACCTTGTAAGCTGGAAATACAAAGCTGCTTTGGGTAAAAGATAAGTATTATCCTGCTTAAACCAAACTCTTGTTGATGAACTTTCCTATAAAAACATTTAAACATCTCAATTTCCCTGATTTTATTGAAACTTCTTTAAATGCAAAAATCAGAATATTTTCCGACCACACTTATACTATTTTATGAAATGTTATAAATGTCTCATTAAGAAAAATATTTTAGATTTTTGATCTTTTAAAGATTAGTTTCTTTAATATTTTTATACCTTAACCAAATCAGGCACAATTAATTCCTAATCAAAAAAAAAAAAATAAAGTCATTAATATGATACAGGCCAAACTTTCACTCATTATGCAAAGATGATAAGAGGTCATTCAAAACACAGTATCTTGCTTTCTATAAAGTCTGATCTTCTTTACATCGTGATTGGAAGTATAGTACCAATAATTATATTGATATTATAATAAAAATAATAATTACCTTTTCTTCACGCTCTACTAGCTCGAAGTTTGTAGGAATAAAGTCGTTTTTAAGCGGCAATCGCAATTTTGGATTTGATCCAACGTTACGCCATTTCTAGTTACATAGACAACAATGTAAAAACTTAATAATTAAGAATCTTTTTTGCGTAGTTATTACTTCTAAACTTTCTTCATTTATTCTATTTTCATTATAATTAGTTCCATACCACTGCTCTACAAGGTTAGTTGTTCCCTCAAATTTCTTTCCAACAACCGCCACACTATAATAACAAAACTTTTTAAAAAGCTCATGTATAAATATTTTAAGAAATTCTTACTGAACATTGTCAGGAGTTAATTTTGATAACACCATATCAATTAACTCTGGGTCGTAATTGTCCATTAAATAAGGACCAGACAGCACTTCCTCTAATGGATAATCCTATAATAAATCAAGAGTTCAGATAAAGCTACATGATTCAAATAATACTGAGATACTTGCATGTAGATTGCTAGCTAAGTTACAAGTATAGCTTGAAGGGACTTCTTTATCTTTAAACCTGAATGTCATAGCCCCTAAATGCTTGCACTCATCGAATATCCACTGTTGAGTCTTTTCTTGTTTTAGCATCCAGATGTATTCAAACATCAATGTGATAATATCATCGACGTGTTCTTCAAGAAAATAAATTGTAAATACAATTGTAGAGATAAAACAAATTTCGATTCCGTACCAATTCCATCTTCAGTTAAATCACTATTGATAACAAAAAACCCAAAACCTTTTGCGCCTTCCTTTTGGCCACCAACCAAAACATTAGCCCAACCTAAAGTAGATTTTTATAAACAACTTAAAAGTTGCTACAGTTAATTAAATAATACAGTTTCAATTCTTACCTCTTGCTTTTAATTCTGATAATAAACTGCCCGGACCTTCATGTCCAATTAAATGACCAAGGTAATGACCAGGCTGTATATTTGGAATAATGATAAGTATTTTTTAAACATTTAAAAAAATTTTGTATAATATTTTAAAGCTTACACTTGTCTTGTAGTATGGGTGCAAATCAGGTATAGGAAAAGTTAAACTTAATTTACGAATATCCTTGATTGGTACAACATTAACGATTTTCTACAACAGTAATACGCACGTTAATAAATTATGCAAGTTAGTTAAATTTATCATCTACGTTATTCAATATAAATTTACTTTGAGCTGTGCTGGTCCGTAAGGATGATCATTCCATTCACGAACAGTGACGTCTTTATTAACAGTTTCAACAAAAGCCTCGGTTATCATCTCTTGAAGTTCATCCAAAGATTCTGTAATAAAATTAAAACCCTTAGTTACACAAGCACAAACCCAAAGCTATCTTTAACCATTAATACCTTTTCCTAAAATTACCAATCCCATGATGTTTGCAGAATACCAATCTGAATGGTATTTAAGCAATTCATCTCTCACACTAATGCCTTTCGTTTTAGGTATTCCATCTAATGTTTCTTTGTTACCAGTTCCGAATTTACTAAAATCATGATTCGAGTCACCAGAACAACGGAAAAGTTGTTCCAATCTCCAACTGTCACTTTGAACATTTTTCTCATGCTCGGAGTGAACTGCATTAATCTCCAAATCAGTTGAACATTCGTTAAAAAGTGGACATAAGAAAAACTGGGCAAATCTATTTGATATAAATTAAATACAAGATTAAGTTTTCCAACAAAAGTCGTGCATATTCACCTGTCCAGAGCTCCCTTTAAATGGTCCGGAGTAACATCAAAAAAGAAATTTGTATTTTCCGATGCCGTATAAGCGTTACTTTTTCCACCATGCTCACTCAAGTATTTCTTGTATTCATTAACCGATGGGTACTTAAATAGTATTTTTTTGTTAAAAACATATTATTAAAAATCTTTGCAACTTAGATGTTACCTTTGTAGTACCAAGAAATAGCATGTGTTCGCAAAGATGGGCTAAACCAGGAATGTGACGCGGATCATTCATAAGACCTAAATAGTTATAAAGAATGCAATTACTATACAGTATGTCGATTTAAATTTGGTTCATTTAAATCATTGATACTTACCAACATGAACATCTAAAGCAGCGGCTGATTTATCGGTTTCAGGATCGCTAATTAATAATACTTTCATTTTGTTGGTTAATTCGAGTCCTCTGTAAAACCGCTTGTCGATTTCCGATTTTATTACATTATCAACCGTTCTAATAACACTTGTTGCAGCCATGTTTGAAACCGTTTCAGGGTAAACTCTAAATAAATTCAATATCAAAGATTAGCTTATAGAATTTAAACAAAATAAACCGCTGAAATCACAAGCTAATAATAATAAAATCCTTTTTTTGCACACGAATTTTGTTGCTGGCTCGAATGAACAAGACAGCCTTGGTTAACGATCACAATAGGTACATGATTTGCATTATGAATCATTTCAGTAAAAATAATTAAATTCTTGTAAGAATATCGTCATGCATTCAACGACCATTACTTGAACAACGGCAATGCCAGGATAAATGCTTTAATTGTTCAGGTTAACAACACTTATTCGGTTTACCGGTAAACCTTTGCACACTTCCTACCAACTTATTGAAATACATACCGTGTTTCAAATTCTGGATTCGAAAAATGCAAAAATTTATAATAGAAAAGAAAACTGAGTTTAAAGCCAAAATTGTAATGTTAAAAATTATACTTAACAACTTACTTACAAAATTATACTTAAAAATTAAACAACTAAATTGTTTGAATTTTATGGCAAAATTTGGAGCAAGTGAAGAACAACTAACTACTGTCGTGTTTGAACAAGAAGAGACCTTTGCTTTTTTTAATTTTCTTTTACAAGAAGGTTTTTACATTAAGGTTAAAAATTGAGAACAGTTTAAATTGTTTTTTAACAAGTTTTTAACAGATGTACCTTTGAGTGACCTAGACAGGAAATATTCAGTCAATAGTATTGGAGATTGCTTTCTTTTCTTTCTACTTGGGGATTAGTGGGACCTTACAGGTCGATGTAAAAGATTAAAATAAGGGAAAGTAAAAGATTAAAATAAGGGACAGTAAAAGATTAAGATAAGGGACTGTAAAAGATTAAAATAAGGGACATGGACATCCACCTCTCCTTTGCCTCCATTAATAGATACATGTACAGTGAAATTTAAAATACAGTACTGTACTGTATTTTATTCGCCTGATCTTTATTTTACTTTATTTTCAACATACCATACCTGTACTAAATAAAAAACCGTTGCAAATCGATTGTAAATTTGAAATAGCAGATAAGTAATGCCCTAACTACTGTATAAACAAATTAATTCACGTAATTTAGTTCTGTTTTGGATCAACAATGTTCTTAGACTAAATACTGTATCATTAAGATGCAAAGCATCCATTGTAACTCTCTTTGTTTTTTTTTTTTTTATTCATCTCTCCACCGACTCATCTTAATGAAGATGAAAATAGTTGGAGGAACAGTAACATCACCATAAAAAAAGAATATTTAAGTTAAAATTTAAAATAAAGAAATATGACTGAAATAAGTGGGAGTCTTGGGCGACATCCGTAACAGCTTCGTAACTCCAGTTTATCATTTAATAACAACAACTTTACTGTAATTAAAAATTCTGTGGATAAATTTTGTATTTCAAAGTTTGTTTTAATCAAATTATTAGGAATTCGCACTTATTTAATCATTTTAACGCTGGAACAAAAAAAGTGAACAGCACAGCATGTCATGACAGCTCTGTGAGTTGCCCGAATCAGCTGTGTTGAAATTGCTACCTCCTCAACATGTATTTCTGCACTAATCTTCTGTACAGTAGATTGTTATACAGTAATTAAATTGCGGTGTAATACAGTACCTTGAATAATGCGATATGATTAAGGCTAAAGGCAATGGAGATATGGTTGATCGCAGAAAACAACTCCGGAAAACTAAATTACATTTCAAGGTGCTACACAAACTCATACCACTAAACTGACCCACGCGAAAAATTTGCATCATCATTCACAAAATTAAAACGAGATTCATATTTGCTATTACTTTACTATTTATGCAATTTATAGTTTAATATAAATTAATAATCGACAGTTCTAAAATAAATTCTTTTTGACTTTACACTATTTATCTTAATTTACCAAAATTAACAATCAAAAAAAAAAAAAAAACGAATCCCGTTTTGTGATGGGGTTTTTAAAAGTCACGTGACCTCTCGCTAAAATCATTGAATACAAACAGCTGTTATAGATATTGTACCAGAAAGTCGACATTTGCATCAATTGTGTAGAAACTATTAAAATGGATCTAGCTGTTTACAGTGAAGATGACCAATCCAGCGACTCTGAAGATAGTTCTTCAGATGCTGCAAACTTGGAAAAGAACCCATGCCCTTCTACCAGTAAGAAAGCTATTTCCAGCAGTGCACTACAAGTAAATCTTATGCGTCTGTTAATACAGTAATGTAGTTCACATAATTTTTATAAACTCTTAATTGTAAATCGTGTAATGCTATTTATAAACAGAGATTTCAAGAATTGAAGAAAAGGCGCGAAGAACTGTCTACTTTCTCGAAATGGAAAATACAAAAATTAGATAACAAAAAGTTAATGAAGTCTAGCCAAGAAAAGTCAAACGAATGTTCACCCACCACTAGTAATGATAGGTAATTGCTATCACATCTCTAACAATTAACCATCATCATAAGTAATTGGATAAATTTGTAATTAAATTTAATATTTAGCTCAGCAAAATCTGAAACCGAATGGGAAAGTATTAAAACAAAATATATGGACATAAATGCTCATCTTGCTGGGCCAATTACTCATAGAGAACCAAAGGTAAAACACACTTATCTTAGCCATATTTGTGCATCATTTGATATTCCGTATTTGCATGTTGAAGTCTGGTTTAGAAGAAGACATAAACGTGGCATTATCTAAAGGAGAAATTGAAAAGGCAGAAGAATTGAGTAACAAACTTTCTCAACGTGAAGTAAGCTATCAAATTGCAATAAAACTTGTACACTACTATAAAAGCAAGCAGAACGCCATACTTAATTTTACTTTTACGATTCAGTTTGGTGTTCGTCTTAATGATGCTTTTGCTGCTAAACGTTATGATGAAGAACTAAAGGTATCGTGTATAATTTCTTTAAAAAAATTAATTTTAAAAGGCATCAAAATTTCTTAACAGGTTAAAAGTGAAAACCTAAAGAAAAGGAAACGAAAACCACGATGGGGGTAAGTAAAACTCTTTTAGACATTTGTTTTTATTACAATTTTAATAATGAGAAGCGACATTACATAAGAGGTAATAGAAGGGTGAAAAAGTGCTTTTAATATAGCAATGATTATTTTTACGCTGGAATTCGGTGATAATGAAATTACGGTAAAGGTATACACAATTATATATATATTAAAGACACTGATATGCTAAATCATAATTCACAAGTGCCAGTAAAGTTAAAATATATTGGCAGCATACAGTACAGACATTAAAAATAGTAACGCAATTTTTGTAGTCGATCAAGTGGTATGTTTTCAAATGTAAAGTTAACTGCATTGTTGTGCACGGTTTTATAAGGAATTTTGTCATTTGAACGATATGTGCGACAAAATAATGAAATACCGGTAATACAACCATTTAAGTATTTATCAAGTATGATAAAAGAAAAATGAATTTTATATGTCATGCAAGCTGCCTTGACGAGTAATACAAGAAGTTTTACAGAACAATTACAGCACATAATACACGAACTACTTAGCTATTATTGACAAGATAAACTCTAAAGCTACTATAAGAAGTGCTAATCGGCTACTGACATGAGATTGAATGAATACTAGTTATTAATTGTTGCTTAGAATTTGCTATAGATGTCGACTGAATCCACTTTTTATCAATTGTCTTAAGATTTCACGAAATATTTTAGCATATAAAATTTTAAGACAATTCCTCTCTAGTTCCACAAACTATATGGTTAATCATCTCGATTTAGCAATACTGTTCGTATTTTCCCCACGTTTTCCAAACAAAAAACTGCACTCAAATTGTACCATGATAGCCATTACCAAAACAAATCACTGCAATGCGACTATTACACACCCCGACTTTGTTGATCAATTGGCTTAATACCAAACTAAAATGTCAACACAGAATTAAGATATTGCTTGGTAACTAAGACTAACTAAAATGGTTTCAACAAATCGCTGCAGAATTGTCCATCGCAGAGTTTTGCGATTTTGGCTTAAGCAAAAATATTAACTCCACAAACCCTTAACGAATAATTATTTAAAATACAATATAAGCAAGTAGACCATTAATTAACGCTTTAGAAAACTAATTTTTTGAAGGCGCAAGAATTTACATCGACGTAAATAGTGCATAAACATTCGTGTGTTCAAGTTCAGCAACTTTACAAGAAAATGTGTACAGTATCTTTCAATATCAAAATTGGCTGGCATTACATTATTCAAATATTCAGAATTTCTGAGCCTCTGGGTTTCACATCTAGTCTACTGACAATTGGCTAACAAACAGCAGCGTTGGGTTCATTTATTAGCAAATTTCTATAATTTTACAGTAGAAACCTAAAGCATTGTGATTGTTTTTAAATCTCACTTCAGCTAATAATTATTGTTATGAAGAGCACAAATATGAAACTTAATTTTTGTCATTGGAAAACCTCTACAGTAAAAATGTATTCATGTTTTATGAAAAATGTTTTGAATAATAATCCAATATAGTACTTTATATGATTACTGCATTCGAAAAGTGAAAACTCTTTATAAATCTTATTTACATTTTATAAACAGCTCCTCTCTTATACCTTTTCACAATAAAAATAAACACGTATAAAATGTATTCATCTTCTGTTTGTATTTATGTATATTTTTTATATATATTTTAGATTCGAAACTAAAAAGAGATGGGAAATGAAAGGAAATATGTGATAAAACCCAAAAAATGAAGAAGGCACACCTACAGTATATTTACACGAAGCTTTTAGCTAATGGAAATCTATTGAACTAAAAAAGGAAAAAGAAAATGAAAAAAGCATCCTGAGTACAAAAGTGAAAAGGTTTCGATTTTTAACAACACAGCCAAATTCGGATGTACGAGGTATAAGTTTATGTTTCTCGCGAGCATTTTTTGAGGAGCTATATGTACATTCTAGGGATTCCGAACACAACCTAAATGCAACGCAGCAACTTAAAGTTAAAACACTAGTTAGATAATAAAATACAAGAGAAAAATACTTTTCATTAAAATGGTCAAACCACTTCATAGCATCATTATTCGCTCTATTGCACAGCAAAATTGTATACCCAAAATAAAAGATATTTTAAGAGTCACTTTAGGCAATGAAATTCTGACTTGAATCTTAAAACTAATAACCAATCAATGACATGGTTAAAAACGATTAAAGTACTGTATTTTAGTTCAATTATAATTAATTGCTAGTTCACCATAGTTACATTAAAGCTAGGATTCTTTATTCAAGAATTTCAATATGGTATCTAACTTGGCTCTTTAAATACAACTTTGATTATTATTCCAACGATTTTTGCAAGTATTTTAACGGTACCAAAATATTTACAATGAAATTTTCAATCTTTTTTGTAATGAATCTGTGCATAATTTTAAAATGTTATCTTAAATTATTATATCTTGTATACCTATGTAACTCTAATCATTTTTGTTTTTTTTTTGCCAAGAACAATTAGCTTCTATCCTAAATTTTGTAATTTGCATGATATTTTTATACAAATTAAAAAAAAACATTATTTATTAAAGAAATGACTAGAAATTACACAAGTTACAATGGTAATTCGATGAATTATATTTTTTATAACACCAATATTTGAAGATTGTTCAAAATCTCCTTTTTATGATTTTATTTAATTTTCATAAATTTTGTATAGAATAATAAACTCAACAAAATATTAACAAATGTATAATTATTGTAAGACTTTTTTCGTCTTTCTTTTTGATTATAAAATCAACTTTTGAACAAATCACAATACTAGTGCTCGTAAACATTACATGATTTTTTACTTGGCACTTGTATAATCGTTTTCAAAACAAATGAATCAAATGATAATGAATCTTATCAAGAATAAGAAGTAGTAAGGCTATGAAAATAATGTACATTCCTGTACGAACTAAAAAAATTACAAACCGGCAAAAACTCACCGGCAGTAAACATAATCGACTACCGCATATTTACAACTCTTCCAATCCTCCAGAAGGATTTCCAGCAGCAACTTTATCCAATACTTCGTTCACAAAGTCAACACTTCTACCGGCAACACGAACTTCTAAAATGAAAAAAAAATGAGTTACTAAATCATTTTTTTGAAATGATACCGCTTATAGCGTAATTTAATCGAAATATTTCGCCAGGGACATCACTAGTCAATGAGATATTGTCGTAAGGGGCCACTTAAAGACAACATCGAAAGTCATCAAATTTAAGTTTCTTGTAGCAATAATGTTTAGTAACCCACTTGTATTTGTTTAAATAAAGGAATAATTAGATTCCATTCTTACTTATTAACTGGGATTCCATGTCTTTGCATTTTCTTAACATATCTCTTGGTGACTTGCAACCATTCTCTTTATACAACATTCTCATTTCTTTTAAAATGTCTAGTAAATGTCCTACAAAAGAATCAAAATTTACTTACATTTTATAATAAAATTTATGTAACTGTATAGCTACCATGTTCTTGCTGAAGTCCGTACAACTTGATTTTGTTGGCTTCATGCTGAGCTTTCTTTTTCAAACGACAAACTCTAGATGCCAACTTATTTTTTTCTTTTCTCGATTTTGGCCTGACATTGACTGGTAATTCGTTAACTGGCGTCAGATCGGTGATAATTTGGTTCAAGTTTTTTAGATTCTGTCCAATTTGGTGCAACTTTTCTGGATTTGGAGTTAAGTCATTTCCATCACCTTTTCTGGCTTTCCCTCTGTAAATGCCGTCAATGTAAGCATTTTACAAAAAAAAAACTAACGTAAAATATAACACAATCATTTACGTGTGTTTGATTCCCTTAATTATGCACCGGGGACTGAAAACAGGGTCAGTCACTTGTTCCAACTTGTGTGGATTAGCAAATTCAGTGGCAAGTGGCAATCGATTGCCTTTGGGTCCTTTGGCTTGCAAGTTATATTGCCAGAAATAACGCCCCCGTTTACTTCGACGAGTACGTTTTGTTACCTGTGACGTAAAACTTCTAGTTCTTGGTCTATGTACTTCGTACATCCTCTCTAAAATAAATAAAAATAATTCACTTTAAAATTAATCAAAATAAGAACTAACAATTCTAAATTTATAAAATGTGTTAATTAAAATTTAATGAAACTGGCTGATATTGTCCTACAGTTAAATTAAAGTTTGTTATTTTAATTTTAAGATGTCAACTGCATTTAAAATCTGTTTAAAGTTACAATTCTGGCAATATTCCACCCACTTTCAAGTATCAACTTGTATTCAATTCTTTAAATAAAAACAGTTTTAATACCTTCTTCAGATTCGTGGTCATTTGAGTGATTGGAATCGTCAGCATCGCTATCGGACAAGTCAGTATCTGATTCATGTTTAAAAAATGCCCCAATTTCAGCTTTATCTTCGCTTTCGTTACCTACAGAAAAACAAATATCGGATAGTACCGACTTACAGAAAATCAAAAGAATTATTCCACTTGATTTAACCGATATTTTCTTTTTTGAAATAATATTTCCATGCATTATCAAGTACTGAATAAATTTTAGAATCAGTAAAAAGTTATATTACCCTGCGAAGTTTCGTTTAATGTTACAATATAACTGTCGCAGCCCGAGCTACAGCTGCTAGACATTGTAGATGTTCTTGGTCGTCGTTTGGGAGTTGGAGATGCAAGGTCTGAAATGTACGATTCATTTTCAGTGTATAGTGTTGGTACTGTAGTGACTATTGGTGATAAATGTTGTTTCTCTTCTTTGACTTGAGTCTCCGTCTCATTTAAGTCATCTGATGATTCCATTAATTTGTTTATTGGACAGTTGTTTTGAAGTAGAAGCTCGTGCAGTGTACTATTACGTCTAGGAGTAGGCAGAGGAGGAGGACTTTTAGGATTTTCCTGTTTGACCAGAGCCATACTAGGAAGAAATGGAGGTACCGGTTGCATTAATGTTGTGGTTGTTATAGTTGGCGTTGTTATCACCAGAGCATCTTGACTGTCCTGAGGAGAAGTTGGTAAAGTAGGAAATTTAAATTGACTGCATTCTTCGGACATGGGTAAATCATCCAGAGTAGGCAAATCATCAAAGATGTATTTAGAATTTGTATTTGAGTTCAGTTCAGCTAATGTCGGATCTGCACAACCTCCACTCTTGGTACTGATAAACAAATCATCATCAATAATGGCATCAGCGGCGTATTTGAGGAACTCTGGCACATTGTCCATCTCATTCCAATTGTTATTTAAATTGTCATAATTGGTGCATTGGTCAGTTGAAATGCATTCTTGAATATCAGAGTCCATCACTGTTGGAAACGCTTCTTGTTGTTGCTGTTGTTGCAATTGCAACTGTTGACGAAGCTGTAAATTTGCATCCAAACTAAGGTCATCTTCATCCGAACGTGGCTCAAAATTGTCATTTAAAGCCAACATTGGTGAAATGCTGAGATAAGGAGCATCTAAACCACTTAAAAGCGAATTGTACACGTTTGCCTGCGACGTGTTGAATACCTGTCCATTTGTTTTACCATTACCGTAGATGCCATTGATTCCTGGTTGATGATCAACGGCATCCACATCCTCCAAAATCAGGCAAGACGGCTGCTATCAAATATAAAACAAGAAAATTACTTCAATAATTTCATTTTAAACTTTATAAACATAACAAAAAAAATAATACTTGAAATGTCATTGTTACTATTTAACATTACCATCTGTAAAGTTCAACTTTATTTTTAGATTTAAAAAACCCTCATCCAAATGAGGCCCAGGAAGGGTAAAGTCACAAAACTGACGGTAGAGAAAAAAAGGGGAGACTAGTGAATAATGCTATTTTACTAAAGGTAATAAACTTTTTTTTAAATGATGATACAAGATAAGTGAACGTGGTTAATACTATCGTAAACAAAAGGTGCTAGGCCACCTTTCCTTCTATCATTTCAATGTTTACCTATAATAGCTGCCTAGCAATAATTTTAGACATTCAGTCCGTACAGTTGTCATTATCTTTTCTTCCCCTTCATTATATCTACAGCTAAAAATATTCACTACGATAGCCAGATGTCATCGTGTAGAAAATAATAAATTACGTAACCGAACAAAATTAATGCTACAAACATGTAAGTTGATAGCATCCAATGATATAATACCGACTGGGGTGTCATACAACTTTAAAAGGGGATTTTAGTTCTGAGGTAAAAGCAAAACCATTTTATTCCAAGTCAAATATAAGTTATATTATACAATTAATTTTAATTTTAAACCGCTATCAATAATGATCAATAATAGCAATATATATTGGATGATCAATGCTCATAAGGTGCCCACAAACATTATTGTACATGTATACAGTGTGTGAATACTAACTTATCTCATGATCATCGCCCAATAATATAAAAACTTGTTTACTGTAATATGCCATTATGATTGGCTAAAGTATCGGCAAGGTTATCGTCCATTACTCCATTTAGTGTATAAAGTAGTATGAGGTATGCCCTTTGACACATTAAAGTTTACACCAAAATATTTTTAGAAAGTCAGTTGGGTGCTATTCAGGCAATCAATAACGCTCAATTGCACTACGTTAGCTTCAGCTTTCAATGTTTTAGTTTATATCATTATGCATGCAATTTCATATAATGGTAACTTTCCATTAGTTACATCAAATTATAATAATGTATTGACACACAACACCTTTTTCATTATTTAAGCTCATTATGTAAAGACGTTTCTCGTATATCAGTTATTATTAACTTTCTCTTAAGATTTTACATTATCGATAATTATGTAAATTGACGAAATTGTCCTTATTTGAAATGTAATCATTAGCCAGAAAGTTTTTGCTTCAAATGTTAATCACCCTTTATTACAACATAATAATCTTCTTTAAATAAATATGTCATTATTATTGGGCTTAACAAGAAAACTGGAAAAACTTGCAATAAATTCATTTATACACCATAAATTCGATCCATACAGTTGTTACCAAAATATTGACACAAAATAACAAATAAACCTCGTCAGAGCTACATGACGAACACTCCAACAATCTAAACACAATATGTTTCACAGCAGTAAACAGAAAACTCAACAAAACAAGTGCCATGAATGATATTAATTATACATTCAATTATGTATTCTCGTTTTATGCAAGGTAATACCGGTTTCCATACAACCCCAGCCATATTCCAGCATTAAATAAATTATTATTACAAAAAAATATTTTTAAAGCCAAGTAATAAAATCTAAATCCCCAATGGCAAACCTGCAGCCCATAGAACCCTCATAAAAAATCTACCTTTTATTAAAACCATACAATTTTAATATTTCAAAAAATCTATTAAAATTTCGTTTTAAATATTAGTTTTATGAAATGAAAAATGTTTGACTTCATGAAGACTGGTACTCAGATTGGCTCTTTAAACGATAAAGTTTAGTCATCAGGAGTCTAAATCATCAGTATTTTTCAAATAGCAAAAACAGCTAAGTTATTTACAACCATTAAATTTGGTTTTTCCTCCACCAATCGCCATGACAGAAAATTGTACTGTAGGCATGCTTATTTTTACAAACTTGCGCAATAACAAGCGTTAATAAAATCCTTCACAATTTCATAATACAGCATCAACTAATGCAGTGGTTCAATTGTTGTAACTAATATAATATCGTTTATAATATCGAAATCACCCAGAAAATGCAAAGTAAACAAAATAAAAAAAAACAACTAAGAAAATAGTATAGTTTTGTGGAATTCACAACAATTGCTAAGGATTTTAAAAAATGCGAACGCTTCAAGAAATTAAATTTCATAAACAATCTGAAAAACTATCGCCTAACGATTCTAGCCCCACCTATCATTTTGAAAAACATGTTATTACATAAAAAAATAATTAGACAAGTTTATGTGAGTGAAGTTCGTTTCCATCGTAAAAACTATTGAGTAGGATCTCATACAGCTGCTAAGTACCGTTGTTTCTTTTTTTAATTTTACAGTTTGTTTACAGAATAAAAAGTTAATTGTAGGTCATGTATCAATATAAACCCAAAATAATCCATAAAGCTCATCTAAAGGTAAACAGCAAACTCTTTTATAACCCAGACAATTGTAATGTGCAAGCAAATGAAAAGATAGCGTGACAAAATTTTTTTTTACCATTTGTGAAACTTTATCCTTTGATGTAAACATTTAAAGTTGGCGTCCAATCAAATAACATCTTTCCAAACATAGTAAGCACGTCCTACGTTAGAAAAAAAACATAGTTTACAAATTCATCAAATGTTTTTTTAATCCCTTTGAGACTTGACAAATGGTAAGCATAACTTATTGCAGTACTGTATTACAACTTTACAAGAACTTAAAAAATTAACCAATTTTCCTTAAACTAATTAAAATTACCCCTATCATTATTTGCCATCCTTGTTTTGACATAGCATTTAGTGACATCCTATTACGTCATCAAACCCCTAACCATAGCCCTCAACTTATAAGCTTACAAGACAATGTAATGAATGTACATTACAACTCAAAGATTTTGTTATTTCCACTCATAGGTAATTGTTAACGGTGAAACCTAT
Organism: Helicorthomorpha holstii; assembly: GCA_013389785.1. Lineage (NCBI taxonomy): Eukaryota > Metazoa > Arthropoda > Diplopoda > Polydesmida > Paradoxosomatidae > Helicorthomorpha > Helicorthomorpha holstii. The sequence continues at coordinate 21,290,590 of JAAFCF010006680.1, forward strand.
TGTAATTTATTTGTAAACATTCAGCGCACGTTTATATCTTAAAATTGCCTTCACTTTTTCAATAAATAAAAATTACTTGACCAAACAAACAATAAGATTCCACTAAATCCGAACGACAATACCATAAGTCAAACTGTCAATTCATTGTTGTACTAGATCAATCAAGCAAAACTTATTAAGCTATTATTATCAGCACCTAGTTATATGACGACAATCAATCAATTAATTTGAAAGAAATGTATTTTTAAAAAATAAATGTTGTTCAACCGTGTGTACTTAAAAGTATTGATAGAAAGTTACAAACAGCCGGCAATATTGATTAAATTACCGCAGTCAAAAAGTTGAAAATACCAAACAAGTTTACAAGCGGAAATTTTGTTCAATATAAACAAAA
>JAAFCF010006680.1:21290993-21363718 GCA_013389785.1 Helicorthomorpha holstii
AGAGTAGCGCAAACTAGCGGCAGGTGCTTCCGCTTCGCCCTGCCTCTCAGTTTACTACGAAAAATGTCCTTAACGCCGGCGTTTGACGTTAGAGGGCGTGCGCTAACAATAACAAACACGTAATCCAATGATTTAATTTCGAAGATAACAAAAGCAAAGAGATGGAGATACAAAAAACAGAAATTAAAACTAAAAAAAATATCTCCCCTTAATTTTCAAGGACAAAATATTAACGTTTAACCAGCAAAGAATTTGAACTCGTATGGCAGCTCAACAACTTTAATATGTTAATTTTTTTGAAAAAAAGTTACACTAATCCTAAGTAAAAAAAAAAAATATGGCTAAGAAAACGCAAACACGCCTATTTAAAATCATTGTCAAATGAGGATTTAGCTCTTTATTGGCCGACTGCCAGTCTAACTTGTAATCAGCATGTGTCAAGTACATACACACAATAAACAATACTAAAAATCCCAGCCAAATTTTTCAGTTCTAATGATGGAAAATTCTCACCAGGTACCAGAAAAACAACCTTATGTAGTACGTGTATATTAATCATTCCATTACAGAACTAAGGTTACGAAACTATAAAGATTAACAGTAATTTAAGATATTCTTGAATACATTAAAGTAGACCATGGCATTGCACGTTACAAATTAATCTGTAGATAACCTACAAAACAACCAACATTTACAGAAAAAAATTTGTAAACCAAATTTTGGGGGGAATAAAATTACTTTAAAGTTCTCGTAAAAACTCAGTAATTTAGCAACAAATCTCTACAGTTTAGCATAGCAAAATACAATTATTAATTACAATAACACCATGCAGATTTCTAGACAATTAATGCATTCCAATGCTCCAACAACACTACAAATAATCCATTAGTCACTTAGATATGTCATAAAAGCATTAATATGTTATGCACATATTTAAATTCTTTGTAAACAAATGCCATAAATTCATAACATAATCAGATTATCACCTTGAATAAAACCGGGCAGTTGCACTGTAGATTACTAACAATAACAAATTAAATGTTTTTTTTTTTATTTTAAAGATTTTAGTCAAGGTCTTATGAAGTGTGTATTCAGTGCCCTATTCACAGTACAAAACCACCTACAGGCTACACATTTGCTGCACAGTGTACAAAGGCTGACGTGACTATTTTGAAATGCTGATGAAAAACAAAATCGAAATTAAAATTGATTGATTCATTCAACTTTCTTTTTGACTTTTCGAGTGTAATCAAGTCAACAATTTACAATAAAAATCTGCCAATAAAATCATTAGCATAATCCTATTTGAAATTCAATAATTCTTAATTACATGTCTAAACGTCTCCGAGGAAAATTGAAATACATATTAATAAATATTATGTTATTCAATTAATGTTGATCTTTTCAATTTAAATTCAATCTCTAGCCATACAAAAATCAAGGCCAGTAAATTAAAGTCCAGCTAAAGCGTGTGACAAAATATTTTCCAATCAAACACTTCAAAAAGAGTTAAGTAATCATGAAAAGTCATTTCATACTGTATTTAGAGAAAAAAAGGACGTTTTTCTCTCTAATTTTATACACAAGGATATAAAAATATGCTTTACCCAATTATAAACAACTACTTTAATAATTTAAAGTAATTCAACTTAAGAGTGTTCAAGGTCTTACATGGCATCTGGTGACATATTATACTTAACCCATCAATTTTGTTTACTATCAGTCATTCTCCAGGTTAGTAATTATTAAAAGTTATAAGAAGAAAATATAAAGAAGCAATAATAGTCCCAATGCCAAAGGGCAAATAATATTGACAATAAACTTCAAAAAATAAATAACCACCGAAAAATAAAAATGCAACAACTTTTAAAGATGTAAATACCTTTTATGACACATAAAATAACAATATAATTAAGTCAACTATCAAAAAATGACTACTAAATTTAATTGAAATAAAAATATTTTTTAAAATAATAAAATCTCTTTTTGAAGGCCAAATACATCAAACGAAAATATTAAAACGTCTTTAAATCGGTTGCACAATTAACAATATTGTCAATGTTTTAGTCATCTCTAAAAGTTTAACCAGTATCAAATTGGTGATGAATTTCTACAAATGATTCACGCCAATTCAGGCTAATTTTCAACCTTCATCACATGACCTTACGCTGGCATAATACAGTATTGTAAAATAATACCGTACATTATTATTGAAATGCCAAGGCGACGATCTGCGCATGTGCAAATAGGTATATGCAGAGTTTCGCTCTCGACATATAGGGTACTTTATATTTTTTTTAATAAACGATAATAATTATATTGCTGCTGACAATCCTATAATACGTTCTCCCAACCCTACCTATCATATAAACGGTGAAGGTCAAACCATTTTAATAAAAAGAAAATTGTCAGACTAAATTTCTAGCTTTTTCTACAAGACTTCATGGACTCTCAATGGCTGCCATGTGGTTTGTTTACAAACAACACACAATAACATCCAAGCTCGAATCATTAAATCACAGCTATTTTCAGCCAAAATAACACCTATACGTTATTTACCGATGCACAACCTAACTTTTATAACCTATATGATGAGATGACAAAATAATTTGGACTTACGTTTCGCTTTCGAAAACCAGCAGCGGATGGCGGCTTCGTTCCCATACGGTAGCTATCAAAACAACAACAAAGTCCTCGTGTTCGCTCACACTAGGCACAATCGTCTATACACTTTTGAAAATATGTCCTCTTCGATTTTTAACACCGATGGGGTGTTATGAATCACAAGATACTCCCAAATAATCGCTTACACTGTATACTGTCGTATATTTTCAACTTATCCCAAAATGAATATTATTTTTCGATGTCAGTCTGCTTCACTGATGTTTTGTGTAGGTTAACCCTTGAAAGAATCACGAGATCTGGGGGAAAACGGCCTTCTAGAACTCTGTGGTAAACTATCTGCGCACAACGTCATTCGGATGAACTTTTATCAAATAAACAGTCCGGAACGCAGCACCAACGACACGTAATATCCAGTAATGATAAGTGTAGATACTTGAATAAATATCACCGCAAGAAAGCGCCGGTAGATAAGAAATCTGTAAAGTATTTATAAAATCAACAACTTAAAGTTATGATGAATATAATCGATGATTTATTATAATCTTTTTCGCTTATTTATGCTTATGTAAAATAACTTTATATTCTTTCCCAAGGTCAATGTGACAAATTCCAATGATAAGTCTTTCTACTAAGGAACTTTATTCGTGGTTTTTGCAATAAATAAAACTTTCTTATTTAAATAGAAGACAAAACCAATCTTGAAATTTACATACAGTATATTCTTAAGAAGATGTTATGTAAGACTGATTTATGCAATGTTATAAATGATGTACTCTAAAAGTTGTTTTTTAAATAACTTTAGAGTAATTTATACTGTTGATTTTAAGCATTAAAATGTGATTAAAAAAATCATTAAAAAGAAGACATCAAATACAAATAGAATTGCTTACAATAGAATCAAATCTAAAAGTAACTCAACTTCCTTTTTGGATACTTTTGCAAAAATTAGCAAATAAATAAATCAATTAGGCATTTTACATAATAATTATACCACAGATATAACGTTTATATATGACTGACGTCATCTTGTGGCAGTCATAATAACTGGACGAGTCAGAATCATAATGTTATGAACACTACAGTACACGTAGAGTACCGGTATGTAATAACTTAGGATTCTCTTCTCTAGTATACTTTACTGAAAGATAAGAAAGTGGGAGTGGCTGCATTGCACCACATTGCTTCAACACTGATGTGGGCGGTGCATACCTTAAAGACTTATTCGAGTAATTTTACATAATGCAGAATATTCGAGAATAGCAAAGAAAACTTAGCGGAAACGTGACTTTGTGCCAATGGTGTTTGTAAACATAGCCATGTGCAGTACATGAGATGGTTTTCCTTATTTGAAAACACTACATCGGAGCCCAGCCAATAACAAAAACAATTTAAAAGCTGATTCATGTTCTCTTACCAACAGAAAATAATAAACAACAAAAATTATTGATTTAATTGATTTTCTCTCGCGTTAAAAATATGGGAGCGCTCAGTATAATATTAAGGGTGTAATGTTTGCTCGTTTTAACAAAAACAGTCAACCTATTGGTGCTTTTTATTATTGTTATACAGTATTTCAATTATAGATGACCCTCGAATATTGTTTGTGTAATACAGTATGCATGCTCGCAGAAATATTTCCAAGAGGAACAATTTTGCAAAAGCATGCAAAATGTATTTTATAGTTGAAAATATCAATAATCTGTCAACAAAAATAGCTTTAAAAATTAAATTTTGACCAGAGGTGACCAGTTACCCTCAAGAGAACGACATATTCTTGCATTATCCAATCCTCACGACCAAATAAGCAAATGTAAAGACTTGCAATACTAAATAAGAATAAAAACTTGCCAAATTACAGTATATGATTGACAATAAGCATTGCACGAGATTTTGACATTTAATTCATACACATACAGTTTATTTGATATTTAATAACAAAATGTAAATTTGTATTTTAATTGTAGTCATATCATTCCTAAATTGTTAACAATTTTTTTTTTAAAAAACAGAAGCACTGCAAAAATTGTTTTTGCTGACAGTTTTTATATGAAATGAATTTAAATTAAAATTTGTAATGTCATCCGTCAGCATACCGTTGTCGCGATACATTTGGAAAATTGTTTTTTTTTTTATTTATGTAATTATATTCAAGTTAACTGAAGATATAAAAGTCTATCTACTCTATATACTGCTACATGTCAGATTTATGTATGTTCAGAGCCCAATGTTTGCAGTGGAAATACAGAATATGGCCCACACAGTACGAGGAAAAGACTAAAGAAATGGCACTAATTTTAATTTACATAGTAAATAAAATAATAAGTTAATAATATGTTTATTAACACTACAGTATCTTTATATTTGGATAATAAAATTTGCAAAAAATAACATAAGACGGAAGCACAGCAGTAGGCGTGACAAATTCTACTGCATTTGATAGATCAGATGAGGTCTCTGACCATCTTTTGAAAGTAGTCAAAGTACCCCTTACCCTTCGCCTCCGTTGTTATGGCAACCAACATTATAATCTACCCCACTAACCGCAGTAAGCCCATTTGATCTAATAAAAGAAAATTACCGAGGAAATCATTGTTCGCATTTGATAAATATAACCTTTTTAACAGAAATTATACACAGTGCATGACTTCACTGATTTTTCTTTATACCCATAAATTATTATGACGTAATGTTTTAAATCTCGTATCACTTGTACAAAATAATATAACCTTCATGGGGTTGTAACTAGTAAACACTTCGGAATAAACATCATCTCAGTCGTTAAATTCAAGGTGAAACAAAATATTTTTTAGCGCCATCTAATAATAAATTGGGAAGGACACCTGAAAGATACTGAATCTACGACGCTCCGGTTTATCTACTTGCTTCAAGTTAACCAAGCAATGAAATCAATTGAAATGTTATGAAGACTTGTTATATACCAAAGTTAATTGTACTCAAATTTAGACAAGAAAAGAAACTTCTATGGTTTAGTTTGATGAAATGAACGAACATCCACTTGGTGGTGCTGGGGTGTACATAACATTGAAACAGTTTTTATGGAAGTTCTAGAAATTCATAAGTAAACAAGTCAACTTTGCCATTTAAAACAATATTGTCAAAATTAAATTTTCAATTATAAAAATTTTGTTAAATACAGTATATTTCATATCTGCATACCTTTGCTTTAATTATAAAAAGCGATCGTGGAGCCGGTTTCATTTATTTATTGGCACAATTTTTCTCCATTACTAGGATAAATCACCGTTCAAACTTATGGAATTTAGTCTCGTATCTATATTTACACTATCTTTCTTCAGGGCAGAAAATATAAGGGGCAATATATGGTGACTATTTTTCTTTGATAAAAATAAAAAACAAACTGATAGCATCAATATGAACACAATATCAAATGTCTATATAGAAATATACATGCAGGAAAACTGATTGCCAGGATCAACACCAAAGTCTTCTATTAAAGATAACTTAATCTCTCTAAAATAAAGAAGATTTTTATCTGACATTATCATAATGACTAAAAATTTATATATTTTTTTGAAATCTTTGAGTTGACTTCCACAGTCACTAATTATTGTTTTCATTCAGTACAGTGTTTTAAGAAAACACGAAACGGTTGGGACCAAAATATTTCTTCGTGTTAAAATTTTTTTTGTCTTAAGCAGAACATACCCAAAAATTTATTCCCAGCAAAATAACATTCCTTAGAGTTCATAATATTAGATCCACTGTTTACATTTCGAATTATTATACTCGTACATTTTTAAATTACAAATTGATTTAAAATAAAATATTACGAACCAAATTCAATAAATTCAACACACAATTTAGATTTGAAAACACTCCTCACCAATGCCTAAAAATTGCCTATGATGTTGGTATTTCCAAGCACAGTTAACTTCCTTTCCCACGAGATACTTCGTCTCTAAGGAAAAATACCGTTAAGCGGTTTTTGTTCGTGTTAAAAAGAATAAAATGCATATAAATACATAGGAGATAATGGGAACCGCAGAATTAACTTATTTTGTATTAACCGGTTTTTTATGTTAAGCGATTTCGCGTTAATAGGTTTCAATGTACTTTTTAGTCATGGTAATAAAATACAGTAACTTAAAGAGTATTCTTTCCCATATACAGTGGAATCCGTTTAACACGAAACGGTCGGAACCTAAACATTTCTCAAGTCATATTAGACATACATTTTTTTAAAGAAAAAACCTTCTCGTCGACAGTTTATGCAATTTTTCATTCGAAAAAGCGAAATTTTTTTTGTTTTAACAGGAAAAATAAAGCATGGAAATGCCTATTCTTCAGTCGGGACTGTAATATTGATTTGCGTTAAGCAAGTTCGCGTTAAACAGATTCCACTGTATAATAAAAGCCCTTCCCAGAAGTGGTATTCGCTATGTACGATCCAGATAGAGGCAGTTTCCACTTTAGCACTTCAAGCACTTTCAAAATCAAATCAGGACACAGTTCCTTCTAAATATACATTGGAATTTTTGATTATCGTCACATAAAAAGCCAGTAACAACACTAGATCCGGATTCCGAAACTATTTACGCATATACACAAAATTGTTCAACTTAATAAATATTTATTTTTAAATAAAAATATCTAAGAGGAATTTTAGTGTTTTTAAATTTTACATTAGGCAGACGGTAAGCGCTCTTATTAAGTTTCTAAAAATATTCCACTAAGAAAATTAATCACAAATTATTACTGAAAAAAGTGTAAAAATGAGATCACAGAAAAAATTAGAAAAAAAAGGAACGTTATGACCAATCAGACCACAGTTAAGCAAAATTCTAAAATTTAAATATAAGTCAAATTAGTTGAGAGAACCATGGGAATATCGAGTCAAGAAGCCCAATAATTTACAGTAAGTAATTTAAATATTTTCTACAGAAATGTTATGTCTTAAATTGTCCCAATGGACGCGTTGTAAAATGCAGCTCAACAGCACAATAAACCATGTAAGTGTCAAAAAACCAATAGCATTGAACTAAAGAGCCCTTCAAAGTCCAAATGGCTCACATTAGTATCTACTGTAGACATGTTGAATAAAGACAAAAAACACTGTTTGTGTGTAAACATTTGCACAATATTTACTAAAAGTTTAAAAACACAAATAAACAGTGGAAGTAGCTTTATCTGTAAACAAAAGCATATTCATTTTCTTTTGCTTCTTTAAGAATTTAAGTTAATTTGTTCTCTTAACTTTTTTAACAAGACTGGAACCGGAATTTACATGTAAATGACCTCTCCCGCATTATACTTAAGATGACATGCATAAATTAATTTGGCAAGCTACGCAAAATATGACTGCAATAGCAATTTATTATGAAGACAGGTGAGTACACTCGATAACATTCATAAAAAAATGTTTTTAAAGATGCTTACACAGGTGCTACTTGTCAAAAAAAACATCATTGCGGTTTTGTGTACGAGTATGTATACCGGTAAAGCATCTGAAAATATGTATTAAATACGGTTAAAAGTTAAAAATAAATAAAATGTCATGATTTCTCATTTTTGGATACAACAACAAACTCGCAACAGTGATTCCTACAACATTATGGCACCATCATTTCCATAGCTTTCCAAAATCATACGGGATATACTAAGTAACGATTAGTGGAATAAAAAATATCGCAATGAGAGAACTTCCGTAAGGGAATAGTCCAAAAAGGGTCCCAAATCAATGCAAGATACTCTTAAGTCTATGACTTTAAATAATGTCACTTTTGTAAGGTTTTTGTTTAAATAAGCAAGTTCCCTAATTGTTTTAATTCTTCTACTATAAAAAATAATAAAATACCGGTAGCAGTCGATGTTATCGTTAAATTCATTAATGAAATAAGTTTAAGGGAATTCTAATCCAAATTAGATCCTTGATTCTTAACCAGATTGCATACAATTTAAAAGCCGGTTTTCAAAATAAAACCACATCTCAATCCGGTGCATACCGCAATGTACATCAACTGTTATACTAATAATTATTATAAAGTACATTATTTTATACCATAATAACAGTAATCACTATTTTTCATTGCATTATAAGCATCAGCCACATGCGTGTTCGACTGCTTCCAACTGGCTCATCACTACTGTATTTTAAGTGCAAGAACAAACTAGACCAATGCAGTGTAATCATCTAAATTGATGGAATAATAATAGATGCTTTATAATACATGTAACCTGCCCCACATTTATAAAGCCTGGGTTACAATTCCTATTTTCTGCTTTTAGCGGAAACCATCGGATGACCTCAATCTTGCATGCACACATGTCCAAAAACTGTACGTTCAAAATACCAAGTTGACATGTTTATCCAACAATTTAAGCATAATACAGTACATTTTAATAAAATAAGTCGATTTAGCTAAGTGATTTATTCCCGTAAGCGGCCAGTTTTTTATTATTAAAAACTTGACAGAGTGACTCAATTATAAGAAATGACGGATAAGTTAAACAGTAAAGCAGTATGTGATAGACATGCAAAATTGCAAAGGGATTCGAGGTTAACTGCTTATTTGTGTAATCCAAACTGATATTAATCGTTAGCATTCCCTGTTATTAATTCAAAGAAGTTGTTAATTTTTACTTGACATAATTAAATATGACAATTTAATGACTAAGCAGGCCTTATGACACACGGATATAACGGTTTATTATTTGCCACTGGTAGCATAGTTATTAAAATCTACTATTAAATTTAATCGGTTTAAAAAAAAAGTTTTAAGAAGTTAAATATCGACATGATTTTGTAGATTAATGTCACTCAGTCTGTATTCTCAACCCATTGAATAAAAGCCAATATTATAATTATAGTTTGTTTAAACAGCTTGAAATGACATGTAAAGATACAGAAAGTATATGAGTAATACTAAAGCACACTATAGCGAAAAAAGCTTAAAGACATTGAACAATTCAACTGAATTATTGAAACAATGTGAAAATTGTAATTTGGGTCCTTCTCTTGAAGTAACGAGGAAGAACCACAAGTTTGCGTTGTTAAGACGTAAGCAAGAAAGCAGTTTGTCGCTGAGCGTTAACCAAGAAGCGCTAAATAAGATTTTTCTCGTAACTTTAAAAAAAAACACAGGAAAATAAGTTATAATTACTAATTCTTACAAATTCATTTGATGAATTTATTTAAATGCAAGTTCTTCAACTCCCAATATTTCCCATAAGTTGACAGTTTTTATTTAATGTTGAAATACATCAACTACATAGTGTACCAAGCATCCCAGTCCATTGCCTAAAAATTCAGAACAGTCCTGTATTTTTAAAATCTTGAGTTTAAAACCTAAGACCATGGAAAATCAGTGGTCCATTCTTGATCCAGTAATATAAACAATGGTCCCATTTCTCCGTAAAGTATTATGTAAAATAAAAGGGTTCTCCAGTAAAATCATTAATATTTTTTTTAAAATGTTACAGTTTAAGTGTATAACATAGTTACAGGATAACTTTTTATAAGCTGTTTATTATTTCTGATTCGTTTTAATTTGCTCACAGATTCAGTGACTAAAATTTTAAATTTTGTGTGAAAACTGCTACTGTTGCATAATTCTTACAACATTTTTTATTAGCTCGGAATTACTAATGGTTTTCCTTTCACCATTCGAATGTTAATTCATCAGTTGGCTCCATGTGGTCGCCGATAAATTGACATTGAAGCTCGCTCTTCAAAACTATTTATCGCCGAAGCAATGTGGCAGATACAGTATAAACCCAGAGTACCATTGTAAGGTACGGGATAAACATAAAACGCAAACGGATGTTAAGTATAAAACATCCAGGAGATGATCGAAAACCAAAAATAGCTAGCAATACTGTTTTCGATGAAGTTTTAAACATACGATAAGCCACATTCCATCAGCAATGATATAATTGCCATGCCGGGTTGGGTCTGGATGGGAAACTGGTGTTAAGAGTCTATGGTTTGCCCTTGAACGACATTTTCGCGACGGGGCGACACTTGTTATTTGCACCAAAATGAGGTTATCGACATTCAAAAACCCTACCCACAATGCTTAGTTAAATCCTTATCGTTGTAAATAGCTTTTTAAGTGTGAAAAGAAAACCAATAAAATGATTCCACAATCATCGCCTGACATTTTCACAGCAATACTAATGAATTGCAAATCCGACGTCAATGCAAAATTTAATTAAAAAAATAAATATAATCAAACACTAAAGTACTTTACTGATCTTGAATTATACTTCAAAAACTTTTATGACATTTATATTATATTTAGACAAAACATGACCGTTGAATGCGCAACAATGCAACATTCTAAAATCAACAATTCTGTCACACGGATTTTGATTTATTAAGCATGGTTGAATATTAGTTAAGTGGTTCCAAACATTACATGTTCGTATTCACATATACGTAAACAATAATATAATTATTCAGTGTTTCTGAGTATAATATGTATAGCATACCGTTTCTCAAAAAGACCTGTAATGCTCAATGGCTTCTGCCTGTATTTTAATAAGTGTCAGTACCTATTAACACAGGTCATTTACGACTTAAAGAAATAACTTAGTCAGCATAAATTTACTTCTACTTCCCAAACTTTTAATTTTCAAAATTTAATGGCTGAGATTAAAAAGGAATCAAAATATGCAGGATTAATAATTTAAGTTAGTTTAGATTGTGGTATGGCAATGTGTTGACAACTGAGAAATGTTCAATAGTTTTGAAATCTCTTCCCAATACAGCACAGATCTGATAGTCACTAATCATTTAATAATCAAACTCTTAATTAATCCGCTAATTGCAAGGATATTAAATTAAAGCTATTTAAAGGAAATTAAATTAAATGTCAATTAGAGAAACAATTTTACGAGTAGGATACTTTCAAGGAAGTATGTCAAATTCTTTCAAATTAAAAACTGTAACATTAACTTAAATACAATTTTAATATCACAATGAAAGTTTTTAATGTAATTTTAATTATCTTTTTTAGGTTGGTTATTAAAGTTTTAGAAATAACCTATTAGAATCAATTACGTAGCACGTAAAACATAGCATTTTTAATAACATTATCTTCTTAATCCAGCATATCACTTAAGTAATCGAGAACCATTAAATAATTTACATTTTGCATTAAAATTTAATCAAAAAAATGTTAATTTCACATTTAGTTATTCTTAATCTGCCGAAAATCAGCTTGAGAATTAACCAAAATTCTGAAATATTACTCAAGTACTGTATTATACAGTAATATTAAGGTGTTGTTTACACAGAAACAAAACTTTCTACATTAAATTGATATCTAACAGTTTTTACCCCATTATTTTCATTTATGAATGATTATTTTAATGATATATAATGAAAGCTAAACTTTGTATCTAAGAAATTATAAACCAGTTTTTAACTAAACTCAGTGACTGAAAAAATCAACCTGACATTTACCTCAAAATGTTTTTCTATCATATGCAATACTAATGGCGTCTATAACGTTTAATATACAATATTTTTAATCAATGACGTTGCGTCATATACCATCAAATATCGGTTTCAATGAATTTTAATAGTACTGTGGAATACTTTTGAAAATAATTTAAATACTTAATTATACGTCTCGTAAACTCTACAGTCAATTTCAAGACATAAAAATATTTTAATGTTAAGGTATAGTCAAATTTGAGTCGAATAAAAAGATGAATTACTGTGGGTGCCCGACGTAATAGAGCATACGCCCCTTCCCATTAAAATAAGCAATAAAAAGATATAAAACAACTGCTGATCGTTACGAAGTAAACAATTTTTAAAGGTCACCGTGACATATCCAAGGCTTTTCTACACAGAATTTATTTTTTCTCAACAATTTTCTCACTTAAAATAGTACTGTATAATTGATAGGTTTATACTGAATGTCAGACATAAGTGTTACACAAATGATTAATCACTATAAAATTTAAATTCCCTACCATTTTAATGGATAATGAGAATAGCCATTTTATATGAAAATAATTAAATACTAATAATAGTGTTAATTTGTTAGTATAGGTGTTTCTTTAAAGTTAAAAAAAAATCGTAAACCTTGTAAAAATTTAATAAACTTGTTTTTTTAAAGTGCTAAATCTTTTGTACAGATTATAAGTTCCACTTAATATTAATTAGAGAAGTCGTAAAATGACAACATGTGACCATGGTGTGAAAACTCACTCATATGCAATTTACTTTAATTATTTCACAAAACTAGTTAATATTTATAAAACCTTTAAATGTCACCGACTGATTACGAATTAATGACGTTAGAAACAGTGTATAATAACAAATTATGCATTAATTAACTACTGTATAATAATTAATGAATGTCAGTTAAAGTTTATGTTATATTAAATGGTAATTTAAACAACTCAATTACCATTCATAAATTATAATCACTACGAATAATCATACTCGTAGATACAAGAGATTAAACTGTTGCAAAGTTGTATTGCAAACTGAAAATAACGCTTTTATCTTGTAATGGTTAATAGGTCATTTCACAGCGTTTATGAATTTCTTCTTTTCATTGATCAAACGGCGAAAATGTTTGCAATTTACAATCATACACCTGTCAAAAATTTAGGACACATTTTAACGACAAACACAGTACGGAAGCCAAATATTCGATTACCTTTGTTTATTCAACCAAACAAAACGCCCTTCCAAACCCCCATCCCACATTTGCTTCTTAAAAAAAGCCAAAGGTTGAACATTTTCTTAAAATAATAAAATCCACTAAAAAAATCTCATTGCAAGGAATCTCTGGATGATTTCCAGCGTTTATATAAAAAAAAAACCGTTTATACTTCTGGAACAGGCTTTCACGTGATTCCCTCATGCAATCTGCATACAAACCCGTCCCACTTTTGTTAAAACATTTCTAGAATTTTCCTAAATTCAAATCTGGAACTAGACTAAGTACTGTAAATTATTTTTCCATTACATTTAATCGTGTATTTAAATAACGACACAACTTGGCGAACTTTTCCATTTATACCATTCCAAATTGCCATTTTCTTCAATAACAGAGTAGTGGTAATAATAGGACTCAGTAAATAATTGACAAGCAATGTAAAGTTTTAAACCTCCAAATTAAGTTCTAGCAGTTCATTTTACTTAATAACTCATTTTACTTAATGGGCATGAGGATATGAAAACGTTTAGATTCACTACCGGTATTAAACAAGTATAGAAACTGTAATAATACATCAAATTAATTCTTAAATAATATTTCAATAATATTAAATCAAATATAATTATTATATTTTCGAGTCATTCACATTGTAATCGGAAATGAAAATACTGCAAAAGAGTTCAATCATCATTCTTCAAAGCAGTAAAATATTACGTTACGAGATCTGATGAAACTTTTAATCTAGATTTGTGTTTTTAACTGCTTTAAAAATTTATAACAACAATAGTTTGTATAGCCCCTTCGTTGTTTTTTTTACAAACTTTACAACTGTACAATTTTAAAGACCAATAGAAAAGTACAGTACATTTGCTAAAGCAAATTCTGGAACACTTTTAACTATAATACTAATAAAAATGAATATTAACTAGTAAGATTGCTGCTCTGCCATTTAAACAAGATACTGTAAGTTTGAAATTACACCAAAAACCTAGAATAAAATGTTGACAGTGCTGACTCTTTTGTTAAATAACATTTCAACTTTGGTTCCAAGTTTTCAAGGGAAAAAACACCAAAATTCAAGGACGACGTCTTTTAAAATGAATATTCGACACAACGAAGTTATAAATACGTGACCGGATGACATTATAGCAGAAAATAAAAACAATAATAATAGTAAGTTATAAAATAAATGAAGTTCTAATAGTATATTAAAATGGGAGGAGGAGAACGAAGTCGAAACTCGTGTTCAGTACGTGAACCTCAAACCGAGGCGACATTTCGTCCAGCCAAAACACATCAGACCACCTCGTTTACGAATTTTTTAGCCAATGTTATGTCAGCAGTAGTTGACTTTGATAAAACTATCTGCCGTCAGCAACACTCTATTAAATTGTAATATACTATTAAACATTCACCTTTACTTCCAAAGTGTCATCTAACGCCTCCCATTTAAGATTATGGAAGCAATTCTTTTGGCTTATGATCAAACCACCAATTTTCCATCTTAAGACTCTGTACACCCATGTCATACGGTGCATTTTCCCTTATTTATAGCCTCTTCGGAACTAAAGGTAAAAAAAATATACAGTAATTCCATTGTAGTTTGTAGGTGACTTTCACAACCCCAAAGTCAATTGAAACCATAAATTTTTGAAGACGTGTCTTCTTCCCCTTCCTAAGTTTTAATAATTAAATAATCCTAATGACCTACATTTGCAAACAAGACATTACTAAGTTACATAAGGCCATTATTACACTACATTTCCCATGGCAACAAACAGGTTTGCTATTTGAGTAACTCGAGTTGTTTTCCATCCACTTGCAATTACGGTATCTTGATCAAAGATCTTCACGCAAGGATTTGTAACAGAATTAAAAGAAACTGAATCTACAACAATTCACATTTCCAGACTGATATTTGTCGGGAAATAGATATTACATAAGATTTATACATTTCAATAATGGAGTACTCGTTAGTTTATGACATAAGTACAGGTACTTGTATAGTAAAAACTTGGCTCAAAATGCTAATTTCTTTTGCACAACGATAACGTCAAGAATTAATGCCAGACTGTATACATAAACTAACAAATAATGATTCAAGTAGTTATTATTTACTTACAGTAATTGTCGACATCTTAACCTTTCTGTTTAGATTTTTCAGTAAAGAAGAACTGCCATTTTGTGCTCTTGAATGTAGAATAATCTAGTTGAATACAATCAGACGTCGCCCCATTATTTAACCTGTTGACATTAAATTATGTACAAATGCATTAATTCTGTGAGAACTTCTTTAAAAGAGTTGTTGAACTCCATACAGTAGATCTATTTTTTATTACTCAAAAGTGTATTAGATGATTATAATATAGCCGTCATAAATCACACCATTTTATGACCACCACACGCTGTCTTCCAATAAAAAAGCGATTTACAGTATAAAGTTTTTCCATGCCGGATACTATAACATGAATTCAGATCATAAAGGATAACGAAATAATTTACTAATACCTTAATTCACGGCCGCGGTCACTACATTTCTGTATATTGGTATCACTAAAGCAATTCTATTGGTTCCAACTGCCGATTTTGAGACTGATATAAGAGTTGTTTACTGGTGTTGTCGAGCGGATACCCAATGGATGGTGTACCAAGCCTATAGATGAATAATAAAAAACACTGACCGAACATTAAAAGATGTACTGCAAAATAGACGTTGAACCACTAATAAGTTACTTTAGAATGTCAAGATGCTAATAAACACACTAAAACTTATAAATACCGGTAATAAAAGCTAAAAGCCCATATAGCGCCCGTTAACTAATGAAGTCCGTTAGTCAGTTGATGAAAACCCGCCACTTTACGTCGTTTACGTGTTCAAAAAATAACCGCCACAAATTCGTCGGGGAAAAACCACCGCCGAACATTTCACCGCTTCTAAAATTCGCCACTAAGCAATTCATCGTTAAACAAATTGCCCAAAGTATTTAGTATAATTTACTCGTTAGGTTACAAATCAATAACCACACACAATTAGTTAGGTAATAAACTATAAGTATATATTCAGTTATAAACTATGTGATGATGAATAATATTGTCAGTAAAGTTTCCCCTCTAAATTGTTGGCTTTGAATTCTCCATGAACATCCACTTTATGTATCAATCCGCTATCAGAGACCCCCATTTTTTGGTGTATTCGTTCTGTACATTTCCTACATGCTCACTCATTAACCCATATGGATTTATAAAATAATGGAAATGAAATACGGTAACACGGGATAATTCAAGACTGGTCTATTATTTTATTTCTTTAATTTAGTATGGTGATCTCTAAAGAGTTTAAATGAGCTGTATAAGTCTGGTGAGAGAGACTGAAAGAACAAGTTTACATTGAATTGTACTGTACAGGTTTGTTTCTAAGAGTTTATTTTATTGTTACAAATTTTAAATGTACTGTAATTTTATTTAGGCGAAAATACGAGTAGTAATAAGTATTGTATAACTGAGACAGACCTTGAAATCGGTTCCATCCATGAAATCACTGAAAGTTTGTTCTTCCTTATTGCCATCCCTGTGCATTTTGATGCTACTGTAATATGGTAATGTTAAAAATGCAGACTTACCGAAAGTTAAGATTTAAATTTAGATCATGTACAAGTTTTTTTTATTGATCTATAGTTTCAAAACCTTGGACGAGTCCCAATTTTGGTTTATCAGTGTTATTGTCAAATGTAAATTACAATAACTTACCATTATAAAGAATGACGTCTTCGTTCGAAAATCGATTCAACCATAGTGTAAGTAAGGTGTACAAATAATTTGACGTACAATTGATTTTTTTTAAAGAAAACTTCATTTAATTTACACAAACATACTAAATTTAGCTTCGATAAAAGTAAACGCACAATATAATATCGCTGTATAAAATCGTCAACGATGCTATTTTTCAGTTACATATTTTTAGTATGAGGTTAAAAGCATCGCTATTTAGTGAGATATTTACAAAAAAAAACTTCAGTTATTTGCTCACATATAGTATTTTCTTTTAGGCGATCGAGAAGACCAAATGAAACCAACAAGACAAAAAAAAAATGATTAAACTTCTTTACACAGCATAAATGAACACAAGTTATGCAACGATGGTCTAATCAACATTTGAAATTGTAAGTTAGTGACACCCTATCTGCATCAAATATAATTTCATTGATACATAGGATTTATAACGTTGAATTTAACTTGTCGTTTAAACCTTCGTTACATTACTTCGTTTAATTAGAGCAATCCACTGTAAATTCGAAGAAGCAAAATACCACAGGAGAATAAAAGTTTGCAGAGTTAATTTCGTATTTACATCAATAAAACTCAACAATTATACAATCATAAATACATACAAACTACAAATAACCGGTGCTGAATATTTGCCAAAACTATCACTTTTCTTTTGACATATTTACGGCAAAAAAGTAAAATGAATTAAAACTACAAAAGTTAATACAAATCTGAATCCTTTTTGTAGGCGTTCAGTTTATAATTAAGTGACCGATTATCTCAGCCTAAAATATCAATTTAACTAATCTCTCACTTTGTTTTTCATTATATAGTACTAGTAAGTGATCTGAGACCGATTTCTTTTACAACCTAACTTTTGTATAGCTTTTTCTGAAAGTCAAAATTATTATCAAATCACAGACGTTTCATTTGCAAACACGAGAGTATAAACTAAAGACTAACAGAAAAAGTCGATGTACGAGTCAAATATAATGATCACAAACTTACTGTACTAAATTTTACTTAATAAAAAGCCATTTTTTATTTATGTAGGAGTTTAATTTTCTGAATGTTAATTTTTTAATACTAAAACAGTTCATCAAAAAGCAATTTCAGTAGCCATCAAAACAACAAACTTTGTTTTTTCAGGTAAAATTAGTTATAAACGTCAACTGTATATCCCTTCCAGTAATTATGGTATTAATTTAAATAAAAAGTACAGATCATTATACCGGTACTAAAATATACCATTAACCCGCAATAACAGCTCCCCAATTCGTAATTGCCCACAATTTATTAAATATTTTATATAAAAACAAATATTTTAAATAGTTGCCATTTTACCAATTATAGGGACCAGTACCACCTCTCCCATCCCCTAACAATACATTTTATTATTTGTGTAACTAAATTTAATCTGTATAGAATTTATGTCAGTACACAAAAAGTAGGAACAGTAATTAACAATATTATACACAACTCTCGATATAAAAAGATTGGGCTTTTCATTTTAAAATATTTCCATCCGTATATGTCAAACATCATTTAAAAAAATAATCTTTCCCAACATTTCATCTGCTATTTCGCATCCCTTACTATCTATTTCACTCCAAACTTTCGACAAAAAAGCACTTATCAAAATTAGTTCAATTTCTGGCATTATAATTTTGGCTTTTTTGTGCTAAAACAATGCATCATTTAGCTTCTAAATTATTAAATCATCTAAGCACACGTAGTAATGTTGATCACTTATTTAAATATAAAATCCTCAGCTAACTGATAACATATGGTTTTTTAAATCTTTCTACAGTATTAACTGCATCAATTTACTTGTACAAAGTCAGCTGTTAAAATATTGTCCATAGTACTACTACAATTACATTTTAACGCTTTGGAAGACCATGGACATTCTTACTTATAAATTACAAAGGAGAGAAGACAAAAAACCTATTAGTTAGCTTTGAGATTGTTTGAAGTATTAAATTGTATCAAATAAAAATTTTATAAGTTGTAAATATAAAGGTTGTTACAAGTATAGTGGCCGATAACAGTGATTTTACAGTTTCGTGAAAATCGTAGAGCGTATAACCAGTTAATCCTTGAGATTCGTCAAATAATTGTTCTTCTCAAATTCAACAATAAATTTTTGACCATTTTAAAGAGGCAATAATGTCATTTTCTATTTTTGTAGTCTTAAACTTACCGAAACTGAGTTTTGTTTACATGGACCGAGTTCAAATGGACCATTTGAAAGCCACCATACGAGATGGATTGACTAGTTTCATGCTCACAACAACAAAAAGGACTTGGCAGACTCCTTAAACGACGTCCAGGACTGAGGGAGAAAAAGGGTCTGAGCGTCTTCTATGAACATGGACAGGTTGTGTATCAACTATTTGATAAAAGTTCGTCATTGGCTGGGCCACTGGGTTGCGACGTGGTGACTTTGAACGTAAACCAAGATTCGTATCCCAAATACTGTGTTCCACGTGGCTTCACTCACAACTCTGCCTAAAATTAAAAACCAAAATAAGACATTAGATATAACGAATTACTGTTTTTCTTCACAGTAAGCTTAGATGCATTCTAAAATTAACTTTTGGGGCGGGGAACAGCGAATTTTAAAGCTTCAAACAGGATAAACAATTTGCAACAAACGCAGCACTGAAATTAATAGTCACTCTAAATATAGAAAAAATATAAATAGCACTTGATATTACATATAATGCCTTTATTAAATGATAAAGATTTTCTTAATAATTTTTGCAATGATTCATACTGCACTACAAAAAAATAAGCTTTACAAATTACAAATTTAAATCACCATTTCTATTGTTGTAGTAATTAAATTTAACTATGCATAATAATATGCATTATATTCTATTTTACAGATGTAATATTTCATATTGAAATTTTTGACAGTTTTAATTAATTCAATGTTACTTTTATTATTTATTAAAGCTAAAAATGAGAGAAATTAACGACCTTCCCATCCAAAATGTGTTATGGAGAGCTTCAATTGCTAAGTTAAACCAGAGATTATACAGTATCTCTGTAAGAAATTAAATAATTACAGTACTATAGAACTTTTTAAAAACTTAATAGGAAGTTTCTGTTGATGACATTGGATTTATTTTAAGTTTTTCTAACTGGATACTGCTGGTTACTATCAAGGTGATGTTCAGATGGATAATGAGTTGGGTAACTTAGCTAATAATTTCGGCAGATTTTATACACCTACAGGACCCATTATTACTTATTTTATAAGGGGGTTTTTATTTTAAACTTTAAATACAACGACCTCGCAACGTCTGCACCCTTGAAGAGCACGCACACACACTGTGCATGTGCTAAACGTATGTGCATTCAATCATTTTCATCACAGTATGTGGGTTATTTTTAAAATAGCGCAAGGACAACTTTTTTTAAGTTGTTAAGAGAGAAAACTAGTCGTTGCCTAATCTTGTTTTAAGTTTTTTTAACGGTTAGAATGAACTCGTATTTCCGTATTCGACCATCACTGACAGGTCAAAACCAAAAATCGGCTAGGGCAAATTGTCAAATGATAATCAGCCCAAAGTGCAAAACCTTTTTACGTTCAACAGTTTAGATTTCAAAAATCTTCCATAATCGATTGATGTCAAGTCAATACAAACTCATGTCAACACCTAAATTAATCGCTTTACATTAATTTTTAGCCTGGAAAATTTCGCTACCTCACACAGAGCTAGTCACCAATTCAAGGCAATTTGTAATGCATCTTTTCTAGACAAGTAATTAAATTTAAATAACTACTTTCATCAAATGAATATTAACATAACGTTATCATGCAAATGAATCGTTAAGGTAATCAAATTAACTTGTAGAAAATAAACTGCTTAATCAATTATTACATCTGATGCTTAACAGTTAAACAAGTAGCGAATGCCAAATCAGTTGTTAAAAATAGTAATGTAGTAATCAATAAACTAATTTATGGTAGAACAGGTCATCGCTCGAAATCTGATAACAGCAAAACAAGATGTTAAAATGATTATACAGTATGCTATGCCACGCAGCAAAATTATGCTATTAATTTGCATTTACACTTATAAAATGTAGGTGCATAGCGCGTTATTGCATTTATGAAAGGAAAAAGTGAATGATTTTAAGTAAAGTGGTCATGTCTGCAAGGGGAACCCCTAAAACCGCACTTAGTTATAAAAATGTTTTTCTAAGAAGATTTTACTGGTTGCCATGCCCACCAATTGTTCTTTTCTGCCTCAGTTTAACGGTTTCCCATTATGTTTTCTTTTAACCAATTTTGACAAACAAAAATAAAGCAACCTAACATCAATTTTAATAGTGAAATTGTCCTCACCATTTTATAAAATTAAATTCAATTGTATTACGTTGCCCCAAT
This sequence comes from Helicorthomorpha holstii, assembly GCA_013389785.1. Lineage (NCBI taxonomy): Eukaryota > Metazoa > Arthropoda > Diplopoda > Polydesmida > Paradoxosomatidae > Helicorthomorpha > Helicorthomorpha holstii. The sequence continues at coordinate 21,312,450 of JAAFCF010006680.1, forward strand.
GAGCATCACTGTACTGCTGTACAAGTGGTGCAATTATTTGGTCAATGTCAATCTCGTTAGACTGTGGCACTCCCACTATTAAATGATTTACTGTCAAATTAAATCCTTCAATTTCATTGTCAGTTCAAAGATTAATATAAGCTACAGTATTCGATAAGGAACACTGTATATCGGTGCCAAATCAGCCACACACTGAAAATTAGTGTCAATTGAACAGCTCTTAATTTATAAAAAAAAAAAAAGTCAAAGCCAAATAAATTAATACAGACTCTTCACAAATTCGTGAACAAGGTATTAACAAAAATTTCTATAATTTAATATTATGTGTGCCATTTAGCAGACCACGAGTGTTCTATAAACTAATGAAAGAATGAATAACTTAATTATAAAGATAGTCCTGTATTTCTACCGTTTATTTATGCCAAAATTTTGCATGCTAATGACACAATTGGGCATTCTAAATACAGTAGCTGAACTAAAAAAACAATTTATTGCTAACAAGATAAGCCTGATGACGTCAAACAAGTTAAAACTGCAATTACGGAAAATAACTACGTGAACGATAACTTATTTAAAATTAAAATCTGGCATTTCTTATTTAATAAAATGTCTAGAGTTATGGTCCAGTGACCCTAGACCAGTGATTCCCAACCTTTTTCATGCCATGCCCCACCTCAGCCTCTCTAAAGTTGCCATGTCCCCCCCCCCCCCCATTCCACCAATTACGTAATTTTTACAAATTGAAATGTTTTCTTAAGAAATAAATAATAGATTTAAGGAAAAATTCATTATACATTTATTGGTAAAACACTGAGCTAAAATTAATACTATTGTTTTTAGTTTGTGAACCGTTTGTCCGATTTGAATGATGATGTACTCCAAATTTATGATTTTTAACTCCGCACAACTTTACAATTGACGAAATTGGAGTATCTGTTTTCATTTAAAAAATAAAGTTCAAAAATGGCGTAAATAACAGATTCACCAAAACATAATGATCACCATTAGATGGAGACCCACATACTTCCTATTTAGTTATATTAGCCATTTTTTAAAATTTTACTTATTTAAAAAGTTAAGAGGGGGAGACAGACTTTTTGACCACATTATGTTATTTAGGAGTCATGTAAATGTAATCCAGCGGTTCCCAACCTTTTTTAAACTGCGGAGCACTATTATGAGAAAAAAAACCTCGTGGAGCACCTTCAATTAACACTAACCCTACCAACATTTGATGAATACAGTACCTTTTCCTACCATAGCAGGTCAAATGACCTACGTACCCAATATAAAGCTACTCTCATTTTTTCTTACAAATTTGTTAAACCCATCATTTTTTTGAAATTTCTGGATATTCTTGTTAAATAGACATCAAACATTTATTTGGATTCATTTCAAAGTTCAACTTAAAGTTATTATATTCAATTTAACTAAACTTTTCAGGAGCACTAGTGCTCCGCACTTATATTTATTTTAAGCTACACTAAAACTTTGGAAAAGCCCCACTTGAAATTGCCCCCTAAATTATCAAATTGCCCCCCTGTGGGGCGTACGCCCCACGTTGGGAATCATGGCCCTAGACTATACTTCAATAATTCATACTGTACTCTATAACAATAATTAATATCCTGTAAACAAATATTTCACAAAACTATTTTTTTTCCATCACTGGGCTCTGAGCTAAGAATTTATTTCCTCAAATTTCCAGCTGTGCTTCAGTGATACTGTAGACGCCTTCAGCAAAACACAGACGTGAACAGAATTTTATTCTAATTTTAAATTTTCAAGGCCTTTGCATACTTTTAATCATAATAAATTAGCTATACTGTACACCTGTGATGGACACTACCTACACTTTACATACTATACGTTCGATGACCCAATCCATTTCTGCTTATTGTTTCCTGTTTATCTACAGTACGATGCAAGAATTATTACAGTTAAAATTACATCATCTCATTCTAAAAAATTATAACAAAAGTACAACTAAGCGTGTGCGTTTCCCATTTTAACAAGCTAAAAATTGAAACTTGACGTCGTAGTGACGTCTTGTGTCTTTATCTGTTTTCCTCTATCCTTTCCAGTGATTCACCGAGTTCTTCCACTGAAAGTTTAAAAATGTAATGAATCGACAGAAAACTAACCAAAAACGGATACAGATATCGTCCATATGTAATGTAAGCTTCATAAGTTTATCAACAGCGTAAAGGATAATATTTGGGAATTACTGTAAACTGGTTCCTGTCAGCTTTGGAAACTAAAATTTCGCCACAATAAGGAAAACCCATTGCTTTTTTAATATAATATGACGCCATCTAGAAAAATTACTCTTAAATTGACCAAATCTTTTAAATTTCATGACAAATACAGTACAAACACATAATTTGTCCATTTCTCAATTTTCAACTGCTCCAGTTTAGATAAAAAAACTAAATTAAACAATTCAAACAAGATAATAAATCTTAAAACCGATTTCATATAACCGGTAGTAAGTTTCTTAAATTTTGACAAAACTCATTTCAAAAGTTCTTTTTAAACAAACAAGAGTATTCAGTTTCTTAAAAGTTTATATGCACTTGGATATGCATATTTATCAAAATGGAATTTCCTTCTTAAATGTTTTTTCTAATATACAGTAACAATATTTTTCATTAAAAATTGCATTTCACAACAAAACAGGTTTAAAAATGCAATGGGCGTCGTCCATCTTGTATGTTTTAAAATTATTAATTCAAAAATCATTTATAAAAGTTGCTTCTATCACAACATGTTACATTTTCTTTTGCATTTTAATGTAAAGCAGGTGGTAGATTTCAAAGCCAAAAAAAAATGTTTTTAATCCATTTTAACATAATATTCAACATCTGATAATAAGCTTAGGGTCTTGACCCTACGTTAAGTTTACTTAAGTTTAAAGATTTTGGTATCCATTCACACCAATGCAACTTTCCATCACTTGACTTTAATCCAATTACAGAGCAGTATTCACAATGCAACAATTTTATAATCGCCATTCTCGAAAGATAATAAAGCTTCATGACTTTTTTTTTGTATTAAAGAACAATGACGACCATCTATTTTTATACATATAAAAAAGTCATTTGAAATATAAAAGGTTACATTCTTGCTTTGCACTTTTGTAACTTAACCCAGACGTCCAAATGAATAAGCAGACAATTCCCCCTAATCGAGCTTAAAATAAATATCAGATTAATTAACATACAACACATACTATAGTAATCGTATTTAAAAATAAGTAACCGTCGACAAATGAAATATGCTATATCTACCAATGAAAACGTCTGTTACTTTAACTGTCTAAAAATATCTACTGTAGACACTAATAGGAGCACCATACAGTAACAACAAACCTAGTTCCGTTTTAAACTTTAATACAAATGGAAAAAAATTACTACACAATTTGAATCATATCACGTTTATTAATACGTGCGTCGATATCATTTAAAAGGCAATTGGCCACATTACTATTCAATTCAAGAACAGGTAAAAAAATAAAATGCTGACATTGCAGGGTTCTGAAATGCTCACAGTTATTAAAATACTGTATAACATTTAAATTTTAAAACACCACAAAAAAACAACCTAGTTGAATAATGCCGAAATTTAAACAGAGTTCTAAAACATAATAAGTGCATTTACATTGTCTCCCAAAAAACATGTTAAGTTAAAAGTAATCTATTAAAACATCAAATATCTGATCTTAGTCGTAAAAGAGTTCCAAAGAGAACACTTCAAGAGTGCTGTACTACTGCAACACTTTCATGTTTTCCTAAAAATAGCTTATAAAAAAGTCAATCAATTTAAATCACACACGTAACGTGACCACAGCGTTTATGCAATTATCATACTAAAAATACTTAATGCAGTAGACAGTTAAACCAATAAAATTATGCAGCAAAATCATTCATGGAAAAAGATAACCAAATCCATACTCAGCTAATCACATACTGTACATATTCGTTTAATTTAGAATGATAAATTCCCTTTAAAGTATAGTATGAAATTTCCAAAATTCTGATAATAAACAGCACACAGTACTTGCCAATAAAATAGCCACTGTATTATAGCAATCGACGTTGTCATAATTATATCGCTCAATTAACCACTATTAGACTTTGCCCTTTATTACATCAACTATCTCATCTTGCAAATTGATTAATTTGCACGTCTAACCCTTTAACGAAGAAATCAATAAGTTGCGTCATAGAGAAAATCGAAATTTCAGAAAGATTTCCTTAAATTTTATGTGCTCGACTGTGTGCAAATGACTTCAGACTTGTGCACTTATTCCATCGTTCAAGTATCACTTGAACATCGTCTTCTACCAATAAATAATTCAGATAAAAGAAATGAAACTGAATTAAAATCAATCTTCATACTAACGACTGTCTGTGTTAAGAAGAGCAACCGCAATTGCAGTCCAATAATCTAAATACAAATTAATGCGCATTGAAAAGCGTTAAAACAAACATGAATATTGTTGACATTCAGAGCATACAAAACAAATTACCATAGTATTTACTTACAAGAAAGCCAAGAAAAATTCTTTGTAACTGAATACGATGTCTATTGATACTGATTTACATGAAGCTAATTAATTTATTAAACAACTGACATGCACAGAGTACATGCTCTGTAAATGATTATAGGTAAACAAATATGGTTTCCAAACTTGTACATTTTTAACTCTTTCCAGTATTCACAAAACTCAGACTCAGTTGTGCTTTACAGTTGGTGCAAAAGAAACCATAAATGAAACGTCAAGATACACAGTAAAAACTATACTAATTAAATTTTCAAGTTAATGTCGAAACACTATAAACGTGAAGTCGTAACTTACACAAATAATTCATACTGCATTAATGCAATCGAACTACCAAAATACCCCAATGACATTAAGCAATATCAATGAAACGGATACAGATAAATTTCGAATCATTATTAATCGTTTAAAATCGTTAGGATTTGAAAATTGACAAGCTAAATCACACACAGTACTAAATATAACTGTTTGCAACTGACATTCGACCCTGAACCAAAATAAAAACTGTTTACTTTATATTACGAAATTGCATTTGCAAATCGGTGTGTGATTTCGGCTTTGATTTATTAGCCTTGAACCTGTGAAATAATTATGTTGAAATGATATTTAGTGATTTTGATAGTAATATTGCCTACTAGTTTAAGCTTACTGTATGTCCACACCCAAAGACCCCCTTTTACTCTTCAATATTCCAACCAATAGCAATTTGTTCAAAAAGAAAAAAAAAAGTTTGTTAAACTCGTTAAACAAGATTTTGTAAAGATGTTACTTTTTGAACAACAAAAACAGAAGAAAAAAAAAAGCCAACGACAATTTTATCACCCACAAACTTGTTAAGACTGTCCGTTTGAATAGGGGCACCGCAATCACTCGCCTATCACGTGAACACTTTAGTTTAACGATACAAAATGGATGCTACAATTTTAAACAGTTACACGTGGATCATTGAAGAAAAGTAATTACCCCACAAAAATAATTACAACTGTACTACAATTGTTTTTTTCTTGCCAATAAAGCTGCAAGTACAGCATGTAAACAAGCAAGCGCAGTTTCAATTTGAAAGCCGAATAAACTAATTATTGACAGTAACGAGTACAGTAATTACAAATTAACAAACAAACCAGAATCACAAAAAAGTTCCAACATATTTCATTGGTTATTTTGATGCGCATTAATCGTTTCAAGACGTTTCGTAGTACGGTACAAAAGATGCTCTATTTATGTATTTCATCAAATATTTCATCTCCAATTACCATGTCTCGATCGCTGTCTTTACTTACGATATTTATATTTTAAAATACCTTAAGCAACATTTACGGTTGGCAAACTAAAAAGAAATTGCTGGTATAACTCGTTTAATATTCATTTCCGTCAATTGAAAACGCATTCATGCTCTTATTTGAATTTGCATACCAGTTGCGTCAATGGAAAGTTTATGCTACTTAAGTATATGCAAATTTCATTTATTTTTTGACAGTACTTTTACATTTAAGTTCTATGCTCAATATTAAAAGAAATATACAGTATTAATAGCTACTGCTCATCATAAAATTCTATCAACTATTTTAAAAAACTAATTAATTTGTTAAGATGCTGTATAGAATAACAAAAAATTGGAGCAAAATGTCAACATACTGTAATTTACTGGTATTAAATTTATCATGGGCTTTATCAAAAATAAAAAAAACTAACATCGAGTTCCACACAGTAGTTGATAATCTATAGAAAGATATTAAGTAAACATTTTTTTCTTCCTTGCCAACTTTGGTTACTTTTGGATGCACATTTTTTACGAGTAATTAATAAAAACGAAAACAATTTCTCAACGCAATGTTTTTACCACTATATCTTTCAACATGAAAAATTCCAAAATACAGTATAAAAATAGTACAAATAGTATTCAAATACGTGCAGTAACAACTTCACAGTGATATTGGATTCTGTTACAGAGCCAATATAGACACTGTATTAAGACACTAATACTGTAAAGTATTTTTAAAGATAAAAATAAATTTTATAAGTGACACTGTGATAACGGTCTCTGATGCGTAATGTTTACAACAAACGCGCATTTAAATATACGCTTTCATCACTAGACATTAAACAAATTTCGCAATGTCTGTCTTCATCACCACAAAAATGCAAATAAAAGTAGTAAACAGTCTACCATAACTTTATAAGCCATTTAAAATATTGGTGTAAATGTTATCGACAGTTGTTAAAGCGTAAAAAAAGAAACAGAATCTAATGACAATACAGCTTCTGATAACGTCATTTTCTACCTTAGTGCGTCACTGCAAGGTTAGCTACATAGAAATATTGACGCCAAATCTATCTAAAATTTTGCAGCTTTAAAAATATGTGGTTTCGCCTTTCATGAAGGCCGCCAGACTGCAAAATTTTAATTTTATGGAGGCCATTATAAAAAAGACAGAATTGGGTGTTCTTACCTAACTACCAAGCTTATTAAAATTATTGTGACAAATATATTTTCTTACCGTCACCAGTATGGAGCATCGTTGATGAGGTGGTTCCAGCTTGCAAATTCTGTCCATGTATCCATATGAGCTGTTACAGCGTCTGCGAATTTTGGCATTACTGCTATTGATTCTCCATTTTTTCCAATTTTATTATTTGTACATACAGGCACCAATTTGTAATTCAATCCTCCATTATTGTCCCAGTAATCCTGACCAGCGCAATGGAACTGCACGCAAAACTCGATGGAACTTTTAGGCGCCACTTCAATTGGGATGGGAAAAATAAATGAGAATGTATCGTAAAGATCATAGACAGATGTTCCCTCGGATCCACTCGGAACATAAGTACAGTGATAATCTTTCGACGTCAACCAGCCGTCAGTTGTTACTCTAACATCCACTTCTTTATCAAATGCCAGATTTTTAACTTTTATCGTTCCAGTAACCGTCTGCTCCGCTTCTTTCGCCATCACATTTTCCAGCGACACACAATTACACTCTAATTTTTGTCGAAACGCTAAGTAATCAGATGCTGGCTGAGAAAACATAGGTTCCCATCTATCTAAATCCACTTTCACTGTCTCTCCTCGAGTTACGTGCTCAAAAAATTCTTCTCTCCATCTAGGTGGACAGTCGGACGGCTCTGTCATTACTTTCACCTGTTCCAGAGCCAAACCTCGATCGTCAGCAAATACTACACGCTTTTTATTTTTCGTTGGGCTCGTAGGAGAGAGCGGTGAAGTTGGACACACTTTGTCCGAGTCAGATGTGTTGTTGGTTGTAGTCTCATCGTCAGCGCGTAATATGAGACATGGGCGTAGTGGTGTCAAAGGAATAGTCATCTTTGCTGTTAAACGACTATTCGAATTATATCCACCGATATTTCCTAACGTCCCACTATGGTTAGTATATGTTGCACTCATACGATATTCCGCAATAGCGTGACCAAAGTGTTTGAACAGAGGTGGACTTGCCGAATACAGAGGCTCAAAATCGACAGGCATTGTCAGGGAACTCAGCATAAAGACAGTTGGCAATACAAAACACACGAAAAATTTTTATACAAAATGCAAATCCGCCGATTCTGTTAAAATCAAAAAGAAAAGCAAATATTAATACAAAATAGTAAACAGGCCAATAAATCAAAAATATACATTGTGCTACGTTCAATTTTTAACTCAACGCAAAACAGATTTAAACTACTGTATTACGGTACTTGTGCTTTGCAGTTTTTTTTGACTCCATTGCTATTAATTTCAACTTATTCAGCTAGCAAATATTTTCTCCTATTACAAACTTTTTTTGCACAGCCTCCACACGAAACTTTTAAACCGAAAACGTCACCAAATCAACACTTGGAACTTTCGGATCTTTCTTAATCATTGAATCAGACAAAACTGTTAACCTGACAAAAAAACTAACAATTAAAGCTGCTAATAACGTGTCAATAAAACTACGTCAGTGGTCAAATATCGTCAAGTTAAGAATGGTTTAAATCCAAGGACATAATCGTGTCTTAAAGGTGCTAATTAATAAATTATACCAGACCAATAGCAATTTCTGTAAATACTTTTCAATGTGTCGCGTTATTCCCCAACCTTGACCTTCGTCTAAAATATAGAATTTTATATTTACATAACCCCTGTATTATAATATTAAAACTTATTGTATTTCGTAACATATAAAAGTTCGATCGAGTTAAACTAAGGCTTTTAATTATGCTTTAAAGATTATAATTGAAGAGTTTACATTAAAATATTTTTCACCAAATTTGGCAAGATAATTGCATTTATCATTGCTGCTAACATTTGTTTTTTTAAAGAATATTTTTCAATGTACTTTACGTTGTACAGCATGTTAAGAGTGTTATTCTACCGGTATATCTGTACTTCATTCGTTAACATAAAAAGACTAACTGCATTAAAATTAAAGCTACCCTATGATTAACGTAGCGAATTCCTATTGAAATATTGTCAACTTTGCAAAAACCATCTCAGCACACGTATACACAATAATTGTATAATCTTACATACAGTATTCTCTACATGGGTTTATGTAATATTGTATCAAGCATATTTCTAAAAATATAATTTACAGTTAATACCAAGAAATTGCACAAACAGGAAATCAATTCCACAATCAGACTGTGCTACTTTAATAAGCATACAAAAATACTGTAATTCTCAAAGTAAACTCACGCCGGTTTTCAAGAAAACTGGCCTTAACGTCAAGCAGAACTCCTTTGGCTGATAACGTTTTATATGAAACGGCAAATTCACGTCTAAGGCGGCGTTTTCTCAAAAATGTTACGTCCTTGAGCAAACAGTTGAAGTAAATCCAGTGCGTCAAGTTATAACAAACTACCGAAGCAGTACACCGGCAAGCGTTATCATTGCAAGTGATAATTCCATAGTCACATATCCATCAGCGTATGTGTTTCCGTTCAACTTGTGCAGGCAACTGGGTGGCAAGTAACAATTTTTGATAAAAATGAGAGACTATAACGCACAATTATAAATATACATCATTCAGTAGTCGTGGAGATTCAATGGAGCCGCTACATCATCACCCATGAGCGCTGGTTACGAGAGATTTACATTGGATGTTCAACGTTGAAAACACAGCCTCACTATTCCCCAACCAGTTGCCGGCTTTCTTAACTGCGCTCTCGCTATCAATACATCTCATGCCAGCCAGCATATTTTTCCTATGTAGTTCACGACCACGTCACATTGAAACTGTTCACGTGTTTTCAACTTAACGACCAATCCCGCACTTCCGATAACAGCTGATACAAGATAACTAACCAATAGACAGAGCGACTTACTTTAAAAATTGAGTACGAAATACGAATAAATAAATATACATGTTTTACTATACGAGTTTAAATTTATCTATATTTATCCCCCTCCCAAATAAATGCTCAAACTCCGGACGATTTTCCGTTAACGATTTTAAAAGTACAGCAATGTAATTAAAAATAGAAAGTTTATTTTAAAAAATATATTATCAGCGCTTTTCTGTTTCGCAGTTGTAATACTAAATTAATTAATAATTATGATTGAATAAGTTTTTATCGCTTAACCTGGACACAGTTTAGGTCAAGGATCGATAAAAATAATTGCAAGACTTGCCCAATAAAGTTAAAATTACCACCAAAATATCATTATAAAAGCAGATGTATTTCACGTGATCAGTACAGTGAATTTGTACACTAAATATGAAAATTTAGCAGACCAATAATTAATAGCCGTATCTCAATACTTTTATGGAATAATTATGACATTTTTTGTTTACTGTTAAACCATTTAACCGCTCAATCAGCATGAACACTGACGTGATAATCACATGTTCGTTATTTGCTAATAAAATTATACGCCATAATTGTTGGACGATTATAGAAAATTGATGGTTTAGATTACAACACTCTAATAATATTAACTCATTAAGTACATTTTAAATTAATTACGACACCCATTAACATATTCAATGAAACATTTTCACTGTGCTACTGCTATTTTTAAACATAACAAAAATTTGGGAAAAGATCAATGTGAAGAAAAGGTTACGACTTTTCCACCAAAAATTATTTGAGGTCAGAGGTCAGTGATCAAGTGATATGCAGATTCCTCAAGAAGATTTACATGTACCAAAAAAGTCACACAAGTTTATTTATTTTTTGAGAAGTTTGATTTTGGTTTAATAAACGATACGACGGTTTACTCTTTAAATTTAAGCAAACTCATCACCATAACTTCAAAAAGTTTACAAATTACTGTTTGGTGACCTGTACACAGTGTTCATGTACATTGAACAGAACTCATTTACACTAAAGGGACGTCCTCCCACTCAAATTCATCCCTCATCATTCTCGACAAACCGGTTTATATCATTCAGTGAAAAATAAAAAAAAATTATAATCGTCTGATATTTGGTCTCGCCACCAATCCAATACAAGCAGTGGAATAAAATACTGGTTATCAACTTACAACTCATGAGCCACTCTATTACATTAGAGAGAAAAGTTAAAATTAGATTTTCACTTTTTAAATTTTGTCTTTTGATATTTATCACTTCATTAGAATAAGCAAAGCAGTGATTGGTCAGTAAAACTGAAAACTCTGATTACTCAAAAAAAAAATATTAAATACAACGCTGTGCCGTATATTTAAAAACGTCGTGATAGCCAAATAATTACGATTGATAAAAGACCAAGAACCAAAATTAATTAAATTTCATCCAGTCATTGTCATATGTACAGTAGCTGCATTTCAAAGTCGAGACATAAAAAAACTAAAAGAAAATAACTTGCAGTACAGTATAAGCATTTCTTAGTAGTTAAAATTAAATCTAAGCCGTTTAATCTGTATAAAATAATCCAGTATCATGCCAACCGAGTCATCGTCTGCTTTTGATAATTAAAATTCAGTAACAAACGTTTCATTTAAAATCAGAAAAATATATTTATAACATAAAACTGCTAATTATCTGTCTATTGACGATTCTGAGTAGGAAAGACAAAGTGTTTAAATTGAGCTACGCAAACACTTAATTATTGTAAATATAAAAACCTTGCAAGAAAATTAGTTTTAACTTGTTAGAGTACTTGTATATTCTGTAGACCTTAAGTTTCTAAACTGATTAGTGAATCTCTTTGACTTTGGAGTATAGAAGTTTACAGTGCCAAAAACGTGTTCTTAAGCCGGAAAATTAACATCAATAAAAACATCATTACCTGTCATATAACATTCCTAAACTGACTGCTTTTCTGCAAAATTCCTAAATTAACTCCTGTCATTTAATTCTCTATTTTCAACATTTAATGTTTTTCACTTTCTTTTAAAAACACATATTAAAACCTAAAGTGTTGTATTTAATTTTAAGAATAAATTACAGCATATCTAAAGCCTTTAACTGCTAATTTAACGCAACTTCCTTTTTTAAAAAATGTTAAAACCTTGTTTTTTTTTAAACAAAAAACACATATTTGCACATGGTTCTCTTTAATATCAATGAATTACTACGTACTGTAAAGTATATTTAATATGTATATTAGCTTCATGCATGAGATAATCATGCAAATAATTACAGTATACCATACTTCTTAGAAGCAAAAAAATTCAATATTATACAGTATATCATTTGCATGGAAATTACAGAAATAACAAGAATGGGCAAAGACTTGTGATACAAACTGGTTTATAAAATTACAACATTTTGTTGCATAATATAATTACTATTAGTTTGAATGGCAAAATTATTACATGATCTTATCGATAAAACAAACAATATGCTGAATGAATGTACTTTAATTCGATACAGTCGAATTTATTCATAAAATTTGCTATGTAGTTCACATTACGATTGATGGGTTTACTTATTTTCATATACTGATTGCAGAACTACTGTATATTCCTTTCGATTTTGTTTTGCTTTAAATTAAAGGCCATTCAGTAGTTAAGAATATTTATTCTCAACAAGCTAGTTAAAGGTCATGCTAAGTTTAACACAGACGTTATATAATATCACATCATAACGAAGTGCCAAAATGTATAGCCAAATAAAAACTCACCACTCTTGACGCCTACATTTTAATTAAAAAAAACTCAGAGAGAAAAAACTGATACATTGAAGACGATTTAAATGTAAATAAATAACAAAAAAATGCGACACAAGTTATGCTAATCTCAGTATAATCTATAACTCAATTGAATTCTATGATTTAAGTAAAAAATTAAAACAAAATCGTACAAATTTTTGTAGTAATCTTCTTCAGTAAAAAAGTTGCTTTGTTTTTCATATTTTAACTTCAATAATTCAAGTAAATAATTGTCAATCATTAACTAATTAGAGAAACTAATTTAAAACGGTAGCGAAACTTACATTATCATTAATCATGCTAACATTTCGGTAATAAAACTCTTATCATTTTGACGTCACTATTATTTTCAACAATATACGCACCGACCTTGAAATATTAATTAAATCCAATATAAATCTTGTTTTGTTACATGTTTAACATCGTTAATAATTATCGCTTTTTTATAAAGCCAGTTCTACATTTTCAGTACACAGTACAGAACTAATGTGGTTCTATAGTACATTAATAACACGCTTATGCCAATACAATTATTACATTTACACACTAATGTAACCGTATTTGCATAGGAAGTTTGAAAAGGGTTCACTCCTAATCACTTTCAATTTAATGTACAGTAATTCTAGGAAAATCTATTATTCTGTATAGTCTGGAATTAAGTTACAAAGTGTCAAAAAAATCAGCACAGTACTACGTTACTAACCTATGATATTTTAATTTCAAAAGGTTTGATAAGTGAAAATAAACACAGACATCTAACTAAACATTTGTTTCTAATTTAAAATCCTATTAAAAAGCGACGATCCTCCATACAAGGCTTTCAATTACATTAGTTACAAGTAGGTTAAATAAGTTTAGCTTATTCTACTGTAGAAAGTTAATTAAATCTTACAGCACTAGTGAAACACGGTCGAATTTCTACGTTCTTTTCTTTGGAGCAGACAATCTGACCGAAGGCGGATACAAACTCCAGGAGTTTAGGGTCAGTAGCCTCAGCAACTTCCAAACCAAGGAAAATTGCTCCGTTTTTGAGCGGCCGCTATTATACTCATCACTGAATTAATAGCCATTTAACATACTTTTGCTTTCAAGGGGATGAGACCTGTTCTGTCTACATATTTCAGCTTTAAAAAACCACACATTTTTGCACCAATAATCAATCTAAATATTTAAAGTGAATGTCAATAAGCAAAACGCGACAACTATTTCATTCATCCGGTGTAAAAACCACAGACGTAAACAAATTAAAAATAGAATCCAAACAAATACTTGTGCAGTGTTATACATGGTATTTAAATTCCTGATGGTCAACCTGAAGACTTTTAAATATTTTTCGATGCTATACTGGCCCTTCACAAAAATGTAAACCAAATACAATTTTAAAATTTCAAAAAATCTATTAAAATTACTTTAAATATGGTTTCCTAAAATTAAAAACTGTTTGGCTTCAGGATGACATGCTGTAGGCCCTTTTTTCACATTACAAAAATAAGTTATACATACACATATAACAGTTTACTAATTAATTTTGTCATATACCAGTAATTGAAATCGAACTACTGTATGTTGTTATGATTTTTATTTGCCAATTTTGTAAATATGCCAACCCAGTTTAATTGTACTCGGTGAAGTCCTTCGAGTGGCAAACGTTGGTCATCTGGGATTTAAATAATAACCTTAATGATTAAACTAAATTAAGTTAACCACTTGCAACATTCTAACAGACTTGTGGGTCAAAAATAAATAATTGTAAAGAACTAACTTACTTTCAAAACTAATCAACGAGTCGTTCAATAACGCTAATGATCTAATTAAGTTTTATTTTACAATACCGGTAGTACAATTACTATAATTTGTTGTATTTGATGACATCTTAATTGTTGAAAATATCTGTAGTTGTTAATGGAAAATGTAAAGAATGTCTAACTTAAATCACATGAAAACCATGGGCGGAACCATTCAAGAGAAGTATATCCAAATTTATACCTCAGGACTTGTTTTTGCTCAAATTATCTTCCCTTCGCTTTACATAAGAATTTTTGTGCTGTTGACAAATTTCAAAAATAGCTACACTATACTAATGTCAATTATGTACATGTTTACAAGCGCCTTTTACTTAGCGAACAAGATATGCCGATTGTTATGACCGATAAGTAGGGAGTTCTCTAAAAAAAACAATCATTTCTCACCAAGTTGCCAAAAAGTAGAAAGCAATTACTAATATTGAGTCTCGGTAGTTTGTTTAAATTACAGCCGAATTTTTTCTCCCCTTATTTGTTTTATCGCCACGACAGTTGTAATATTTTGTCAATTTAGTTCACAATCATGTTTGAATGTTCTTAGCCTATTACTAACTACGAACGTAATGACTAGCAAATTTATTACGAGAAAAATTATAAAAATAAACTTCTCAACATAAAAAAAACGTCAAACTGTAGTTAATTAACGCTAATCAGTATATTGATATTGCTCAAAACCGTATTTATGGTGATGTGGTGAACTGTTCACCATGCACCAACATTACAAGGTTTACTATTTTATTAATTATTGATATCTACAGTATTATAAACTGTCGACAAAAACAAGAACTTCAAAACCAATATACTCACATTATTGAACCATAAGTTACTAAGGATCTCTCGATTTACCATGTAACTACCAAACTGTAGCAATTTTTCAGCACCAAATGTTCTACTTATTAACGTCACACAAACCGACCGACTGGAGACACAAGTGAAAGTTATATGTGTCAAGTTGAAGCTAAAATAAGTGTTTTCTCATAGTAACGATTCCTAGAACGGTCTAACATAAACAAAGCTAAGATTGATGGTTCCTTAGTACTTAAAGCTTGGGATGAAGGGAAATAGGTAAATGAAATACAATACTGTACATACATTTACAGTAAATAATGTTCAATATACTTTACGAAATTAGGAATTCTTTACTGAAGCTACTGTATTTAATGCTACAGTATATTGATCATTTGACATATAGTTCATATTTAGATTACGAAATCGTTTTAAACAAAATTTAATACTGAACCAATGATATGCACCAATAAGTGAGCATTTTGTTGAATTTCATCAAATAATTTGATAAAATATCGTATACAGTAATAATATAAAGGTTTCGGTTACACTTTCCTTTATGTCCTTGGCATTAAAAATAACTTCTCAGATCATAACTTCTTACTCCATAAACTAATATTCATATACAGTAATTCAGTACAAAAGTTAGACAACAATACTGTGCTGTAGTGTTTGCATAAATAAAAAACTAATATAGATAACCTTATCAAAGTGAAATAGTGAAGGGCAGCTTACTACAGTATAATGATAATCATGTTGGAATAAAATACTGTACATTAGATTAACCCGGTGGCAGTCTCATAGCTCAGTCGGTAAAAGAGTGGACTAAGAGTCGAGAGTTCGAGTTCCAACCACTACCAAAACGTGGGATGGATGATGAGGGATTTTTTTTTCATTCATCCCTTCCCCCGAGTAATAACAGTGAAGATTGAAATGGTTGAGGGAACAGTAAATATCGAATATTTAGGTTGAAATTTAAAATTACGAAGTATAACTGAAATAAGGGGCAGTAATGTTCAACATACTGTACCTGAAAGATTCTTAACCTTAGCCTATCATTAGATTAACTAAAATCACATCATATTAATTGTAAACTAAGCTTTCGATAAATTTAGAATGGTCAAGTTCAAATACATTATACTTTAGTATTGTAAGTTGACAACAAAAATTCGATCATGACGATAATTACATGTAAGTTTATATAACCGAAACCGTTTAATTCCAGATGTTTAAAGCTAAAATATGATAATAATGCAGTAAGCTAAAGTTTATATAAATTACAATAGTATTATAATTGTTTTATTAAAAGTACTATACAGTATGATGTGCTGCAGCAATTTGAATTAAATACAGCGTTAAAAAATCAAACTACAGGTACTGGTACAGTACCTAATACTGCAAATTTACTCTTATTAAAATGCCAATCAAAAGTTCATAACTTTGATAAAAAAAATGCCCACATTAAAATTTCCATCGGTATTATTTTAATGACAACAAATCACGTTCATTTTGCAGAGCACTTTTAAGTACTGTATTAATAATTTCTGTATAATTTCACTTGTCATATCGTGAAACAATAATGTTGTACTTTGCTTTGTTTTCATCATTTCTCTTTATTTCTTTACATTTTTATCACGCGTTTCTAAACAACCTTCAAGATTATACTGTTCAAGTACTGAAAGTATCATTAAAGGAACACTTTTTTAAAACTTAATTGATAAAACTGGCTTCTTAAGAAAGACTCAACAAACTATTAAAGATTCTTGTCAAATCACTGATAATGTGAACTCAGGGTCCAAAAGGGATCGTTTGAATGACATTGCTAGTGCTATAGTATCAATATTAGTTTGTTTTTACTTAATGTTAAGAGCAAAGCAACCTTGACGATGACAGCACATGTTGGTTATAAAACAATGGGAGGTTAACGAGCTCAAAACCATACTTGCAGTTTCGAATTGCTTAAATAAGCGATTTCATTTATGCTCACAACGGTTCCTCAAAAATAACTGACATGCAAAAACTACTTGGCATATCTAATACATGTCAAGTACCTTCACATTAAGTATGGAGAGTTATTTTTATAATTTTGTGAGAATTTGCTGTTCCATAATACTCATTTCGCATTAAAATATCTTTGAAGAAAACCCCCAAATAAAATGCCTGTCAGGGTCGTTAAATCCTCTAAAATGATTATTAGCATAAAAAGCACCGCATATAATATCAACATAATGATGTCAATTTACTATTCAACATATAGTTTTAAGAAAAGTTACTTAAAGAAATACAGTATAACCAGAATTTAATGATATGCTTCTGGCATTAAAAGAATGATTTAGTAGTGACAAGATGATCAAATGTTAAGCGTAGGCAAGTGAACTTCATCTCTTGATGATAATTTAACGATTGAAATCTTTCGTATTAAAAGAGTGTAAAATAACACTTAGGCAACCAAAGATAGAAATTTCATCGTCATTTAACATTTTAATTTGGTCAATTTAAAGCCAATGACCACAAAAAAAACTTTCAAGGCCTTAGAGTATTGTCGCGTGTTGGTTTCAACCAAGCTTATCAACTTTTCGGCGACTCAAAAAACGGCAAATTTCACTACTGGGTATCGAACTAAATTGCAGTGGTGATTGCATACTCAGTTCTTTAAACTACCAGTTTCCAACTTCCCCCTTCAGTTCCAACTGAGTTTGGTTAGGTCACACTTCGGGTTAGAGCCCGGGTTCCCATCATAAATACTGTTAATGTAATTTTAAACTAGATTATTTGCGAGTAGATGACTTTGAAGATCACTTGATCGCTGTTAGAGGGTTATACATTTAATTATTGACTTAAATAGATTTAAATACAACAATTAAACGAATGGGTCGTCATGAGCGAATGACGAACAGCTGCCATTCAAGGTGATGTTATGCAATTAATAAGAAGTTATGGTATACTAGTATGTCACTCGCTAAAATTATTAAACCACATATTATTATTATCTATAATTTTAAACTAAAAATAGATCTTTGCTTTAAATCATTCTAGATTTTCACTGATTGACATTTGACATGATTGTGTACAACTAAGAAAAGTAGAAAACAACTATTCTTAGATCAAAACAAGGGATGCTTCGTAATGTACTAAAATAGCTTTGAAAGAATTCAATTTTACACCCCTTTAGCTTTAATCCTACGTAAATTTCACACAGCCAAGTCACACCACTACACAGGTCAAAGCCGTAAAAACTGCGCATTTGCTCTAAATTTGGAAAACCAACACTGCTGCAACGGAGCACCAAATAAACTATGTACTTGTACAGCAAATTTAACTTCTGTACAACAGCTGCTAGTTGTAATAGTCCTGTATAGTATATTCAAAACACGGTTACTAGCGAAAAATAAGTGTTATTGAAAAATAAGGGTTATTTGTATGATTATGAAGCGAAGAGCATAACGTTATGTCAGATTAATATAGTCGAATTACATAACGATAAATGTAAAATAAAATTTTATAAACTTACCAGAAATTTAAATCAACGATATAGCAGAGTTCTTCATCAACTGTGAAACGGCCTTATAAGGCAAAATATGCTGTGATTCAGCTTCCAAATCGATAATATCATCTCTATAGAAATATAATGAAATTAACTAATTAATCTCTTTAGCCTTTTTTACTACTAACCGTTGAAATCCTTCATCTTTTAAATAAATGCTGTGATTTCCATCTTTCACTTTAAAAAACACATAGCTTTCGGTATCAGCTTTAGACACTATTTTAACGTTTTTTAAGTCAAATTAACAATCATAGTTATAACGCTATATAAATCAAATTAACTAACCTGTTGCAGCAAAATCAAACGTTTGCATATTAACAGGCATAGCATTAAGAGTTGTGTTTTGAAAATGAGCAGTCATCGCCCCAACGTATCTAAAATATATAGGAATCGTGAAATGCGATTCATAACATCCTTTAAAAAGTGCTGTATGGTATAACTTACGATTTTAGAAACTTAAATTCTTCCTCTGAGAGAAGCGATGGTTGACCTCCTAATCGCAGATTTTTCTCAACTTCCAAAATTTCTGCGCTATGTTTCTCTATCTACGGATCACAAAAAGAATGTCATCAATTGAAAGTACCACAATATTAAATTCAATAGTTGTGAAATATAATAAATTGGGAAAAAATATCTCCTTTAATAGTTCTTATAAATTAATAGGAGACTGAAAATGTTAACTGAAAGCTCCCTATAACGATTAACGATTCCCAATCAAGAGAACAATCACAATTTCCACAAATTTACCTTTTGAAGACGAATCTTCAAGTAGTTGCTAATTACAAACTGTATTCTCTCCATCTAAATAATCAAATTATATAATAACGTCAACCGTAACACTTACAGTAAGCAATTGCTTACCTCAAGTCGATGTATCGCAACTTTAAAATCTCCCTTTTTTGATCCTTTCAAGTTAGTATCCATTTGTTGAAGTTGCTCTAACATACAATCCACCAGCTCAACTTTATGCTCCAAAAGTTCAGGTGACAATTTCTCATTTAACCATGCCTAAAAATACAAAATTGAATAACCATAATGGCAACAAAGTTTAAACGCTGAAGATCGTTGCATATTCACGGATAATTGCCATCTTTAGCATTACGAAGTTTGCGAATACCAACGCAGTTCGTTTGTCTTCAAACTATTTCAATTTTTACTTAAAATGAACAATCAATACCTGTTCAAGTCTAACCATTACATCAGCAGCAGTAATTTCGATTTCGCTGTCATCCACTGTACTGTCATCAAGTGAAATACCCACTGATTCATCCATAATTGTCAGTAAATCTCTAGTTGGCTGCAAATGACTAAACTAGATGCAACCATAACATTGTACAATACTTTCCCGCGTTTTTGTAAGTTGTGTAACAGAATGCACAATCGAATATTTTATCGAAGATTATCGTAAATGCACTTAAGTGCTTCTCAATTTCTGGTTTGCGAGACACTATAATACAAAGCTCAATTTCCATAATCAATGTTATTTTTACTCATTAAAAGTGGTAATAATAAATATATTAAAATATAACAAAATAAAAAATTGATCTACTAAACTTTAGAAACATCTGTAAATTTATTTATAAAAATATAATTTTATTGTAAAAGATCCGCAACTCTTTTTTTTATATAAAAGTTAAAATTACTTATCAAACTAATCTTGTTAAAACTTAAGCTATAAGTCTTAAATATTTGTATTCAGGAATTCTTAAACTTCATTTTGAAACTGAGAATGATCAAAATATAATCTAACACATAAAATATGAGTGAAATTATCTTTGAAATTAACAACACCACATACATTTTTCAAAACATATACATGTAATATGAAATACTTTATTATATTTACAAATCGTTATTTATGTTTAACATTTTCCTCCTAATGTATAAAATTCGATGTTATAATCTCGCTCTTCTTCTCCACAATCCGAAAAAGTTGCTTTCCAACAAAACTTTTAAACCAATAATTTAAACACCATCGATGTACACCGAACATTTTACAGTATTTAAGTTAACTTATAACTTACATTAAAACAACAAAGAAGACAAATTTGTACATGTGATGATGTGCATATATTATACTGTACTTATCAGTATAAATATTTGGTAGCATTTCGCAAACTTTTATTCGCAACATCAATGAAACAATACAATAAAGACCACATCGATGTTTCATATTGAGCTTTACTTTCTTAACTAAACAATCGTAAGCAGTTTTATACTAAATAAATAAGTAATCATGTTTAAAGTATTTGCAACAGCAGTACTTAAATAATTCAATATCTAATAAATAAGCCGTACAGTTTAATGATCATAACTTCATGAGTAAACTAAACAGACATGGATGCTATTATAATTCGAAATGATTTATAAAAATTGAAAGCTTAAAATAATATACTGTAAACTGTACTAATATAAACGGAAATGTAATTTGGGGAAAAAAACATTTGAATATTATTAATGAATGTATTAAAAATTACGTCACCAATAAGAATCACGTAATTATAATAATAAAAAAAACTTGACAACTAATGCTAAAGCAGTCATTATAAATAAGACTAAAAATAATTTTAGCACATCTCATATTGCCACTTGACGTATTTCTATACATTTAATTCGTAAAGAATGTACCTCTATTAAGTACCTCAATAAAGTTAAAAATATTCATTTAAAGATGATCCCTTTGTCAATGTTAGTCAAGATAACTTATTTACATTATAATACAAGAAATCTGAATTAGTTTATGCGATTTTAATGATCAGACCAATTAACTTTTATTTTATAAGCTTGAATAGAAAATTCTAGTTTAGTTAACAAACGATATGCTTCTGGAAAAATTGTCAAAAATATACAGTACAATGTCAGTGTAAAGAATTAATTTAATGGACTATAAAAATGACGATGAAGGCATTTGATTCGAAAAGTTTGTTAAAACCCGAATTACAGATTGGACTGTTAGTCAGAAAATTATTCAAATTTCGGTTCTCTTGCCAAATTAAATAAAATGTAACTCAAAAAAATCAACATAGACTAATTCAGTTCGTCTTAAGGTCAATCCATTATACAGTTTCGGTCAAATAAGCACGTACTGTATGAATAACACTGGTGTTAGTGCAAACATATAGCATTAAATAGCATAGAGGGCAATATAATTATGACATTAATGATTTGCCTTAATACCTTGTAACTCAATTGTACTGCTATGACGTATTATTGTATGTTGTCAAATTTAAGTGGTTAGGATGATTTTTGACCAAAAGTATTTGATAATCAACTGTAAATAAAAGAAGTTATGAATCAATATTTTCATTGAATATCGCATTCAATGACTTTGTTCATTTACGAGCTAATAATTTAAACATTTGTCTTTATGGGCTGATTCATATCACCCTTTCAGTATATCCCAAGAATCACAGTTAATGTGCAAGACAAAAAACTGGAAAATTTGTTATAATTATATTTGATTATACCGTCCAATTATTTCATTAATAACCCGATAGTCTTCAACTGCGATTTGTAGGCACTTCATTTAAAACGGCTATTTCGATCTGAATTAAAATTAAGAAAAAAACCTCATTCATAAGAATAAACTTAAATAGCTAAAACAACAAAAAAGGATACAACGCGTAATCCTCGTTCAATGGGATCCACAAGTAAAAGTCCTTTGCTCGAATAAATTCTTTCGTTTTCTTCATGAATAAAAGCCGCAATTCGTTTTAAGTTCTACAAACCAAGAACAAAATTAACCAATGTTATAACTCATTTTAGTAAACAACATTTCTTACCTTTTCATAATGGGATTCTACACATAGATAAGACAAATAAGCGGTAAAGCAAGCTAAACAGCTTTCACAGAAAACAGAACAACTAGCTTTCTCTGCTTCAGCATATAAATCGTTCAGTCCAGTAATCGTGTTTTCAAATGTAGCTTTATCGATCTAAATAACAAACGTATTTAATTAAGATTAAAAATCAAATTGTTAGACTAGAAACCAAAACCTTTGTAATTTCATCTTTATACGGTATCTATTTATGTATTTTAAATCAACATTTATGCTTATAAATAAACTTACACGAGCCTTTTTCAAATTTAATACCACAATCAACCCAAAAATCAAACTTTTATTTCCAAGTTTGAGAGATTCTAGACTTGTGTGTAAGGTTCAACCATTTTATCAAAAGAAACCAGGTAAAATAGATTATTTACCTTTCCTTCAAGTGCTTGTGGAAATTTTGACTGAAACTTCACATTGGTCCCATCAGCATAGTCTCGTTCTACAAATACTCTCAAGCAATTTGCAGCTGGGTTTGTAGAGACCTCAGTCAATGCATGATTTTGCTAAAATAAACATGTCATTAATAGCGCAAATAACATAAATTTACATTGTTACAACATACAAAGATGAACAACCTAATTCTTATAAGTAATTTGAAGGACTACAATCCACCTGAACACATTTAATTATATTGCTAACTTAAGACATACAGCTCGGAATCTACAGCACTTTTATTCTACCAATACAAGTACACACAAGTTAACAACAACTATACACTATCAAAAGACTTTATAAGATTTTCTTAAACAACTCCAAAATACATTCTAGTTAACATTCAATTATTAAAAAATGAGTCATGATTGCGTATTAAATGCCAATAAGCAGGACAATTGAATTAGCAACCTCAATAATGTTACCTTTTGGCAAGTATTGGCCGCCATTGTCTGTCCTAACACCATCCAAAAGATTGAACACTACACAGTTGATCACTTAATATACAGTTATATCAGGAAAAATAAATGACAATCTTTATAGATAATCATCGACAATCCTAAAACGTTGAGTAACCTGTATTTGTTATCCTGTAAGCCGCCATTAAAGTCTATAATAATGAACTGAATGGCTAAATATCAAGAGCTTCTAGCGACCCCTTACGCCAAATTTTACAGTTAATGCCCGATTAGTTGTTACGAGACCGTAAAAGCAGCAGCTCATAGAAAAATTGAGAAATTGATTCTTAGGGAATTGGATTTTTACAGCAGTAAAAATGGTTTTAGAAAGTACTATGGTGTGGTAAGTGAATTTAAACAATTTTGAACGTTTATAGACATAAAGATTGACTTTATAGTTGATAAATGCTTTATTAAACAGAGATTTTACATCGGTAGACAGATGACTTGCATTTTATGAATGCTGGAATGGCACAATACTATAATTACCATTATATCAATATCATTATTTTTTCTTTGTTTTAAATGATATTACCATATTTATTGTATTAATGTCATTCCAAGCATTTAATCATTGTTTAAGAACTGTGTTTGATCGTTTAATATATGCAATGTTTTGACAGCCAATCTTTGACGCATACTGTGCTACTGTTGCACATGTAAAGCAATACAATATACTAAACTGATGTTTATATTTGGATGTGTTGTAAGAAGTTTTTTATTTTGTGTTATAGTGTCGACAACAGCGAGTATATGAGGAATGGTGATTACATTCCAACTCGTTTGCAAGCTCAACAAGATGCGGTCAATCTCGTCTGTCATTCTAAAGTTCGTTCCAACCCTGAGAACGTCGTCGGTTTATTGACTATGGCTAACACTGAAGTTTTAGTTACTTTAACTTCAGATGTTCAGGGGCTTATGACAAAATTGCATCATGTCCAACCTAAAGGATTGATTAATCTCTCAAGTGCTATTCGTATTGCTCACGTATGATATAAAGCATTCTTTCCATCAATAAATGTGTCTTGACAATCAACTTGTATATTGCAGTTAGCGTTGAAGCATCGTCAAGGAAAAAATCATAAAATGAGAATTGTTGTGTTTGTTGGAAGTCCAATAGAGTTAGAAGAAAAAGAAGTTAGTAAATTTCTTTTATTTGAAATGAAGTTTGGTATTTAATCTATCAATATTTCAGTTGGTTAAACTCGGAAAACGTCTTAAGAAAGAAAAAGTAAACGTTGATATAATTAATTTTGGAGAAGATGTAAGTTACTGTATTATAAAAATGCTCTATTTTTAATATTTTTTATCAATTTTAAACTTGAAGAACTTAAATGCTGATCTGCTGTTAACGCTCGTGAACACCATCAATGGCAAAGATGGAGCTGGGTAAAAATCAATGAACAGAACTTTTTAATTTAATGGCAAAGCGTTTTCTTAATTTAGTCTTCCAAATAGCTCCCATTTGGTGACTGTTCCACCAGGTCCTCATCTAGCTGATGCTTTGGTGACTTCACCCGTGATTCAAGGAGAAGACGGAACAGGCGGTATTGGAATTGGAACTGTTGCTGGATTTGAATTTGGTGTTGATCCTAACGAGGATCCAGAGCTGGCTTTGGTAATTTCCATTAGACCACATGTTTCATTCATTATTATTCATCATGCATTATCTGATAAACAACATTTACAATATCATCGTAATTAACTTGAGCAACAGCAGATTTTTGTTTTGGAGAAATGAGTATTATAATTTACACGTATACTCGTTTATTTCAACTAAATTATAAACCCTATGGGAATACTATAACTGCTTTTATGCACGCTTTTGAAGGAAAACTATTTTTATTGTAGGCTTTACGTGTGTCGATGGAGGAACAACGCCAAAGACAAGAGGAAGAAGCCCGGCGTGCTTCAGCTCAATCCGCTGCTGAAGCCGGAGTGGTTGCTCCTGCTGGAGCTGCTGATGATGGTAAATTAGATATTATAAAAATGTTCTTGACCATATATAATCATGTCCGCTTTAATACAGGTTCCAGCGATGAGAAGCTGTTAGAAAAAGCTTTAGCTATGTCTTTGGGAGAAGCTTTGCAACCAGTATCTGAAATTCCTGATTTTGCTGCTATGACGGAAGATGAACAAATTGCTTATGCTATGAGAATGTCTCTGCAACAAACGCGTTAGTTTATTCATATTCATAGATTAATTACTTGCTAACGTTTGTTTTTTCTATGACAGAAGCTGAGGATAAAGAATCCAAAGATGCTCCGGTTCCAATGGAAACTGATGAAGTGGCAAGTCCTAAACGAGTAACTTATAATTGTCCTTGAAGCTGGTATCATTTTTCTGATATGTTACGTATGATTTTTAGACCGACAGCGATGACTATTCAGAAGTAATGAACGACCCAGCATTTTTGCAAAGCGTTCTAGAAACTCTGCCAGGAGTGGATCCCCAAAGTGAAGCAATTCGTACTGCAGTTGGCAGTTTATCACAACCAAAACAAAAGGACAAATCCAAGGATGACAAAAACGATAAATCTGATCAATAAATTATCAATAATTACAATTAAAGATTTGTCTGACTACTCATGTATCGTCATTTGCATTAAATAACAAAGCATACCGTTATGTTATTTTTGCTGTTCTCTTATTATTTTTTTTTTGATAGTAAAGTGTATTAATGGGGAAAAAATAAATAAATACAAAGAAGAATGTACGTTGTTGACTATCACTTCGGCTATTCTAATGGTTTCCAATTATTGTGCTCAGTAGAACTAGAACCTGCTATACTGTTACCAGTTTTTAACTCGCTTAACGAATTAAAAAAAATAACTTGAGTTATACAATATTTATTGACATGATGATACTAATACAATACACTTGCATTGACATACACAAAAATTAAATGTTTAAAGTTAGGCTATATAAATTTCAAGCCACCGGATTACAAGACACATGTTTATCACAAGATTCTTAAAAACTAAACTATCAAAAAAGGTTTCTTTAAAAAAAACAGACACGAGATAAAAATGTGGGAAGCAAATATAAAACATCTCCCAATGCGTCCATCTAGAATAAATTAAAGCCATCAATATAAAATGAAATATCTAAAAAGTTGTTACTTTGTAATGGGATACAAAAATACAGCATATAAAACTTCCACTCGGATTTCCATCCGTGTAAATGATCGAAAATTACACAACTACTAAAACTTTACTGGCAAATTTGTTAAATAATGTTCAATTTAAAAATGTCAAAAAGTTAATGGGATGAACGAGATGTTAAAAGTCAAACATGGGAAGCAGTTATAATCGGTGATAACGAAAAACAAAAACCTTCAAAAAGATTTTGGTGCATTAAGAAAGTTAGCCATTTGAATTTACGATAATCTAAGCCTACATATCCACTAATAAACGTTTTGAAATGGAGATTTTTACCAACATTAAAAACCCAACTCTTGTGTCTTGTCAAACGCTTGAACATCTTTTATCTAATCATTATTAACTATAATTTCATATAATACTTGATGAATACCATAAAATTTATATTAATGTTATTTTCCTGTCTTTAAACTTTAATTACCATGAATTCACAAACTGTGTTTATTCCATGTTATATGAAAAAAAGTGTTTGGAATTGCCATATGCTTATCTTTCATAGCAAACAAATTTTTGCTAAAATTGACCAATATTCAAATTATACTCGCATATCCATTCAGAAAATATTACAAGAAAGTTATTGCTGAATGGTAAGAAAATACCTTATGCAACGTACCGGTTTAATAAAATTGGACGATTTAGTTATAAAATATGAAAAGCACATGTTTATCGTCATCACACATTTTCAGCGGGGCTCTGGAATTCGCTAAGAGCCTTAATAGCAGAAATGTGCTTCTTCTGAGAACCTTTGCGCACTTTAGCACGAACTTCTTCGGGCTTTTCACGACGAACTAACGGCTTCTTTTCAGGAGCTTTCATCTTCCATACAACAATCGGAGACTAAAATAAGACAAGGATTAAAACAAGAGTTCTATAAGAAAGATTTTAAAATTCAAAATACTTACACTAACCAATCCACTTCTTGGGTACTGAAAACAAAAAAAAATATTAAATATAAATACTACCCAATATTTGTTTTACTTATTGAAATATCTCACCTTCGTAGAAGCAACATAAGATGCCTTTACAGTAAGAACGACAGCGTTCATTAAATTCTTAGCAGCTTGAATTAAAGAAGTTGCACTATCCAACTAAACAAATAAAAAATTCCAAGTAAGTAACAACATTCAAATAAAAAATGTTAAAAAAAACCAAAACAAAAATAAATCCAAGCATTATTTTTGTACTGCATTCGTGCTGAAGAAAATACTTTAAGATTACCAATAGATTAACTGACCAACAAAAAATTTTTAAAACATAGCCAAAGCATGTAAAATACACAAATAAAGTTAAAATTATTGTCATAAAAATTGCTGATCAATCTATCGTTCCATTGGTAATTTATAATATTGCATGCAAAACAAGTTCATGCCAAAATCATACATACAAGTGCATAGTCATTTAAAAAATTCATACAAATTATAAAATAAATTTAATCTGAAAAAAAAATTGTGATGTGTGACTGAAATAAAAATCAGGTAAATAAACTAAAAAAAAAATGAAATTAAAAGTATTAGCATTTCAATTGTGGGTGTCAACGGTTGCCTAAGGATCTCACCCCAGACACCACCAGTTCTCCACTGATGTTTTGTACGTCTGCTTTCACTTTGCTAGTAATGTTTAGTTGATGGCAATACAATGCTATGCGCTGTAGATAAGCTAACAAATCTTTTTTGGTGCTAGACTCGGGACACTAAGAAAACGTAAAAAAAGACCAAACGGCCTAATTAATAATGTGAATAAAAAAAATTTGACTCACCCCAGAAACAACTAATTCCCCACTGTGCACTTGAATTTCTGCCTTTACTTTACTTGTAATGTTTAATTGGTGACAGTAAAGAGCAATACGTTCGAGATAAGCTACCAAATCCTTTTTGGTACTAGATTCAGGACACTGAAGTTCATTAAATACAACAAAATTTACGTTAAAAAAAAATTAAAAATAAAAAAAACTTTGTAATTAAATCTACTTATCCGTTAAATAGTTTTAAGTATACCCCCAAAATAAAATAATTACAGTTAATTTTTAATTTGTCAAACAATAATTAGTAATTTTTTTTACCTGATCTGCAATTTGTCTAGCTAATTTGTCCAGTTTAGTTCCAGCTTCTGAAATCTTTTTAGCTGCATTGATCACATCCATAGTAGTTTTCAAAGGTCCACGTCCTCTGTAGAATATAAAAATTATATTTGACAGTAAGCAAAATTATTAATAGCTCATTATACCGAGTGAAGTCTGTCATTTCCATCATAATCATACACATATGCTTAGCAAGCACAATGATATCATTGCCAGTGTCGTCCCACTTGGCAACTTCCCGATCAAACTTTGATTTTTCAGAGCGGAAGATTTCCACTTGTTGCAAAATCTTCTCTTTATCTTCTTTAGCCATAAAACGCATAGCATCCTAATATTGTAAAACAAAAACGATTTCGTTAAAACTCAATAATGATAAAATACGATGATATATACTCGAGTGTTGTTGATGCCACTAATGTCGGGATATTCGTCCTGTTCAGTATGAGCACTCGCTGAAAATTAATAAGCAAACATTAGCTAGTTGTTTAACATTTCCCAAAGTAAAGAGCTTCATGCTAAACTCTTATTTATAAAACCAAGTTAAAATCAGGCTCCATGGGAAAAAAATCTACTGGTCACCATAAATGCCAATTAGTAGCACCCGTTTCATCATCTTAATTCAATAATTCATTAGTATGTAACAAGTCACCACAACCTTTAAAATATTTTGCGTATCACAACCCAAAAATGTTTCATCAATTTGCAAATGCAAGTCAAGCGTTTGAAATGGTTAGATTAGTTAATAAATTAAAACAATGGTTAAAGATTTTTGGAAATGTTTCTGTGTTCATTGAATCTTACACTTGCTCCTCGTTTCATACGTGTTATCTTCATATTCGATTTCAGTTTCGGAATCCAACTCTTCTGCTGTCTGTAAAAAATCAACAATACAGTAATAACAGTCATAAAGTCAACTATTATTATCCAGTAAAGAATTAGATTGTGATGAGACTAATAGGTGACTGCAGCAGCTGTTTCCCTGAGCACTGATTGCACAGAAAATACAAAAGCTGCTTACATTTACTACGTGTATCATAAGTATTTTGCTCATCAAGCAAAACCTCTTCTGGATCCAATTCATCGTCAGTCTGCACAGGTAGTAACAAAACTTAAATAATGCTCATTACTTTAAAAATGCAATAACGAAAATTAAATCATGGCTTTCTTTAAAGATCTAAAAAACCACTAAAGATTCATTACGTTATTAACTTCCATTAAATATTAGGCCAAAATACCTCAGAGTATTAAAAAACATCAGTTCTTTCAGTTATGAAACTTAATAATACGAGTTCTTCATTCACAATTAAAACTGTGAATATATTTTCCCAAACATTTAAGCACATTAAACTATCAATTAATTTCATAAAGCAAAATGTAAAGAAATTAATCTGCAAATTCAAATATTTATGTATAATTAATAAACAAGTTTTGCTCGAATTTACCCTATTCATAAGAACAGCTCTTCTGATTTCACGCACTCCGTCGTATACAAGACGAGAAGCGTCAATAAATTCATTTTCATCTACATCTCTTTGTGGAGACGTTCCCAATGCTTCAACTGCTATTTCAACTCGTTGTGCAAAATTTGGCATTACTGATAAATACCAATAAATATTAATATATTTTTATGAAATTGCAAAATGCAAACGAATACCTTGATCTCTTAATACTGCCACCGCTTCTAACACTCGTTCAGTATAAATTCCTGGCTCATAATTGTCCATTTCAGCAATGACCACATTGCATACTCGTGACGAGCGACCACGAATGGCTCCAGCGGTTCGGTCAAGAGTGTCAGCATCTCCTTCTTGCAACGCTAGTACACATTTATTTACATCTTCCAGAATGTGATTTTCTGTGTGATTGTAAAAGATTCAGAATTTTAATAACCTAAAATATGAATGTTTAGTTACCAGAAACAGCTAAAAAGTCGTCGATTGTTGTGATATCGTCAACAGCCTCGGTTAGTACACGAACTTGATTCTCCCATGCTTCTTTGAAAACGTCCATGTTTTCTTGTGCAACTTTAGAACGAGGTCGAGCTGCCAAAATACGAGCTGCATTTATTACCTAGAGATGTAAACTCAAATTAGATCATAGAACGAAAAACTAAAGTTACAAACTAAAATAATGTCTAATAAAGTGCAGTAACTAAAATACAGCATTAAAAATTAGTTTTTTCAATTACTTGTGGGCAAAGATTTTCTATCTGAGCAGCAGCAAAACGGACCATTTTTACTCCATCTTCGTTATTAGACATTGAACACGCCAAATTAGCCACCTAATTATATATTACGCAAAAACATTTAAATAAGAAAAATGCACATTCAGCTAACTAAAATGATAAATTAAAAAAAACCTTCACGAATAAGCAACGCAAATTATAAAAACAGAAAATGCTAGCCAACTGCTTAACGCTGCGGCTTTACATACCTCGACTAATTTATTTGCATGTTCAGTAAACACTTGCGCATATTCTTCAACTTCACGTTCATTTCCAGCTTTTGCAGCCTCGATTAAAACCAATAATGGAACATTAGTTTCCAAAAAGGAATCGGAAACATGATCAACCACTGCTTTTCGCAACTGTCTTCTAAGATCTCTAGTTTTACGACACATATGCTCAATTGATTTATCGAGCGATTCAGTAGGCTCTTTCTTTCCAGCCTAACCAAATATTTAAACAATATATTAAATCAAGCTTGATAATTGTATTTTAAAAATCAACCGACATTAGCCATGTATTCTGATAGAAGATCCTGCAAAGCCTGACGAACTGCATTACATTCAGCCACAATACGTTCACGACGTTCGTCTCTGGTGCAAGAAGAATCAGCCATTAAAGCAGCACCACTAATTATACTTTCTAGCCGCTCTTCCAACGATGGACGACTTCGGACTTCATTGTATGTTAATGGATCCATAATAACACGATCCTGTAATGTTTACAAAAACGTTTAAAACATATATACAGCTGGTTAAGTAATTCGATAACGACAAAAACCAAATCGGTGTTCAAAACGCTTACATCAAAGTCATCTAATGCGGCAGCAAGTTCACCAGGTCCATCATAGGGCTGTGTTGGGCCACCAAGTGTTTTACCTTGCGCGACATCAGCAATTGTATTGACTGCTTCGCATACTTGCTTATATACATAATCCCGATTTGCTTTAGCTGCAGCTAGTTCAGGATGACGTACGTAGGCCTGGTTTCAATAAATATTCTTATAAATCACTATTTAATCGCTGTAGAAATAAATTCTAACCTTGGAAGCAGTAAGCAACATCATACTATGTTTTTTCAATACAGCGCGTGCAGCTGCAAGGTCATCTCTTAATCTAGGATCTTTTAGCTCCTAATAAAAAATTCATACAGTTTCATTAAACAATAATTAGTTATACATTTTAACTCGTCTAACGCTTAACATTTAAATTGATAATCAGTATAAATTAAAATGTTGATGTACAGATTTATATGGCAATTGGAAATTTAGTAATATAAAACGCATTGAAAATTATTAGAGAACTTTTACAAATATACTTGTATTTAAAAAAAAAAAGCTAAGTACAAGCTAGTGGTCAAAATATAGATGTATTTGGGATACAAGAAAGTCAAAAAGATTCCAATCATGTCAATGATAAAAATGAACTAAGTTCACCTAGAAACTAAAATGTGAAAATTCAATTCATTAGCTTCTAAGTTGTAAACTTGATAACATTTTATGCTTATTTTTTGTTCAATAATTAACGAATGAATACTTAATTTAAAAAACAAATTCTCACCGCTTGACGCTTAGCAGCTTGTTGAATTAAATCCACAGCATTTCTTCCAAATTGACGAAAAGAGTCTAACAACTCAGACTGGCTGGAAGCATTTTTTACTTTTTCTAAATCGTCTTCAACCTAATAAGATAAATTTCGTTTAGACAACTAATTAGTAACATTATACATTCGTATAAAACATATTGTGAAATAAAATTTGTAACTGTAGCAATGCTGCGACGCCCCTCAGCATAAAGTCAACAACAGACTCAAACATTCAACATACTTGTGTTTCCCTTCAAACGATTGTTTAAGTATACATGACATTTCAACTGACATTTACTAGAGAACGTCTTATACTATAATATTTCTATTAACCAACAACATAAATATTTGCATTCACAATGGTTGGCTTGCGTCCATGATCTGCTTTTATAATAATAAAAATACACAGCCACCAATAATAACCTAGCACCAAATTAAAAATATAAACAAAAACATTATTAACATACCACTC
The DNA here is from genome assembly GCA_013389785.1 of Helicorthomorpha holstii. Lineage (NCBI taxonomy): Eukaryota > Metazoa > Arthropoda > Diplopoda > Polydesmida > Paradoxosomatidae > Helicorthomorpha > Helicorthomorpha holstii. Next base: position 21,345,463 of record JAAFCF010006680.1, read on the forward strand.
GAAGCGATTTAAGTAACAAATGAACGTCCACCATATCGGCTAATATGAGCAACCTAGTAACAGCCGAGAGCAAATTTCTGGCAGCACGAACCATGTTTCCTCTCTTGACTGAAGAGCAGGGATCATCAGCAAACTCGCGAGCCGCAATACTCATAGCATCGCCTTAACAGCGGTAATTATAATCAATCAAATTAGAATTTAATGATCCAAAATAAAATATTAAAATGAGCATTATACCTGTTTTTCTTACTTCATCTACAGCCGACAACATTTCTTGCTTAATGTCGGGGTTTTCATATGCGATTTGTTCACCTTTTTCTATGAAATTAATTGTGGCCTTCTCAACAGCAGCAACCAACACATGAGCTCTCTTGGAACGGCCTTTCTTCTTTTTAGAAGGGCCTTTAGTGTTGACCAATGTTGTAACCTAATTTATTAATCGTTAGTTATTATCCTATAACTTTTGACAGTCAAATATGTAGCTTTTCAATAAATTGCAAAGCATTTATTTCACACAGTTTTAAGTTACAAAAACCTAATACAGTACCGAGACAACGTTTCTTTTTTTCTTTTTTTCGCATTGTCAATGTCAATTAAATCGTTGAACTCTTGTTAAAATTGCATGCAGCATTTGAAATGTAAAATTAAAGTCATTTTCAATTTTAATACCTGAATTACAAGTGGTTCCAATGTTTTTTCCACTGAACGAGTTCGGATTTCCAAGTTTTTCGGGTCCCATTTTAGTGCCATTGAACCAGTAAGATTTAACAGTTGTGGATCCAACGCCAACATTTTTCTTTATTTGTTTATTTTTCAAAAACTACAATGCAGATAAGTGATCTGGAAATACAAAAATGCGAAGGCAATAAAAAATCTTAATGCGATTGAAATGCATCTGAAATTAGCTGACTATACTCTCCCGCCCCTGCATTCATTCATTGCAAAATAAACAAGTGCCAATGGAATATGTACATACTTTCAACTGCTCCCAAAGTGACAGCTTAAGTCAATAAATCTCAATTTTACCAATAGTACTGCAGTAATTGCAATATATATTTTAAAAATCACACGATGCCTGTGAATTTATAGCGCTAAATTGTGGAAACAAAAATGGACAAAAATACTGAATTGTACAACATTTAATGTCGATAAGGTCACATTCTTTGTTAATGACTAGGTGTTGACATTTGCTGACACTGTTTTTACACTCATTTTAACTAATTTCTTACTGTTTTTTAAAAGATTACTTTAACAAATAGCACCCAATACTACTCATGAATTATATAAATGCATTAAAATTCTTAATTTACTTACCTTAGTTTAGATTCTGCCCAAATATACACTGTTAAACCGAAACCGACAGACGATCATTAGCCAACCCAACCGGATATGACGTTAAAACCGACACGCCCTTTCAGGTAATAGACCGTTACAATAATATTAGTTTCCCAAAGATTGGGCCGAGTCTCAAACTTATCAAAATAATTACAATAAACCAGAAAATAAACTTTATTACCGTATAACAAACTTTAAACACTTTCTTAAATTGTTTTTTTTATATAGATTTTCTTATTAATATATTACATCAAAAATAAATTTAATATACAGCTCTGTATTGCATTATGACATTACCGGTAAAGTTTCATAACTTATTTTCATTTATTAAGTAAACTATTCGTATAATCACCATAAATTCCAAGATGGTAAGTTCATTTCGTGAATAGGAACACCAGTCATATTCACTGGAATGTTAATTATGGCAGACTTAAGTCTTAATTTAAATAATGTCTTTAAAATCCTATATCTAAACATGTAAAAAATTAATTTAAATTAACATTTTCAAAGCAAAATTAATGTCCTTTTTCTTACCCATCTCTTCCTAGTAAAGAAACTGCAGGAATAAAAACATCTCTGCCACTGTTATCGTCTTGCATAGAAATACCAATATCACTATCAAGTTCAAAATCCATCACCATTATTGCTCTGGCACCAGCTTTTTCAGCATTTATAGTTTTTGTAACAAATGAACAATCTCTTTAAACAACAAAATGTTTTGTTTAACAAATAAAATTGACTAGCTTGATATATTTAACCAGAATTTTGTTACACAAAGAAACCTACCCGCGTCGGACTAAAACAACACCCAGGCAGCACAAAAATTGAAATCTACGTTGATTCTTAGTGTCCATATCTACTAGATAAAAATCTACGTGGTTTCCACTAATATTAACAGTAGATTTGGCAACTTTTACATTTTTTTACTTGCAGTGTTACAATCTACATGTTATACACCAATGTGTAGATGTAGAACATGTAGATATTTCTACTGAAACTCCCCTAATTTAATGGGAGATGCAACTGGTGGAGATCTACTTAATATCTACGTAGATGTCACCATTAAGAAAACACCATTAAGTGTTCAGTAAATGGGGTGCACATTTCTTGACCTTCATTTCATTGTATTTTAAAAAATAACGGTCGTTTTCCTTTAAGAAACTAAAAAGAACCCCAACCATTGATTTAAACAACAAAGTTTTTAGCTGTTGACATTATAGCATGGTGAATGCATTTGGTGTGTAGAAAACATTTGGTTAATTATTTTGGATTAATAGCAATATACAGTATAGTATTTGAAACATAAGGTAAATAATTTAATTACATTTTTCTATTAACAACCATATTCCAATGTTAAATATGCTTGAATGAATTTGCATTTTACAATATAAAATTTTATGTACAGTACAGTGTTTAGAAATGTATGGACCAGTACTGTATGCAACCTAGAAGACCTTGGAAATACAGTACTGTACTGTGATGGTGTATCCAACTTGCAAAAAAATGTCATTGTAGACTATTATTTTTTGAAAATACTGTATTACAACTGCGAATGTTTTTCTCTCTTTTTATTTAGCACTACAGTATTATTTATTGAAACCTTGTGATTACTATTTTTGTTACAGTTAAAACATATGAAATAAAATTGCTGCATGTTTGCTATAGTTGAAAGTGTATGTTTGTAACTATGGTAAATAATAAAATTATTTTAAGAATTTGCAATTGTTATTGTTTAATAGTATTGTAGACTGTAATGACTGATGATTGACATTGTATATGTATCCTTATTGTTTATGTTTTGCTTTTATTTACAAGTGTATTATATACAATTGTTTTTATTTAAGTGTTTTTTTATTTAAGTATTTAATTGTTTTTATTGCTTTGTGTGCATGTTTTGATGTTTTATGTAAGCTGAAATCTGTGATTTGTCTATAAAGAATAAATGAAATGTTGAAATTGTAAATAAAGTTTAAAACGATTCATTTGCGATTTGATTCAATTGACCGATTCATTTGCAGTAAAAATACACGTAGAAATTAGTCAAAAATCCACTAAATTTCTACAGAAAATTCTACGTAGATTCAACATAGATTCCACCATAAAAACATAGTGGAATCTATTAAGATTCTACGTAGAAATTTAGAGTTAAAAGTAGTAGAAATACAGTAACAAAATCTACGTAGATTTTTCTACATTTTAGGTGACATTTATACGCACATTTGTAAGGTTATGATCTACGTGGCATCTACGAGACTTCACACGCAGAATCTACGTAGAATTTACGTAGATTTCAATTTTTGTGCTGCCTGGGCACTTCCTTGCAAGGCAACGGCGTTAGTTGCAGGACTACATAGATGAAGTGGACTGGCTGGGACAAGAAGCACGTTTGCCATTGTTTTATTCTAGCAATTCCAATTAATAAAAAATTCAATTAAATGTTAATGATCGATAGTGCAGAAACATACCGGTACTTACAAAGCGAGTTCCAAAGTTGCTGGCACGAATGATTTTAAAAGTGTAGCTGATTTCTTCAGGATCCAAGATTTCAAAAAATAATTCGTTATATGAATATGTAAGTTCCATGTAAGAATCACAATTAAATCCTAAAATGTAAAAAATTAATTAATTTTTTTAATAGAATACAGAAATTTACAGAATACGAAAGCTGCACGCATGATTAGAAGAAACAATGCTAACTTTTCCTGAAATGACTTGTATTAAAATGAAAAATGAATTAACACTAAATAATAACAAACTTTACATCTCGTTTTATAAAAAAATAAACTTTTTCTTCACTTTAATTAATAGTTATGACTTTTGATCCACTGAACGGCAAAACGTGTACTGTAACTTCGACATTTCATGCAGTTCACTTTTAATGACCTATACATTTGTTAAAAAACAACGTAATTCAGTATAAATCATTATGGTATACCTGATAGCAGTAATGAATTAATTAATAATAACACCGATAATGTCCATATTATATTCCTAAGGCAACTTAAATGAGAATTTAAAAGTGTTCTATTCCGAACTCCCATTGAAACTGCACGTAAGCTCAATTTAATGTGTGTCTGTATTTTCCTTATTGCTGCCAGTTTCAAAGAATGTTCATTATTTTGTATTATTGTACCACTTTTTGAACCTACAACCACGTTGACAAGTCACATTAAATTTAATCGTCGATTATTTAACGAATGCGTATCAATTACCTACTTTTATGCTTTCAAGCTTTAATGAACTTTCACCTTTGAGGCAAATCCATTAAGTTGTGCGTGGGTAAGGAAGGTTAAAACTTTGAGCCTGATCTGTATTTCCGGTACAATATACTGTATGAGTTTTGTTTATTTTGAACTGGTCAACAATGTAACCTGAGGTAAAAAAAAAAGAAAAGCATTTTGCAGGTCGCAACGATCAAAGGTTGAGCGACGCACACCTTTTCTTAAGCATTCCATTGTTAATCCCTACAGTACAGATGTCCAAGCCAGTCAGTGCGTAGGAATTTCGAAAGAATGATGGACAAGTAATTTTTGATGCAGCTGCAACACCATTGATCACAATGCACCATTTGACAGATAACCATAGCAGCCGAGATGGGACACTTTCTTCATCAAATAATATGGATGTAACTCATGAATTGAACGATATAACCGAATACATGTATCGGCCTGCTTTGTGTTCGGACACATCTCCTTCGGACTCGGCAGAAGTTAGAGACTGCAGGGTGTCCAAAATTGAAAAGGCTGCCTTTTACTTTACAGCTTTCTTTTTCTGGGTATGTTAGCTTCAAATAAATAATTAAAATAATTACCGTTGTCTGTAACGTAATTTATTAACAAGTTATAATTGATTTTTTGACGATTTTTATAAATGCAACGTTTTATATTTTTTTGACAGTATTTTATGGTTTAATTCAAATTAAAGTAACTTACAATTTAACTTTTTAAAATAGCGTCTTGCTGAAAAAGTACAGTAGATTCTACAATATACCGGATCTAAAATCATTATTATGAGTCAAGGATTTATTAATAAAATTATTGTTAATCAAATTATACTATGATTTAATTGAGTTAACCGCCGATTAAATTGGCGAGTTCTTAATTAGATTAGTGTACTCGCCTGACAGGTATCTCCATTGGAGTACTGTACTACAAAAATTACCAGTATCCCTTTGCCTTTCTCAAATTTCTTAGAAAAAAATACTGCAAAAACTTAAATAGCTTTAATAACTTCGTTTCATAAGTTTATTATAGTATTGTAACATGGAATTCTGTAAGCTAGAACTTTATTGAGAAATAAAGTTCCAGCTAAAAATTTCCTCTGGATCATTATCATTATAAATTTACACAGCTAATTAGAAACGGTATTAACGATTAATTAAAATCATTTTGACCTAGTTATTTTAAATTGATTTAGGGTATTATTACATTTACTAATTAATAACTACAAACATGAAAGGAATTTGTTAGTGGTTTTTTTTATTTTGTTTATTTGTTTTAGATGATATTCTATTAAAATATCATAATATCATGCTTGTTTCTATTATTTTTACAATAGGCATTAAGTTTGCTGACAGTGGCGTTGGGAGTTTATATTTACAGTGAAAGAACAGTGCCAGTTCTTATTATTCTACAAGTACATGTTGACCCATCTGGTATTCTAATTGTTTGTGGACTTATTGCATTTATACTCACAATCTGTGGTTTTGTTGGAGGTTTAAGAGAAAATATTTGTTTACTTAAACTGGTAAGCATCAAACTTTATCAAGAACCAATAGCGTTATACTGAATTCTAATTACTGTATTTTATTTTTATTAATAGTTTGCCTTTGGATTGTTAGTGCTTGTTGGATTACAAATTGCGTTTCTTGCTTTGATATTTTTAGTGTTGTATACCAATGTCAACATTACAGTTAACCCTTCAAATTCTTTAGAAAAAGCTCTTGCGTTATATTCAGAAGATGATAACATGCGAGATCTCATGGACTTCATGCAAATAAATGTAAGATATTGACTGCTAATGTCTACAATTATTACTAATTAGATTTTTGAAAATTTAGTTCCACTGCTGTGGAGTTGGTGACTTGGGATATTTAGAATGGAATCTCAACCCGTATTATAATTGTTCGGTTGTAAATCCAAGTGCTCAAAAATGCGGAGTGCCATTTTCTTGTTGTAAAATTCCAGAGGTGAGTCATGATGATCAGTCGTCAAATTATAGATTAATACTAAATCATGAATTTAAATGTTTTATATATTAGGGAAAGCCAGTCAATACACTATGCGGGTCAGGTGTTACCAATGAAACTTTAACGGTAAATTTGCCAATACATTTGATCATCTTATGTTCTTAAACCGTCGTTTAAAGCTTAAATAAATTCTTCTTCGAAACAGACGTTTGAAGTTCAGCATAGAATTTACACCGATGGGTGTGTCGAAGCAGTTGTCCGAATGCTTTATGAAAATGCATTTCTTACTGGGGCCAATGTTTTCGGAACAACAATACTGATGGTAATGTCTATAATATTAGAGACTCGATCATTTTTAACTTGCAAGCCACGAATAATTGTATTAAAGTGGTTCCAATATTAATACTGTACCATTTCAGCTTTAATATGTAATTATAAGTAACATTTTTCATATAGTTTGTTGGAGTATTCTCTGCTGCACGCATGGCAGCTCGACTTCAAAGGACCAAGGACTACAAAGCGTTATCTTTGCAAACGACTGTGTTAACGCGATTGTAAGCCCAATCTCATTTTAATTATTATAGCCATAATAATTGCGATGCCAACTCAAAACCAAATATCTTTTTTTTAAAGTAAAATTCTCATTTTTATAGTTTTACAATGTTTTTTTAAAACTTTTGTTTTACAATATTTACTTCAGAATTAAAATGTGATTGAAATAAAGCCTTTTTTTAAAGATAAACTTACTTCGGAACCAGCTTCTTTGCAGACATTTTCCGTCTTTTATCACTCAGTTTCATTCTTTTCACGGGTGGTTCACCAGATGATCGTGTAACGTTCGTCTGGCTACTACCAGCGGTTATATTATGGTCTGCAGATGTACTTCTAACTGAATTGTTCAAATCTGCAGTAGTATCTCCATCTTCATTCTTAAAAAAAAATGTCTTTAAATGCAACTTTCATATTGTAACAAAATAGGTATCTTTTTTTAGAAACATAGCAAAACAAAAATGAAACTTTGAAAATATCCTATGCTATCAAAATACAAATACAGTACTTAATAGCCTTATAGATATTACTGCAAATATTAATGAATTGTCTTAAGAGCCACTGTCATCCTGTTAATATATTTGCCAGAAGTTATTATACCTGATCCTTGTTTTCATTATTTTCAGTTAATTTTGCTTTAATCATTTCATGGTTGATTCTGAAATCTCGATTTGTACTTCGTTTTAGTGAAGTTGTCAAATCAACCTACAAAATATGAATACAGTTAAAAATTCAATTCTTAAAAATTATAGCTGCTACAAGTGAACGGTACCTTTGATAATTTTGCTAAACGAATGAGAAATCTTTCGTATTGTTCAATGTTGTAAATCAAAGATGGCATCAATCTGGATTCTTTAACAGCTTTCGACTATAAAAAAATGTTATGATGTGTCATTTTTATCGTCAAAATGAATAATTAAAAGCTTACAATAACACTCGCATCATTTCGTTTTCGTTTTCCCTTAGGTTCTTCATCTTCCTAAATTTATATTGTAATATCTAGTTTATTCCAAATCAGAAATATTTGTAAAAAATATACCTGACTCAATGCAGCCAACAAGATGTAAACCTGCTGAGTAAGTTTGGAATTGATGTGTTCAATTAATTTCGAAAATGAAATTGGCAATTGTGAACCGGGCAACTTGCTCAGCATTGTATACTGGAATAATATTTAACTTGAATTTATTTCAATACAAGTTTTTATATTAAGTTTTACTGTACATATTTAGTTAGCTCCTGAAGAACAAGATAATAATGAGTAATGAGTCGAATGACTGACTCTCTGCATATTCCGGATGGCAAATCAGTTGAAAGAAAATGATAGCCGCACGTCGTCACAACTGCCATTCCAGCGCATACAGCTTTCCCCCACTTTTGCATGTCTTGATTAACTTCATTATGGTCTTTCACTTTTAATTAAAATAATCATCAAATCCCAATTTTCAACCTTAAAATTTGCAGTTATAAAGAAGATATTTACTCACTTTGTAATTCACAGTTAGCTTTCATTTTGAAGATCAACCATTCAATGTCACGAAGAAACGAATCAATATATGAAATAACAACCAAAATAACGTTGGAAGCATTTACTTCAGTAACTAATGAATACTTCACAGTCCCAGTGTATTCACTCTAATAATATACTTTAAATTACTGTTTACAAAATACCGATGTTTTTAACTTACCGACTCATCAATTTCGCCTAATCTTAAGTGTACATCTTCAGACAATGTCATTAACACTTTATTGTGATCAGAAAACTGTTTGGATGCCGTCAATAACAACGTAAATAAATGTTTTGTAGTGGAAACGTCATCTGAAAATAATTCATATATGTCAAAGACATGAATACCCAACGATAATATACGATTGTATTATTTACCAACAGTATGAACAGAACAGAGGTTTTCAACCCAATGAAGAAGTTCCGATAAATAAGATGAATCATCTGGTATATGTTCAAGAAGATGAGTCATAATACTCAACAAATGTCCTAACTGTTTTTGCTTCAGTTTCACATTAGAATCATTAACAATATCGGTTGTAAGTTTCTGTTAAAAGAAATTACGAGTACAGTATATTCAACATGTCCATGTAACACTAACGTTTATTAACCACAAGACAACTGTAAAATATTATTGTAATAGTTAAATAAACTAAATAATGTATTACCTGTAACTTTTTAACAACTGCATTTAGTGAACTTTCACTCCCGTTAACTTGTGACGCCCTTCGGTTCCCGTTAACTATAACGACGTTTACAAAATAAAAAAATTCAATTAGTCAAGCAATATTTAAGTTTAAATAAATTCTTACCTAAGTTAGAAAAGAATAATGACAATTTTTCAGGAAAAATATCAGTCACAACAGTTAAAATTGTTTGGAAACATTCGAGAAGCTTGACGTCAACAGCTACTTGATTTGGAGTTTTATTTATAGGATCATCGGATTCTAACAAGCCGTGAAGAACTGATTTTCCAACCGAGCAACAGAAGTTAAAAGTTTCATCCAAATTGCGATCAATCAAACTTTCAAAAAAGTCAAACTCTTGAAATTTATGAAGTTTTTCTTCTGCAGATAAGATTATGTGGGTAACAAAATCGGTTTGTTGTTTAAGTTCCATTGCTGCTTCTTGATGATCAGGATCTTCATCTCTATATAACAGAATAATAATAACATGGACTATAATAACAGAGCTGAACATAACTTGCTTACTCCAATAATAGTTTCAAAATCGCAGTTAAAAAAGGAGCAGAATAAAGACAATCTTGAGAGTGGCTAGAAGTAGACGATTTCGTTACTTTCTCTTTTTCAGCTGGCGGAGCGTCTTTTTTCTTTTTAACATTAGTTGCCGCCGCCTTTTCTTTCAATACAGCCGCAAGTCTTTTGAGTCGAGCATACAATTCAATTACGTTTTCAGTCATTGCTGAACTGTAAATAAAATATTAGTAAAGACGATTCTTATTACTCAAAATAAGAACACAACATACGTAAATCCTTCATAAAAGAATGTATGCTCAATTAGAACTTCATAAATTCCAGAAATCATTTTTCCAAAAAATAGATTGCGATTTCCATTACAAGGTTGTGGACTAAATTCCACAGTTTGATCCTTTTTGAAATTATAAATTTGATAATCATATAAAATAATAATCATATGCACGAGTACAATTAAAAAAGTACCAAATCAAAGTCCTCAACTTCCATTTTAATCATGGCTAATTTGAAGTCATCAAGCAAGGAAGCTAACGGATGGCTGCCGTATTCCGAATCATTGTTTTGGTTATTTGCAAGATGGTTCGATTTTGCCAGCGATAAACAATTGTGAATACATCGCACCAAGTAAGGCTAAAACAAACATTCGATTAGTTAAACATATTTACTTTTGGAGCTTAACTACTCTTACCACTGGTTCCATATACACAATTTCCGTTCCTTGAGACTGTGTACAAAGTTCCAATCGAATTGGTGGACTAGCACCAGCTTCAATCACAATGTTGGCCTATTATTAAAAACGTAAACATGACTAAAAAACTTGCTATCAACATTAATTTTACTTCCCATTGTTTTGCTCGCAAATTTACACTTAACGTTATTTTAAAATGAACAATTTACTATCAATTAAACAATTTTTAAAATACAATTCTTTGTAAAGCATAACTATCATGAACTAAGTCCTATTGAGCTAATTACACCTACTTGACTAAGAAGCAGATCCAATATGGTGTCCATCAAAATCGAATTTTGCTTCAAAATGACAGGAAATCCCTTTAAAATATTTTAAACTTTAAATTGTTATTAATAAGATATCTCATAAAAATACAAAATCATACGAGATACAGTTGGGTCCGCAACTCAGCTTGTTGAGATAAGCAACGACGAAGCATATTTAACAACTCCAAACTTACAACTTCGTTATTAGGTCCATTGGAAGACAAATGGATGTCAGCTGAATACTATCAAAATGACATACAAATCCTAGTTAAACTAAAATATTAAAAACTTATTGTACAGTATAAATTTTACTTGTTGACTAGCCGAAATAGAATTCGACTGACTAGCTTGGCTGGAGAAACGTCCAATATTGCGTAAGTTTTTCAAACAGATTAAAGAACCATTAACTGCTGTTTTTCTCGCGGAAATTTCTTTATAAAACATTGTCTTTCGAAGCATTAACATAACCGAATTTCTGAGAGACGAATTAATCGTTAACAGTGGTTGAATCGCATTTAGTAATTCAGTAGCAAGAGCTGTTGGCAACCACACTAAATAATCAAGCAATTCTCCAACTTTTGTAATCGACTGCTGATAATCTCTCGGTGAATGCCGAATCGAGTCCGCCAGCAATTCTAAAATATCAACAACATTAAAATACTGACAAAGGAAGCATAAAAAAAGATTTACTAATATAGCGTCTTGAAGCTGCAACGTCAGTTGGCACAATGGAACTTACAATATTATTTATAATGCTTGTTCTGACATCTCGGTTAATCTAATAAATGATATTTTCAAAAATAAAATTAGTACAATGCTATTAGTTTTAAACATCGTTAGATAGTATACTTTTTTTTAAAGAAATACGAGTTCGTACTTCATTTTAAAAATTAGAGAACAATTTTTAAAACATTTCAACTAGTAACTACCTTATTTATTACATAAACTACAACATGTAAACAAACATTTACCTTAAAAGTAGTTAAAATAATAGAAGAACCAAGCGAACATGCCATTATTTTTGAAACGGTAGTAACGTCTTTGCTAATTTTTCCTTGTGAGTTAACTGTTCCAAAAGTATCCAACAGATAAAATCCAAATTCGACTAAACCTTGAGTGATATGGTCCCACCCAGCAATGCTATGAAAGTCAAACAACAAATTAAAATAATTATTTATATAGAAATTAAAATTAAATTAAAAAATACCTTTCAATAGTAGAAACAATCACATCATTTATACACTGGATAGAAGGCATTAATTTTCTAATGCGAAATGAAGACCTTCGTGTAATTATTTCCTTATAATGTTGAATTATTGCTACTTTTAACGTATCAAAAATCTACATAAACAACAAACAATATAGAACATAATATTCGGTATCGATCAACTGCTTAATGAAATTTCATACCGGTTTCTGAAATGGCAACATGCTTGCCAAACAAAATGCTAATGACATGGAAAATAGTGTCAGTATATTGTTGGGCCATAAACTATTTGCCTTTAAATATACAACATAAAAAGTTATTTATATATGGATTACGATAAAACTTTTATTTCACCTTCAACCATTTTACAACTTCTTGTCCCAATTCTTGATCACTTTTTACACAGTAAAACAAATGCAAAAGTACGTTTCCTTCAGTCTGTCTTAACTCAGTAATTTTACACTCTTCAGTCACTTCTTCAAACAGATCTTCACTTTCAGGTTTTTTATTTTCTTCTTGCAAGCTTCTTTCTTTTTCTTCAAAAAACTTTATAAGTCCTTTAAGAAACACATATTTATGACCCTAAAACGATATTAATAAGATAAAATGTAATGATCGGGATATACGAGTATTTAGTATTACTTTAGCACACAACAAATGAAGTTGATAAACAAGAGGTGGTATGCAATCAAGTGGTAAGTCTTCCATTTTCTCTAAGTAACTAGTTATCACGAACTTTAACTGGTCCGAAGTTAATGTTAAGTCACTACAAAAACAGTTTTAGAATGAAAGCATAACATAATGTTCAACTAAATTACTTAAAAATTGCCGCCATGCTTATTATATATTTGGGTCCCCATCTGAACAAAGTATAGTAACATATTAGAATCACCATTTAACAAACAGTTGCACTTAATAATATACTTAGTATGACAAAGTTCGTTAATTGCTTTCGCTAAAAACTTCTCTCCAGAAATTCGATCTATATTTATTAGGAGTCCTTCCTGGTTAGATAAATGAGCTACTATACGCGAAATCAACTCGAGCCATCTAAATGAAAATAATAAAACACAAGTTATACGATACCGGTATTTGGATTACCTTATAACACTTCAAAATTAATCACTCACTTTCCAGGTGAATATTCAGCTTCAATAGCAAATTTTTTTAATTTTTCATAAAGTTCAACTAAGGTTGCATTAGGGAAACGAGGAACCTATGTAGAAATAATCTCTTTAACCGAAAATAACAATCATAAGCAAATAAATTTCAAAAATTACCTCCATCAATAAAACACTTAAAACTTTAGAAACCCTAGAAGAGTCTACAGCATTTTCTAAAACAATCTGAAGACTGCATAAGAATACGTCTAAACGTTTATCGGTTTCAACTTTTGTATCACATGTAATTCCTGCAATGTAATATCACAATTTGAAACTAAGACATTAATTAGACTAAATTCAAAATAAAAATGCATTAAAAATTAACCACTATATTCAAGTTACGATGATTTTAATGATGCGCTGCTTATTAATTTATATAACATTATGATTTCAAATGTTATTGGCCGCTTTAAATGTCATTAGTTAATTCTTAAAATTACCTATTATTGTTATAGTACTGTAACAAAAATACCTGATAAAACAGCAACAATAAACACTGAAGGATCATCTAACTGCCTGTATGACTTAATTATCATTGCTGTCAACTAATAAAACAATTATTGTCACATTAATAACTATCTTAGTGTTTATCGATATTCAGTAGAAGCTGAAGAACAAAATCAAGGTTTAAACCCACCTGTTTACTAGTGTATTTTCGAAGAAACTCGACATATTTGGCAGTGTCAAGTTTATTATACGACTCTAATATTTCATCCATGGCTGATAAAAGAATTTTAATGTATTGTATAGTTACACACAATATTATTTTAAAAGCAAAATGTTAAGAACTTACGGTAATAAAATTATGCAAACATAGACAAGTTGGGACAAATTTCAACAAGCTTTTTCCGGAATTTCCCGCGTTCTTTAATCGACTATGAAATCCTTTGAAACAATATTGCATTTACCATTATATTGGTTTGGAAGAAAACAATTCATGTTTGTTTAGTATATAGCTCCATAGATAAAATAAATAAAAATTAAATGGTACTCTCGGTTATTCTGCCCTTATAACAACTCGATTCTCATAATTAGCTTTAAAAAAGTAGCTTTTAACAACTCTGCAGTATCCTCCTTACTTAAAATACAAAAAAAATTTTAAAGTTCATATTTAAGCAAACGAAGTAAATATAGTCCAAATATAATTGCTATAATTAAATTTAATCATTAATTAATTAAATTAATTGATTATAAGTACAAGTTAATTTGAGTGATCACATTGGTTCTAGGGGTATATGACGCGAACAACATGACCCAAGAAAAGATGACCCAGACAAACATGAACCAGAAAAACATGACGCGAGCATAGGTCGCCCTCGTGTAAGTTTACCTCTTAAATTACAGCTGAAGATAAAACATCTCTAGGACGTTTTTACGTTTGATGCATTTCAAGACGTTTTAAAGCTTTCTAAATGTTATAAAATCTATTGCAAATACAAATAACATTTCATGGAAATAGCTAGAACCATCGCCTTACTTTACATTCAAATTAATCACAACAAAAACATTTTTACCTAATCTAAACTAACCTAATCGAACCTAACCTATTCTAAACTAACCTAATCTAACCTAACATCATTAATTGTATAAATGTCTTTGTTGTGATTGATTAGAAAGCTTTAAAGCGTCTTTAAATGCATCAAGACCTAGATGTAGAAGGTAGAAGGTAGAAGGCTAATGTAGAAGGTAAACATACACGAGGGCGACCTATGCCCGCGTTATGTTTTTCTGGGTCATCTTTACTTGGGTCATGTTGTTCGCGTCATAGACGCCAGATACCGATCACATTGAGTACTGTTGGTGATAAAGAAGGCGGAGTTTTGTTTGTTTAGATTTTACGTCATCATGGCCGTCTTGTTAAGTCGAATTTCAGTTATGGGGGTGTTAGGTAATTCGATTTGAACTTTCCAATGTTAAAAGTGATGGGAAATTTCCAATCTGTGAGTGGAAAATCGTCCCTACACTTTTACGGTAAAAGTCTAAGCACGGGAATTGTGAAAGCGCGCCAAATATTCTGCCGATGAAAGTAACTTTTTTTCGGCTAAAAGGTTTACCGTCGTTTTAAAAGTTGAAATAAACTAATTAAATTGACATTAATCGATAATCCAATTTCATAAATGACTTTAATTTAGTGTTAGAAATAAATGGTAGTTAGTTTGTTCGCTTTAATTTGTAAAATTTTTGATTTTGAAATTTAATTTGACGTTAAAATCAAAAACATGTTCAGACGCATAGACCCAATGTTAAACTTTTTTACTCAAAATCAGTAAAAAAATTAAAAATTTTTAATTACACGTTCAAATTGCTAATAACTAATCAATAACATCATAACAACACTCAATCAGTCAGTTTAAACGCTTAAAATTAGCTAAATATCTCTACATTCTTTTGTATAACTCTACATTCATTTATTTATAAATTAAAGCAACTAAATCAATTATTCTAATATGATAATTGGTTGCGTGTTTTATTTAACAATGTATTTGTTTACATTTTTGTTTATAAAAACCACCGCTTGGTGGCGAATGATGGGCAATTACGCACAAATTGTTGCCTGGGTTACGGGTCGGGGGAAATTAACCAATCAGATGATTCGTAAGTACAAGAAGGAGGGAAAATAAAGCGGGAACAATCGTCGTTGTTACTTATTGGCTACTGAGACTACTGAGACGGCGAGCTGAGAAGAGGTGTTTGGTGAAGGAGGCTCCCAAGATTTTCTTGTAAAAACTTATAAACTTTACAAAACTTATAAAATCAATTAATATGAATTTATATAACTATTAATTGATAGTTTGTTAATCAATTAAGTGCGGTCGCGATTTTAAGTGTTTAAAAATTTGGTGCTAAAAAATCTGAAAAACATGAGCACAAATTTCCATAGGTGGATCATTAATCACGGCAATTATTGTGCTCAAGTTTTTAAGGTAAGAATTAATTTTAACGCAATAGTTTGATTTTTAATTAAACGGTTGATACAGTTAAGTTAGTTAGATGTATTTTCATGAGTGTTAGAAATAAATGTAAAACAATCATTTTGATTACAAGCAACTTTTTGGCGGCATTTGTGCGCTCTTGTAAACAGTATTACGGTAAACGTAATACGGTATTTTTGCAGCAATATTTTTTCTTCATGATATAATAAGCCCCTGTGTGTTAGCTATTTTTGACAAAAAAGTATTAACAAACATATTATTAATTTATTTATTATGTTAATCTTTGGTCTTTTACTGCTAAAAGTTACATTCAGATCAAAATGTTCTACAGTACGTTACATGTTACGTAACGTTGAAATTTGAGCGCTAAAATAATAATTACGTATTGGCGGAAAAATTGGGAGGGAAATTATTTGGTGGGAAAATGTTATTATGGTAATTTGCTGCTGGGACGCCGACTAGAGAAGAGGTGTGATAAATAATGCTCCCAATAGAAGTTTTGTAATGACATACTTTCGAAAATTGATCAAATCAATTAATACAAACTTGTCAAATGTAAATTATTTATTAATTGCAATCGTGATCTGAAGATATAAAATATTTGAAGATTATTTTTGTAGCTCATGATATTGTTGATAGTAATAATAGTTTAAATTAATCAAGAACTAAAACTGATTAATTATTTTAGGTGGCTGAATCATTTGAAGATTTTGTGCGCGTGTGTGTGTGTGTGTTCGCGTGTGTGAAATCGACGTGGGACATCGGCTGGACATTATGAACTTTTTGCTGACCAAACTATGCTGGCGCAACTGAGGAATACAGGCCAGAGTGTTTCAAACTTATTTTTTTAATTTTAATGCAGCTTTGATATTAAAAAAAATTAATTCATTATTAATTTTTAAAATAATTGTACAGTAACGTGAAAATCTAAAATAATGAATACTTAAAAAAAATTTAAATATGAAAAAATCAAAGCTCAACACTGTATATGTTTTTTTATATATTTTATGGTCAATGGTTTTCGTGTTGTTGGATTGTGAAATTAGTTAGTTAGGACCAAAGAAAGTGGTCACTAGTAAACCCCTTCTAGGCGACCCTATCTTTGGTTTAATTAACTTTTTAAGCAATTCGCAACTAGTTGATAGGAGTGTTGTTTTTGGGAGGTCAACTTTCATTTGATTGAAAGTTTACATCTTAAAAATATTGTTGTGCATGTATATGTTTTCTTGAAGTCATCAGGGGACCAACGTGGGAGGAAGAAGAGGAGTCGCCGGTGAATTAAAAAATGGTCAGGTGTTGACGTATAATTGTACTCAACACTAGTTTCCCATCTCCCAAAAACAAAAACTTTATGTAATCTTTTAACACAAACCCCCTTCTAACTGCCCAAGAAGGGTTTTCTTTACACAAACTTAGTATGTTAGTGCACAGTACTGCTGCGTTGGGTGGCGTACTTACAAAGTGCTTTCTATGGATAGCTTATTAGTGTCAAACCCTAACTAGGATGTTTTAATGTGGTTTTTTTTTTAAATTATTTTTCAGACTCAAGAACCTGACGCCAAATCCGAAAGAAACAGCCATTGAAGAAGCAGTTTTATCAGTGTTTAGTTAGGAAAACCATTGGCCAAAGTGTATAATTGTATTACTGTATGTACTAATAATAATTCTTTCAGGTTGTGATATTTGGGGGAAATTATTAAAAGGGTGTGATTGTTAGGGACTGTTAGGAAACATGTTAGGCGCGCTGAGAATTAGTTTGGCTTGGTAATTAGACCAATTGGTGGTCTACTGGTCGTTTTGATTGACAATTAGCCACTCATTGGTCACTTACTGAGTCAAGAATATGTGGCAACATCTTAAAAGGGGTTAGATTTTGCTTCATATTCAGATAGGACATGTATTTTAATTAATGTTGAATGTATTTTTTTCAGGTTGTTTATTTTTGTGTATAATTTTACTAATATTTTTGTATTTTACAGGTGTCGACGGGTCATCAGAATATATTTGAAGTCATTAATTTTTTTAACTAGCATTAAATGTTAAGTACAGTAAGGAAAAAGTTATACGGTAACTAATTTTTTTCATGTTTTAACAGGAAAAAGATGTCAGTTCTTGATAAATATAATTACATTGGTGACTAATAAATTTGTTTTTATGATAGGTTTTA
>JAAFCF010006680.1:21368718-21433837 GCA_013389785.1 Helicorthomorpha holstii
ACTGTTAGGAAACATGTTAGGCGCGCTGAGAATTAGTTTGGCTTGGTAATTAGACCAATTGGTGGTCTACTGGTCGTTTTAATTGACAATTAGCCACTCATTGGTCACTTACTGAGTCAAGAATATGTGGCAAAATCTTAAAAGGGGTTAGATTTTGCTTCATATTCCGATAGGAGTTGTTTTAATTAATTTTGAATGTATTTTTTTACAGGTTTTTTTTATTTTTGTGTATAATTTTACTAATATTTTTGTATTTTACAGGTGTCGACGGGTCATCAGAATATATTTCAAGTCATTAATTTTATTTTAACTTGCATTAAGTGTTATGTACAGTAAGTAAAAATTTATAACTAATTTTTTCATGTTTTAACAGGAAAACGATGTAAGTTCTTGATAAGTATAATTACATTGTTGACTAATAATTTGTTTTTATAGGTTTTATAGTTTATATAATTGTAAGTATAAAGTGCATACTAATTTCAATGTTTTTTTTTTTAATTTAACAGCAAAACAGTAAGTGTTATCTATTACAATGTAAGTTGTTATAAATATTATGTTTAAATAAATTTTTTTACAGCTAAATAATTTTTTGTTAACCGTGAAGTTTTGAAAAGGTATAAAGTTTTGATTTAAAACGAAATAATATTTTTTAGGCACTTTTGAATGCAAACTTGCGAGTGTTTTTATTTAACTTGTTTGGCTTAATAATTAGTTTTTTATTTTTTTTAGATGAGTTGATACATGAAAGTGTGGGTATCAGAAACAACACCGTATGCAGCTGAGGTAATTAATTTTATCAAAGTTTTATAGTAAAGTTTTGAAATGATTTCATATTTTTATTATAGATTGATTTTTAAATACCGGGAACCTTAGACAGATGCAGTAGAAGATAAGACCTTTAAGCCGTCTCGAAGAAAACTCGTTTAGAAGTTCTTAGAAGAGTTAAGAACACTTAGAAGTTCTTAAGAGATTGTTAAAAGAAAAACAAAATGAGGCTGTTAGGGTTTTTAGTGTAATTATAAAGTGTGCACACTTTTAAGGTTTTCGATGGTTATAACCAAAGTGTTGAGTTTTATTGATAAGTGTATTGAACTTGTTTGTAATGTAAAAACAAAATTGATGCGGTTGTTAATAGTACTGTACTGTATAAGATTTATGCGGTTGTTAATAATATAAGATTTATGTGATTGTTAACAGTATAAGATTGATTTTATTGTTATGTAATCAGATAATTTTGAATGCAAAAAAAAAGAAATTTATTATGAGCACATTACTACAAGATGCAAGTAAATAAATGTTATTTATTGCAATTTGAAGGGGCGGATGGGGTGGTATTCAAGCTGCAATTAATAACATTTGTTTGCGATTATTCAGCTTCAAATAAAAAATTCTTTATGTTGTGTGGTTTTAATGTTAAAGTTCTTGTTATAAAAAGCAAGAATTTTAACTTTTTTTGTAATTTACAGAATTGACAATAAGTTTATTTTTAATATCACGATTTAGCTTATACAAAATTATAATTCAAATTTACCATTTCGTTTTTATAATATTTAAAGTTATCATTTGCTAAGACTAACTGTTAAAAAAAATTTTGACAAGTACCATATTAGAAGGTCCTTTTTTAAAGCAAATATTTTAGGAGACAGCAATCTCAGAGGTATCATCAAATTAAAGGAGATTATGGCTAAGAGATGGTAAAATTTAAGCACTTTAATGAGAAAAGTAGTTGCAGTCGCTATTGAAATATAACAGTAAAAAAAATTAAATTGAATAGCGATTGCTGATCAACGTCATAAACTGAATATTTTACATATAAAAAATTGATTACGTAATTGTAATGTAGCATTAGTTTAAATTTCAAAGTTTTGGTGCCAAGTTTCTTTAAATTTTAAACCATTTATTAAATGTAAAAGTTGGGTAAAATTGTGTAGTCCTGGAATAATGCGTTTTGCCGCATGTTGATTAAACTTAATTAACATGCTGCAAAACTTGTGTGATCAAATTTGGTAACCTAGGTGGACAAATATTTTTTTAAAAATCAATATTAATTACAAAATCTTTTTCTTTGAAATTCAAGTCAATTTAATTTAGTTGTATATACTGTACTAGCATCAACTTATTAGTATAAAATTGATTAAGCCCAAGGTATCATTATTGTAATGCTAAAGGTTAACAAAGCACTTAATTTAAATTTTATTAGACACAATCAAGTGGCATAAATTTATAATTACTGTTTGTAAAAAGTTTTTAAGTTTGTTTTTATTAAAACTTAAAAGCTTTTTAGTTAAACTGAAAAAAACCAACTTTATTAGAAGGCTTCAATTTGGCTTTTATTATTATACTGTTGTATAAACTCATTGGTCATTTTGATTGCTAAAGTATTCAGTTAGTAGGCTCTATATAACCCAGTTTCGATTAAAAAAAGGCAAAATCGCCCAACTCTAGCGGTAATAAGTGTTGGTCAGAATATGTGCGCGGTTGATCAACTAACATTTTGACGGTGAAGAAAAGCATGATAAAGAAATGTTTGCGATGCTGTTGACTGCGATCCTGCGACAATAAATGATTACCAGTAATTATTAACCATGACACTGGCACCAGGGCCGGCGCGACTTTTTGCGGGGCCGGGTTCAAAAATTGAAAAAAAAATTGTTCCTGAAATTCTTTAAAATAAAATTTTTCCTAAAAAAAAAAAAAAAAAAAGTCATTTTGTAGACCGCGGGGCCGGGTTCATGAGAACCCGCATTGCGCCGGCCCTGACTGGCACAGAGATATGAAACCCACTGATCATTGGTATGCTTATTGCATTTTCAGACAGTCTGTAGGCAATAATTCCTTTAATTAAAATGTTCACTCGAATTTTGAGATCGCTATCACTTTTAAGCGAAAACGTATTCTAGAACTGAAATCCTCATATAACATCTCGCTAAGAGCATGTCCTAATACGATTAGTCTCTTAAAGAGAAAGTCTTGAACTAGTTATCCCATAGCCAATGTAAAGAAGTTATGTACAGTAGTACTGTACTGTATAGTACATCACTGTACCAGTAATTTGTGCTCTGCATTTAAACAGGATTACAGTACTGTATTATTAATTGTCCATCACTACACCTCACGCTTTTCTAAAGTTGGAGGATAAATAGAATTTGTTAAGTTGCAAACAAGTTTTGGGAAACTGGAGCCGAAGTATCATGAAATCATTTCTATATGTGTAGTATTGAATTGTACATGATTTACCCGTTTTAAGATCTTAAAATGATTAGTACAGAATGCGTGGAAAAGCGTTGAAACGTCAAGCACAAGAAATTGTGTCAAATGTTATTCGCTATTTTCGAAGTGAAAGGGAAAACAAAGCAACTTTAAGTCCACTGGAGTACGTGTATGAGAGAACAGCAGCTGCAACTGGAATTGATATCAATGTAGTTCATCGACAAATCAATCGCAGTAAAGTAAAAAACGGTCAAGAAGCAACTGACGATAACTGCGGACCGCCACCGGCAAAATTAGCCAAGCTTTCAAACAATAAGCCCGATCTACCGTTTTGTAACAATTTTGACGAAACAACAAAACTTGCAATTCGTCGAATTATATACAATCTCCATTACTCTAAATGCAACCCGACAGTGGCTCAAATTTTAGAAGAAATTCGTCGAGCTGGGATCGAATTCAGCGGTGGAAAATCCGTGCTATTTAAAATTCTCAAAGAAATTGGTTATCGACTGGTTAAAGTAGGCTGTCACCGTTATTTCCAAGAGCGACACTCAATCACCGTTGCTCGTAGGCAATTTTTAAGAAGTTTACGAGAAAATTCTTGTTCTGCTAATCCAAAAGTTGTTGTGTACTTAGATGAGACTTGGATCAACTTAGAAGCAGATAATGTTGGATCTAAACCGCAGCAAACCTCCACTGAGATTGACATTACAGAGAGTAAACAAAGTAGTTCAAAGAAGAAATTTCAACATAATGGTACCGGTTTTATAGTAATTCATGCTGGAACTGAAAAAGGTTATGTTCATGGTGCAGTGGAGCTCGTAAAACGTGGTAATCGCACTGGGGACAATGATGAAAACATGAATTCATTATTTGAAGCGTGGGTTACTAAAGAGCTAATTCCTAGCTTAGTTCCAAACTCGATTATTGTGATGGATAATGCCCCATATCATTGCGTTTCAACTGATAGAATTCCGACTATTAGCACACCAAAATCAGACATAATTATGTGGTTAAGGAAATATAATATCAGCTGCAGTAGCGAAATGTTGCAAGCGGAACTGCTGCAACTTGTGAAAAAGTATAAACCATCAAAACGGTACAGAATCGATGAACTTTTAGAGAAAAATGGGCATGTAGTGTTGCATTTACCAGATTTTCATTCAGATTTGAATCCTGTGGAGATCATTTGGGCACAGGCAAAGAAGTATTACGAAGATCAAAAATGCAGAGGAGAATTCAACGCTCTCAATGCTGAAGTTGTTTGGAAAGAAGCATTGGCTACCATCACTCCAGAGAGATGGGCTGAAGCAGTGCATTGTGTAAGATCTGTTCAGGAGGACTACTGGCTAAAAGACTGTGCCATCGATCTGCGAGATGAGGCAATTGATTTTCCAGTTTATGACGACTCTTCAGATGATTCGGATTCTGATTCTGAAAGTGGAAGAAACTTGTCGATCGATTCATGAAAACTATTAATGACCAACAGCATTGTTTGAAAACAATTTATAATGTTTTTGATACAAATTTTAATTATGTTTTTAGCAGTGCCAATGTTAATTTTGAAATTTATAGTATAATTATAAAATACCATTTTTATTCATTTACACCTAATTAAGTTATGTGAAGTTCCCATATCATGGAAACGTCCCATTATAATGTTTTTCGATCTTAAAAGCTGTATTACCAGATAAAGGCAGTAAATTGGACATCGAATCTTGTGTATATTAACTGTAAATCTTTCTGTATATTTTAATGAGCTCTCAATGAAGTTACTCCATGAAAAATAAAACATTTCAGTGAGTAAAATAAATTTAAAGATGAAAGTACCGGGTAGTCAATTTAATTTATCTATGCTTGCAAAGTTAAAGCGAAATGTAAAATTTGAAAAAGAAAAAATATATATAACGTACAGTGATATACTTTATTAAAACAACAATAAATTTCAAATTAAAATCGTAATAAAATTATTTTCATTTTCTCAAGCAATCATTAGCTTGAAATACAACAGGTAGACAGTAATAATTAGAGATTGTAGAAACTAAGACACTACTGTATATCAGATCAATAGTTAACTTATTTAACCTTTAATCGCCACTTTTATTAACACGAATTAAAATTCTAATTAATATAAAATTGCCCACAGCAAATCAACTACCCTTTTTGAATATTGGTATAGTTTTATTTTTTTAATTTTATTTAAAGACAGTACCATTAGTTAAAAACATAAAATATTTTTGATTCGTTAAAAATACGTTGATATTTAATTATTTAAAGATAATAATTGATCTTTTAATGTTATTGAGTTTAACCATCATTATTAACAGATTTCTATTGAAGAGTAGCACAACAATATAGATTTTTGCAACCACCACTACGTTGCAGCACAATATAGCCAATAAAACAAATAGCGATCAGCCACTACGCTTAAATTAGCAAGATATATAAAAAAGTTTTAATTATTCACTACTACGTGGCAGCACTGCATAGCCAATAAAACAAATAGCGATCAGCTATTACGCTTAAATTAGCAAGATTTATAAGAAAAGTTTTAATGAGTCACCACTGCGTGGCAGCACACGATAGCAAACATAATAAATAGTGATCAGTCGTAACGCTTAAATCAGGTAAAGCTATAAAAGAAGTGCCTATCAAAATGAATTTGCGATCATCGTTATGCTAAGCTACTAAATTAGTGAAACTTTTCAAAGATTTAGATAATTAATCCATTGAGTTTAAGAGTATGCAAATGACCACATTAAAGAACCTGTGTTAAATTTATGTATCCAATAGCACTAATCATAATTATGACTAGATCACTTTTGGTTATTGATTACAAAGTAAAACTGCAGCCTATACAGTAAAACTGTACTACATTAGTGCACCTTTTCAAAAATTTAGATGCCTAGTTTTTTAATTGTAAGGGCCAAATTAAAGATATTGACTGTATCTATCCAACGACACTACATATACTGTATTATTTGCAATTAAATTATGGCCAATATACAGCAGAGCAATATTGTATATTTATTTGAAATGAACGATGTAATATTATCCATAAGTTACTGCCACAATGATGATGGTTGATTGATACGTCTAACAGATTTAAGCTTAACAACTAACCGTTATTTATTTTATTGGCTAGAATGTGATTGATTAAAACTTCTTTCATAACACCTCCTGATTTAAGTGTAATAGCTGATCGCTATTTGTTTTATTGGCTATCAGGTGCTGCCACGTAGTGGTGAATGATTAAAACTTTTTTTTATAAATCTAACTAATCGAAGCGTAACTGCTGATCGCTGTCTATTTTATGGATTATCATGTGCTGCCACGTAGTGGTAAATAATTAAAACTTTTCTTATAATTTTGACTAATCGAAGCGTAACTGCTGATCGCAGTTTGTTTTATCAGGTGCTGCCACGTAGTGGTGATTAATTACAACTTATCAGATAAACTGCTAATTTAAGCGTAACGGCTGATCCCTGTTTATTTTATCAGCTAAATTGTAATTTTTGCCGATTATTTTTCAATGAAAATCTCTTATTATGGTTAGACTCTATTAAAATCATTGAATTATCTTTAATTTTAATTGAATATTACCGTACTGTATTTTTTTAAAAAATTCAAAAATGTCTAACAAATGTTAATGTCTTTAAACAAAGTATTCTAAGAGGAATGAGTCAGTAATGCCATATTTATAATCATGAATAACTGAATTACTGTATAATACCACCGTGGATGCTTAACATTAACTGTATATGATTATACGTCCTACAATATTCAAAGTAGCCTATTTTAATTTTTCACTTTAGAATGTCTTAAACAAGCTGATACCCATGCCAATCCGATCTGGCGTATCAATTTGCAATAAAATGAAGCAAATAAAACGGTCTTTCAAGGTTATCAAGAAATATAAAATAAAGCATTAACATACAGAACATTTCAAACTGAACTTTATTTTTAATGGTAATGAAATACCGTATTCAGATTGAGGACACGAGTACTTGTTTGGCCCACGTAGTAATTTAATTCGCAATGTGCGATTTTAAAACGATTAAATGCCGACCCATAAATAAAGTAAAATTTCCATTACAACACTGTAATGCTGCAAAATTATAATTTATACAAGCATCTTTGCATAGGCATCCCATCATAACTTCATAAAGTACTGCATACACAACATTTTTTACGTAAATTGAATTTACATTATTAGACGGTTTAAATTGGCAAACAGTCTCTGTATAAACATTTTCGATAATATTAACTTGTATCGAGGGAATATTATAAATGCATTGAGGAGTGACTTGCGTTGTTTTCATAAATCATTGTAAACATAAAGACTTAAACGGGAATGAATATCAAGTTATGTAAACGATTTTAAAGTAGCATTTCTTTAAGAATAACATTCATTAAGTTACATAAATAATTGATTAAAACTACAGTGCTTGGCTTTAGGATGACGATTGATTTCATTTTTATAGCAATTTTCACCTGACAATAGTAAAGTATTGACACATTTACCATTTTTAAAGTTAATTGTTTATACATCATTAATTGACAATGATGACCTTCCGTTAGCATATTTCTCTCATGCTCAGTGGAATGTGAAAACTTCAAGTAATAAATTAAATTATTCAACATTAATACGTTTACTTATAACAATCTGTTGATTTGCTTTCCATTGCTGTTTCACTTTTGATCTCTTTAATTGGCCATCCCTATTATAAATAACAATACAAATAAATAATCTTTCACTTTTTCGATATATAATAGCATTGAACAGTAAAAATACAGTAACATATGATGTAGAAAAATACAACACCAAGGAAGCTCTTTGTCAAAACGGCAAAAACAAATTTTAACATTAAAAAAAAAAACACAAAATTTTATGATTCACATGGTTCTTATGTTCTACATCCAATACGCCACTATATTAAAAAAAAAGTTAACAAACCACATGAGATCAACTAATCCACCACGCCTGGCTATTTCAGCTTTAACTCTATTTGCAAACTGAATAGCATCTTCTCCTTCCTAAAACAAAATCAAAAGACAAATTAACTAAATTTTATAATTTTCACCATCATTTACAAATTATTATCGTCATACTTCTCTTATCATTGGAGGAAGATACCAAACTTCACAGACAATTGTCCAACTAGTCATCATCATTAAAAGATATTGAAAATATGATTGGGTGCTGCTGTTCCAGAAAGGATCTCCAAATTTAGGATCGTACTACAACCAGAATATATTTAAAATCAAATGAACACAACACCAGTTAAAATGCTTACTTTAATTGCAACAGGGTAAATCATACTTCCAACTTCAAAACTACCTTTCTTGAACATCATAACCGATGTATTATTAATGCACGTACCTTAAAAAAAAACCGTTTAATTTCTAACGAACATTATAAATCCATTTAAGACAAACCTTCTGGAAAAATCAGAATTGGATTTTTATCTTTATCGTCGACGTGCTCACGTAATCTAAAAATTAAAAATGAATTGGCATAAAACATATTGTCAAACAGTAATTTTGTTAAGTTGTACCGTCTTGTAACTGCATCTCTATCTCTCGATTCGGAACGTTCAAACCAAATGTGTGAAGAGGCTCTGGCTAAGCCTCTTTGAAGGACCCCTAAAAATCCACCATGACTTTGGCCAATCTATACAATCACACAAATAAAATAAAACGTAAAACTCACTAAGTTACTTAATCAGACAAATTAAACGGACCAGAGCGTAGCAGTTGTCACATGCGAGAATAACTACATCTATTGGAGAGGTATGGTTGGCAACACAGATGCCTCCTCCTTTCGCCATGTTTTGCCTAAAGAAACAGTTGATCAAAATGCTAATTATAAATATTTAGCTATAAGAGTCATTAGCCTAATAATTAATCATTTCAACAGCTTAGGTTAAGCTATTGTCGAACAAGTTAATCAAGACTCTCGCTCATATTGCAAAGTCAACTTACCGATCGTGATATGTTATTATCGCTGAAAATACTCTAGAAAATATTCGAAAGCAAGTCAAACTAAACCGTCGATTTAAAATCTTCCTTAATCTAAAATAACAAATTTGTTAACACATTTTTTACACTCCATTTTGTGCTATGCGCTTACCTTTTCGACGGAATATATCCTATAAAAGCCATACTTGTAACCAAGGTTCCAACTCCAAACGCAAGTAAAAGTAACCTTATCAAAAATACACGATCGATCATTAATATACTGTGCTGTATATTAAATAAAATTTAAATGAGTTCAACGATTTACCTTATAGGCAGTAAAATGAGGTAACGGAAAAGGAAGCCCAGGAACCACAATATGCTAAGTCTAAGGCTAAAATAAAATACAAGTTTATTGTTGATATAAAAACAACAATTAAAAGAATAATTAAAAATTAGTACAACATTAATTGCAGTATTATTATTGCATAGTTTTAATTAACTCGAAATCGCATTTCGAATTACTGTGTCACTTTAATATCTGTTAATTACCTAATAAACTGATAACCTTTATTTGTCCTCGTCAACAAATTCCAGGATACCAACTCTTAAATAATTAATAAAAAAATATGGTTAAAGCAAAACTTAATTAATAAGCCATAATATCGTAATTAACCTTCAGCAGAAAATCTCTTCGTTACTTCATCGTCAATAATTGACTATAAATACATAAACATAATGAAAAATTGAACATTAATCGTTTAACAGCTTAACATAAAAATACAACAGCAACAAACCTCTACTCCTGCTTTAGTTAATTCTAACATAATATCAATCTGAAAAGGATTCTCGTTTTCATTTACGTTCTCATTTTCTATTTTTCCTTCTTCTTCATAGTGATTTTTATGAACTACGGGTTCTGGAACGAGTTTAACTCCTTCTCTGGTAATAACTAAATATAAAACTTGTCAGACATAGATAGTCAAATTATTCAAGGATCGTTTACCAGAGTTGACAGCAAATACGCTAAGTGCTTCTGCCGCATTTTCATCAAGACTGTATTTCCTCCTATGGGCTTTCTCAATTTTCACTCGCCCATACTAAAATATTACAATTTATCACAATTGGCATACTACTACATTAAAGTCACCAAGATTTTTTAGTTAACTCATATCAATTTGGTTGGCAAACACTGTACATGATTAAAATAAATACGCAAGTTTTAAGAGTTTCTTAGGCGTTTAGGCAGTTGACTTTAATGAAATGCTAAAATTAACAAACTACAGTACTTATAAAGTAAAGTTCAACGACGTCTAACAACGTATTATAATGTAGTACATCAGGGTAAGTACAAAAATTGAGGTACTGGTACAATATTTGTTTTTTATACATGCAATAAATGCCACTACATTTTCAAGTTCAGACCTAAACATTTCAGCGGTAACATATGCGAAATGAAGTAATTTTTGCTATACAATTTTTTTACAACAAAACTGAGTCAGCAATTTTTGAATCATAGTCATTGGTTTCAAACCTCTATAACATCATTATGGTCACGGATAAAAAAGACCATTAAGTTTTTAATTCTACAATAAATGAATTAAAATATATTTACTGCACTTAATCTGTATGACCCACATACACAAATACTGTAAAATGTTATCTAACACCTCAAAAAAATACTGTACGTTATAATCTCCAGGGCTAAGTACACTGAAGAGATAATTAAACAGAGTCAACGAATATAAGCTTACATTATTTTTAAAATAAAAAAATAAAGTAAAATTGCCAGCATTACAATATTAATATAGCCCGGTATTTCCTATTACATAAACACTGCATTGGTTAATTTCCATAAAACTTTTGCTAAACTTGTTACTAATGAAAGAGCACATCAAAATCTTACTAATTAAATTGGATTTATTAACGCGTTTCTTTAATAACTGAAAAATCATGCAATAAAATTTAATTAAAAATTAAAAAAAATAATTAACTACAACTCATTAAACTAATTAGCATATGTCACTATGACTTTAGTAATTTATTAAAAATTGTTTAACAAGTTACACACTACAATATAGTTTAAATTTAGGTCATTAACGGTTCATGGAGATTTCACCACCAAGTTAAATTTGCATTAAAAAAAAACAATTATCAAATCAGACCTATTGTAATCTATGTAAATTCAACCTAATTAAAGTTGTTAATAATTTAATTAATAGAAATACCCGTAGTTATTTTTACAATATTGTTTGCACAATTTAGTTTAATAATTGTATGAGCAATGTCAACTAAAATTTATAGAAATTATATGTTATATTGACACTTCCCTTGTCAATTCTGATATGACATCTCTACAGACAACCGATTTCCCTGCAAAGTAGGAATTAACTGTAGATTGTGAAAGATAAAGTAACAATTTAAGTTCATGATCCATTTTACAGTGCCAGCTCAAGTGCAGTATATTACGACTATAAAAATCTTAACAAGTGTGCAGCTGATAATGCTAACAAAATACGGCGTTATTAACAAGTTACAGCACTCAAACAGTAAATAAATAAACTTCTTGGCAATATAATTATTGTATTAAAAGGTGGCTACGTCGCAATTACTTTACTTTACAATGGCAACTCAGTAAACTTCAAGTATTTGTACAGTAATTTTGTAAATTTTATCATGAATTTGACCTTCATTTGATCAGCATCACTCGTAAATTACAAGAGAACTTTGACCTTCCACGTGGTTTACAAGCATATGAGATTAACTCTGACAAAAATTGTTAATCTCCAAACCAAATTTGATACATGTTAACACAAAGTTTTACCTTTTAACTTACCTCAAATAACTTTAGTAAAAAGCTAACATAAACGCGTCTTATTCCCAGGGATTTCCCGACTGTTGCCAAAATCAGAGTTGTTAAAAGAGTAATTCCATATATACTTAAAACTGCTGAACTTGAAATCGACAGCCAATCTATTAACGCCATGGCAGTCTCCCCCTTATAACACGTTTATACACTTTAATATCATTATATCAATTGACCGTCAAAATACAAAATCCCACACTCGTAACACGACGATTCCAAAATTACAAAGTATTAACTGCAATGTTACTTAATCATAAACCGCTAGCGACATCTGCAATTCAAACGAGGCACTTATTTTACTACAATAACTGTGTAATATCTACACATCTGGTTAGTAAATCAAATTTATAACCTTGAAAATATTCTTGGCTAAAACTTTATTAATGGATATTAATTCGCATTGTTATTAAATAAACACATGTAGTTATGCTGCGGTTGGTAACATAATGTGTTTACATAAGAGTGAGTTTTAATACGTGCTCGTGCTTACAATAGATGGCGCAATGTAAGCTAATTGTTAAATGCTTTAAATAGAGTTAAACCATTCACCATTTTGTATCCTCTACAACAGAGCTAAAATTTTAAAACAAGCAAAATCATCGTGTAAAGCATATGTAACTGGTATTGTCATCCGCCATTATGTCTCCATCTCAAGACAAACTAGTGTAGACAAAAAACAAATTTCCTCAAAAATGATTATAGATGAAGAGGAATGTAAAAGCAAAACTTTTAATTATTTTTATGGGACATACGATAGTTAAACGCTTGTATTTTTATTCTTAGCGATTTATGTATTTAGAAAAATTAAAAAAAAAACAAACTGTGTCTATCGTTGGCTGCTTCACTTTAAATTTTTAAAAAAAAACTAAAAATGACTAAATTAACGTTTGACCATCGGATTTTCCACATAAATAGCTATTGTACACGTTGTGCTTTTACATTTTTCTCCATGTGTAATTTCGTTTATGAGAAAATTGAATTTTTATTTATTTTGCCCGTATGTGTTAAACCGAATAAAGCAAAAATAAAATGCCTGTTGATAATACAGTTTTGAGATCGTTGAAAATATTTTTTTTCTAAAATAATAACTTATACTGGCATTTGTATTTATTTTGATTTAACCTTTGAATAAGATTGTTAAATTTGATTTACTGCAAATGTGACCCAACTGTTCCCATTCGAGCAAATTACCAGTGATTATTATTTACGAGTTGTGATCATGTGACACTTGTTTACGAAAACCATACCGTAGTTCATTGACAATAATTTGTTTTCTATTCAACTAATAGTACCGTAAACATTGTTTACAACTTTTCAACGAAATTGTACAGCAACTTTAAATTCAAAAATAGTATATTAAACAGCTGCAATCAACTTTTGAAAACGTTTTGTAAGTTTATTAGTATAAGTTGAAATGTAGTATTAAAATAATGCATAATAATACTATGTACTTTAAATTTATATTAAGCATTTATTTATTCAATGTTTACATCGACAAATACTGTAATTAAGGTGATATTGAAAACAGTAAAACCTAAAAAAAAATATTGTATAAAATGTTTACATTGTCAACTCTAATAGACATGTGTAGGTTTGCGTGTTAATGATTAATCCAAAAATAATTACATACTGCATTTTTTTTATTGATCAGAATACAAAATGCAATTTTTTTTCAAAATAAAATACAAGGCTAATTTTTTTTTGCTATATTAACCTTCAAGCGCAACTTATAATTACAGATATAACGTGTTACTGCATGATGGAAATTTAAAATTGAGTAATTAACTTATACAAATATTGCAATAAAAATTATGAGAAGGTGACATTTAATATAATTAAAACATACAAAAAAGTAATAAGAATTAACAATAGTAGTAATCATTAAAATGATACTTGTGTAAGTTATTTTGTTGATGCTGGTTTGTGCATAAGAAATTCATTTTCAAGGCAAACAAAAATTTAAAATATTATACTAAGCAAAATATACCTGTATTTATGTGGATACAGTATATAGCAATAACAACTGTTGAACAACTAGAAAAAAAAATAATTGTTTACTTTTGCTAAAAACCACAGTATTGTTTTTTTTTTCATATGACTTTTAAATTGAATAATGTCAAATGCATTTTTACAAGTTGTGAAAAAGTAGCTGTATAACGTAGTCTATAGCGCAATTTTAGTCTGCAATCGACGTGTGACGAATGTGAAACAAAATAAAATGTCACAACCAACAGTCGGCACAATATTAAAAAGCATATAAATACATTAAAAATTGTAAAAATGCGCACAACATAATAAACATTAAAACCGTTTCTAAATTCCAGAAGCACTTTCTGAATTTAGAGTTACTGTATGTAATTTTGTATCACGACTAGACGCGTGACAACTCTTCGAGACGTCAACTGTGTTTGTCACCTGCTGCTATTTTTGTCAGCTTTGACGAATAAAAAAATTTAGTTACCAATTTTTAGATTTAAAGAGAAAAAAATAAGAAAGTTAAGAGCAAGCAAAAGAAAAAAAGGATAAAAGAAAACGTTTATTTTCAATCGCGGATCAATATCCAATTTTCAGTTGGACAAAGTTGACAGCTCTATTAAAACGGTAGAAAGTACTGGGTGATCATAAGATAGATGTTTACATGCTGGTAAAAAAAGAAACGAGAACAATTGGCATTTATTACCATTGAAATTTGTCTCGTTTCTTTATTGGCAAAAATCATCAGCAAAGAAACTTCAGCAGCAAAGAAAATAATTTGCATTGTTTTTCATTGAAATTTGTCTCGTTACTTTTTTTTTCAAAATGTACAGTGTATATTAACACATATATTATGATCATCCTATTTATACAATTTACGTGCCCCTTACTAGAAGTTTAGAAAACCGTATAGAAATCAGCAAGATTGGCTGTAAACGGATGAGCAAAGAACTATTTAAACGTAAACGTAATTGCGGTTTAGTCGCCAAATCCTTTCACCACAGCATTTGAAATTGAAGTGTGACTTTTAGAAATACCTTCACTTTATCACTGCAAAAAATACTAATAAATGCACGACAACAAAGGCATTCGAATATACTTTTACAGTGGCACAATGCAAAATATTTTAACTTAACTTAAAGTAGTAAAAAAGGCAGTTTTTATAAAGGGCCAACGTACATTAAATTAAGTTATTCCAAGTTCTTCAAATTCAGCTGAGATTTTTACTTAAAAAAATTACCGTAAATTTACTCATAAAAATTCCCATAAATTTAAATTCCATTATGTAAATAACGTCAAAATTGGATGTTTACAACCATCTCTTTACTCTAACATTCTTCTAAATAAAGCAATAATGTCTAAAATTGCTGCAAAACATAAAATTGTATGGTTGTTTATTCAAAAATCAAACATATCTCTTACAAAAAATATTTTACGACTAATGGATTCCAAGTTGAACGTAATTTTTCTAAAAAGCAAAATATTTTTGTTTGATAAACAAAAACACGTAAAAGTTTTATGAGCAGTAACTGGTTCAATACAAACATTTATATGTATTCAGACTGATGAAAATGTCGTTTTATTACATTTCTATTAAAAGTTTTAAAATTTAGTAAGTCAAAATCTGTCACATCTAAGTTTAGTCAATTGTTAAAAACCACAATTGGTCATCATTTCCAACGATAAAAATATCAAAAATAATCGATTTCAAGAGTTGTATGGATAAAAAGGACGAATGAGATAGTATTCAACAAAATCTATAATGTAATTGATTTTAAAACTTTTTATATAAAGAAATATGTGCTTCGTAATGTATCTTCAGTTGCAGCGGTTTTATCTGTCGTGAACACTTTTAAGCAATTTATCATTTTGGAATAGATTTAAGCACTGACGTTCAATGTACGATACAGTGATAATCAATTCAGTTCACAGTATCACTATCATTGTAAAATAGATACAAACTACAATTTAACTTATTACTATTATTACCTGGAAGCTCTCCTAACTCAGGTGACCAATCTTGATCGCTTTAAGAACTACAAAAACCAAATAAATAAACAATAAAACGATTTTTATTTTAATGATAGCAAAAAGTTAATTCATTAAAATAAAAGATCATTAAAATATTTATTTTAGCATGTTTAATAACTTTGTAATGCTTTTAAAAAAAGGGGTTTAGAGCATAACTTCAGCAGAGGCCCAAAAGCACCCCAGAAGAGTCTTCAAAACCGTTTAAAAGGACCAAAAACGGCTCACTATGGTCCTAACTGATAAATTTTTATTTTCTCAAGCACTGAAAATATATCATAATTTTGCTAAAATTAATTCAATGTTTACCAAAAGTGAATAAATTGATCCATTTCTTAAAATATTATGTACCAAAACTTCTTATGGGCCCACTTATTCTTAAGGTCTGTCCTGTTTAATGCTTTAAGTCTTTAATCCATTTTTTAAAAATAAAATAATTAACTTATTAAAAATTTATACGAGCTATTTAAAGTACAGTAGTGGCACTGCAAACTTCATAATGAAATTCTATATATTCATTCAAACTCTTGAATATTTAACATGTTGCTTCAGTTTGCCCAGATTAAACAAATACAGACAAAAATAAATACTTAGCTTAAAACTTTTGCACAGTATTTACTTTATTTAGACTTTAATCTGATAATCCGCTTTATATTACGATGCAAAACAATTTTTTCAGGCACTTTTGTAAACAATGTGCACAGAGAACAGGCCTCACAAATCCACTCCTTAAAGCAAAGAATGACATTGAGACAATCACCCTGTAATTGCGTGACCAAATTGCAGTTAAAGAGTTACTTGTAACAACAAAAAACAAAACAAAAAAATAAATAAAAATAGAAGAACGACAGTAGCGACTCTTTCGTATAAGAATGACAAATAAAAACTAAAGTGACTCAACCGTAAGAAGTTTCCTGCAGTGAAACACAACGTTATAATGATGACATTATATGAAATGGTTAGAAACAATACCAAAAAAAAAAGTTTTATGATCATCCCACAATAGCATCAGCACTTTTGTCATCAAAATATGCACTTCAAACGGAAATTACAAACCACAATTTTACAAAGTAAGAAAAAGAAAATAAATCTTATTTTTAACATGTACCATACCCGTATATCAGTTGACTGCAGTTAAATCGTTTACTACTTTGGAGCAGTGTGTACCGGATAGATTTCTTTATAACGAAGTTGTAAAAAAACAAAATAAAAAAAAATTGTGCTGGAAAAATCGATTTGTATTCAATGATGACGAATGAATGTCGATGTAATTCGGTTTCCCCAGTAGATTGAAAATAGTAATAAAAATAAAAGGCCGAATTCACTTGGTTTCTTTCTGAAAACTTTATAGCATCCATGTCCTTAAGTAAAACATCTCAAGACAAAAAAAAATTTATCCCACACAAAATTTCCTCATCATACAACGACTCATGGCGACGTTTACAATGGCAATGATGGCTCTCAAGTGACTCGTAAATCCCTCCTCATCCCTCATCACACTCTGTCCTAATACCAACCCAAAACATTCCGATTACGACAAATAAATAGACTAAAAAAACAGCCACCGCAAATAAAAAAATCCACATCTCGCGCATCAGATAAACTACTTCGATTTTTATGTTTTTTTGACATAAAAAGTTATGTACTCTAAAAAAAAAAATAAGTTGTTTTGCAATAATAAGGAAGTTACAAGTACATACACATGTAAATAATACATCTAAAAACGTTAAAATAATTCCAATTAAATGAAGTAGAAAACTACCACTATTAAAAATGTTTAAAATATCGTATACAGTGGAATCCGGTTACAACGAAGTAGTCGTAACTGAGAAATTTCTTTGTGTTAAACGAATTATGTCTTAAGCAAAATACAGTATACAAAAAAAAAAAATATTCTCATTAAAATGACATTTCTTAGACAATTAAATACACTATTAATTTTACATCATAATAGATAAACATTGTCTATAAACAAAACTTCAATTTTAAAATTTTTAAATTGAAAAACGTGGTTATAGCGAACGTTTTTTAGACTTTTCTATAACCGTTTTTAAGCGTTCAAACATGTTGCAAACTTATTGTCTACTGCAAAATTAAATGGCTATTTCTATTGGACAATTATTATAGCAAAATAAAACAAATTTTAAGATACAATGCTATCGATTGTATGATGTCTTTGTAATTCCACTCATTCCATTATCCGGAATGCGCTGAAAATCTTTTGTTAAACTGTTCAATATTGCTGGCTGGCAATAAAACATCACGTAATGGTAAATGCGGTTGTTATTGTTTTAAAGGTAGATGTACTGCAGTACCTCAAGGTTTATTTTTATTTATTGCTGTGAGACATACCAAACATGTAAACAAAGACGAAATACATTAAAAATGCTGAAACTTTCACAATTTGCCTTTTCTAAAAAGCAGTTTCAAAACCTCTTTAAAGTTATCGCATTTTTATATTAAATTCTGGCAATAATAACTTGCACTTGCAATTTTATTGCAGTACTGAATAGCTTTTATTCCACAATTAAAATTTTTAAAAATATAACAATAATTAACAAATTCTCGACTAACTTTCGTAATATGAAATAATTTTTCAAAGAAATATGTAACGCTTTCAATGATTGACAAATGCGCAAATGGGATTTGGACGTCAGATGGTCAATATATTTCAATAAATTGGTTTTACGCCCTAAACGTTTATTGAAGTGTTGATATGTTGGCTAGGTTTAACCTAGGTTCAGTGCACTAAAGATGGCCAATGTGGTCCATTATGCAATAAATATCAAATTACTTAAATATAAACTTAATGTTAGTACTGTATAAACATAGGAATTCGGATAGTAACATTTAGGTTATCGAATAATCCAAATTTAATAAGCAAAATGCTAAATTAATTTGATATTATAAATTACACTTGTTTAAAAAAAAAAGTTATTATTTAACTGGTTATCATCTCAATTTAAATGAATAACATTGGTAAAAATATTGATGTTTTAAGCTAACTTTTAAACAATAGTTTGTCGTTAATAAAAGCGATAAAAAATGATATCAGTAAGATCATCTTCGCAAAAAAATAGCTGGAGGGTACTTTTCATTGAATGAAAAGGGTAATATATTCCATGAAATAAAAAAGTTGATATTCTATAACACCAAAAACGTAAAAAAATCGAAGCAATTTTGTACAAGCAAATTTTCTAACATTTTCTCTATGTTATCTGATACTATTTAAGCTTATTTCCTTTCAATTTGTATCATGAATAAGATTTTCCAGTATGCCAGTTGGTTCACCGTATACTATTAGAAATAGTCGATATTGCTTGAACAAATAAAAAACACTTGGATCCATGAACACATTTTAAAAATTGAAAATCAAATGAAATATAAATCAGTAAAGTCACTTCAAAATACGGTATTGCTTTTAAATTAATAACAATTTTTAGTAAAGTTGCTTAATATGTTTTGTTATTTTATGTTAAATCATCTAATTATATTAACATCCTCGGCTTCATAATAAAATCTTCCCAACTCAATTATGCACCAATTAAGAAACGAGACAAAGTTGCACTGCAACAAATATAATTGAGTCTCGTTTAATTATAACAATAAAGAAACAAGACAAATCTACATAGCGACAGATACATTTGATAATAACAATAAAAAATTGAGTTTTTAAAATAAATTTTAATACTTTTTTATGCATGGAATAGCAATTTTTTGTTATATTATTAAGAGTAATTGTTTTAAAAGCGTTGAGTAACTTTTCTCTGCACCACATAGCATTGAAGGCAACAGTGATTGCTTTCCTATGAGAAAAGCCCCTTCTAAAAATCGATCATAGACATCTTGCAACTGATTCCAGTATGGAATTGATGTATATAACGTATATATATCTCCATGCATATATTATGATAAGACGTCGTGAAAACATCACTCTCACGCATCTGTTTCTATTTTGCTCCAGATCACGTGTACATTCATCTCAATACCTAAAGTTAAGGCATAAAAAAACAGCTTTTTCTCCCTCCAAACTCTTCTTATATTCAGACATTATATTTTACGGTGGCAAAGCAAAGCAGAAGCTGAGACTTGTTTCTGTATGTGTAAGAACCGCAAGAAAAATATAGAGATTATCTAGTAGAGATAGTAACGATCGAACCACCATCAACATACGTCTATTCAAACTCATAAACTCAATATTTTATTTTTAGGTTTTATCAGCAACAAAAAAAATAAATTTTGCTTTAAAAAGAAAGATTTTTCTTTAATGCATAAAAAATTTAAATGGTAATATTATTGCTTTCACCTTTTGCAAATATCAAAATATAAAGCAGTTCAATATGTTACAGTATAAAATAACCCAAATAACTGCTGCGTAGGCAAAGTGTACTGTATATTATGGTAATATCATTCGTGCAGTACAAGGGAAAAAATACATAACCCATTTTCGGCTGTGAAATATGGCAAAGGTTGTATTGTCAACGACTTTGTGCATTGACAGACTGAAGTACTGTTGTCATCACAACAATAAAACGTCGAAAACTCAGGTCTTCTTACTTAGTACTATAGAGTACCATGATTCACATATGCAAATTTGACTTAGAAATCTTTTGTAAATCTATAAAGATAAATACGGATGGCGCCTATGCGTGGTCTTTAGTCGACTTTAAACTTAAAATCTCTATCTTTAAGCTAAAAAATTTAATAAAAATGTTTGATACACTATTCAGAGAGTTACTCTTGCAAAATTCTTAGTTTAGGTCATATTGGGTTATCATTGCACTGTTAACATAAAAAATACTCCAAAAAGAAAATGTAAAAAAATATTAGAAATTTAAGTTTAGTAATAATTATATTGAAAAAAGAATAATTGTAAAATAACAGTTGTAAAAAAACAAAAACAAGTATAGCGAAAACCTCTTACCATGAAACACTCAAAACCGAAACTTTTCTTCATGTTAAAGAGATTTTATGTTAAACGATGGATTTAAAAACAGTACTGTAATTCCATGTACCATCATATTAGATAAACATGTTACATTTTAAATTATAATAAGTTACATGTTGTATTCAACTTTAATAATGTACTGTAATTTTAATTTTTTTTGTATAAAATCAATAAATCTTTTATTGATTTTAGACTTGTATACAACCATTACCGAAGCCCATAAATTCCCTAAGTTAACTTACTTTCACACCAGAGGCATTCCACATCCTTTCTCGTGAAAAGAAAGCGAAATCTTTTCATGTTAAGCGGTTTTTGTTCATGTTAAAAAAATAAAATACATAAAAAATAATCGAGACCGCAGTATTATTTGTGTTAACAGCTTTATATGTTAAGTAATTTTACGTTAAAAGGTTTTCACTGTATAACTAATTGTCTGACATTTGTTGGAACATAACTATCCAGTAACTACTAAAATAATACTTACAAAATGTCAACCTATTTTTAATATCTTGGTAACCATGGCAATTACACACCTGGTTAAATTAAATTACATCCATGACAATGCCATTAAAGATCAGGAATACAATTAATTACAGCTTATTATTCTTATACTAAACTACTGTTAACCGATATTTAATTACGGTACAAGACTTTAATACAATAACTACAGCAATTAAACCACTTTTATGCAACCGATGCACTTTCAGGGCGTGAATTTGTGTATTCGACTTGCAAATATTCGTTTCTATTAATATTAGTTTATCTTCTTTACGTCACCATTTATGACATGAATGACAGTTATAATAATCCGGTACTTCTTGAGGTCTCACACGTTTAACTCAAATATGATGTTTTTGCTCATATTTATCTTTAATATCGTTTCCAGGATTGTGTTTAATACCATCATAAAAAGCTTTTATATACGTGTGTATTTATATTAGTCGCATGCCAGAACATGTACAGTGTACACCGTAATACTGTATATATAAAGTATAATTAACCTATAAAATACAGGATGAAAAGAGTTAGCAATGGAGTGAAATTTAGCCCCGTACGGTACTTTTAATAGCTTGTTTCTAATATCAGCGATAATGGTGGCGACGACTGACAGCCAGGCACATTCTCCAAGACGTCGTCATCCAAACGTTACATTTAATTACAGTGATTAGAAGTATTAATTAAGTTCCCTTTCCGTATTTAATGAATGAGGCGTGAATGTACTTGCAGTCGGGCTCGTTTCATGCCCACCAACCACGACCGTGTAAATGCCTTACAAAAACAATGCAATGAAGTCAATTTTATTTACATTCTGTTTATCTGCAAAATCCGACTTGATAAAATGCATCTGTTTCTTTCAGACTTTTAGTATAGACGTGACGAAATTTGTTTATCTTTGTTTCGAGGACTGCATTTTTTCTTATTCAGTAATTATAATTAAAAGTTATCAATTTGCAACCATGCACGTATTAACAAAACCATAAACTTATGTGACTTAGACTGTTAAATATAATAATTAATTTGACGTTAGTTGTTTTCATGGCAAATCTAATAAATTGCAATAAAGAACTGCACATTATAAGTAATAAAAACAATTAAATTATATAATTAGCTTCTCAACATGTAAACAACATTAAAGCTTCTAACTAATAAACTTACAAAAAAACAATACAAGAATATATTGGGTGAAGTTATTTATTCAATCTTGACTTATTAAATAATGGCATTAATTGCAAATGTAATTTTAATTTCAAATCTTTTTTGAAAATTAAAAAGAATTTATTTTGATTTATTTACTAAACTTTTTTTTTGTCAGATAAGAAATGTTTGTTTAATGCATAGTTAATTTTGCATTACGGTGTTTCACATGATTTTATTCACAAAAATAATTTCGTTAATGTGTCTTATACAGCCCTTGAACTAAAATAATGCTACTGTAGATGATAAAATATGTGGAGTGCCATGATGGACTCTAAACACAATCATAATCACTTAACGACACTATTAAAACACATAAACAAACTTCCTAATTTGTTAGTTTATTACTCTTTTAACGAGTCTTGGGATATACAACCATTGCAAATGTATCAAGTTAAGATTGGAAACTATAAACAAAATACTTTCAGTTTTAATTTCGTAAACATACCCTCAAAACAACGACATTAACTGAAAGATGAACTAAAACAATTATTTTCAGCACAATGTAATATTACGTCTTGTAGTTATATTTAGTCATCTATAGGCCATGTTGCATTGAGGTCAGGTCTAAGGGACAGAAACTCTGGTAAGGTGGTCTTAGTGATTAAACTTTAAAAAGTATATATTTGACCGATTTTTCTATAATCTTCAACATTTTCATACATAAAATTTATCAATTTTTAGTCAAATTTAACAAAAACTGGTAACTTTGGGCAAACCGAATCCAATAGTAGTGAAAAAATCCAATTGATAAATGATAATGAATAATAAACTAAGATTTCGGAGCTTTCAGACATGTCGCCAATAAATCTTATTTCAGTCATTCTTTGTTATTTTGGATTTGAACTTAAATATTTGATTTTTCGATTACTATACTGTTGCCCCAATCATATCCATCCTCACAGGGATACAGGAAGATGGATGAAAAATAACCCCATCACGTATTGGCAGTGGCCTGGACTTCAAATATCGATATCCTGATTCCCAGTCCTCGCTTATACCAACTGAGCTATGCGACTACTACAGAAAACCCAATTAAGTGACTCATTTTAATCAATTTAATTAATCAGTGTCAACAAAAAAATATTTCAAACACTAAATGCGTTTTTAGCTTATGGCGAATTTCTTCTTCCTTTACTACATAACACTTTCAAACAAAAAAGCTCTCACATTAATTAAAAATAACCTTCAAAGGAGCTATACAACATTATGAATTTTTTACGCAGTTTTTCTTTTAAAACGTTTAGGGCTAAACGCTATAATAATTTGCATAATGATGCTATAGACTTTGTAGACTGTAGATGGTAATAGACACTATCTATTTTTGTATGACCTCATTTCGTCCACTCGAACGTTGCAGATGTCGATCAACCAACGTACATAAAAAAGCATCATTCTGATTCGTTCATCTTTCAGGAAGTAACCATATGGCGATGTTTGAGATCAACATTCAGCACAACCATTTATGCGGTCATTTCCTGCGCTTCATAACTTTAATCTCCACATTTCACAATTTCGTTTTATTTTTTTTAAACTTCAGGGTAATACATTGACGTGGCCAGTCAACTTACTATAACTGACAGATATAACTTAAAGCAGCAAAAATCTTATTTCGCTCTTTTTCCTTTAAAAAAAAGTGCATAGATCAATGTCAGAATCTGTCAAGATTTCGCCTGTATTTTAATTTCCAAGAGCAGTTTATATTACACCATGTATTTAACTTAATAGTGTGTAGTTACTATGGTATATCATTGGCTTTGTAGCTAAGCTAAAAGACAACGTGCCCCGGAAACTTTTTGGCCACTTATGCATCATTCATTTTCTTTAAGTCAACCAATTACTAAACGAGCAGGTTGCACGATAACCTTTTAGCTACGAACTGAAATGCAACTCCAACATTAAAATCAAACATATGAACTTTACCTAATTTGAAAGCGTGACCACAAACAGCTCATTAACATAATAATTTGACCAAGATAAAATTATGATGCACAAATTATTAATGAGGTATAGGAATCAACAGTAAAAAGCGTAGAGCAAGATTTATAAAACATGATAACCAAGCACCAACTTGTTATAAATCAAATAAACGCAAAAAAGTGGACAAAATAAACCACTGCAAAACAAAACATTTCTAATTAAATATAACTGACAAACGCACAAAAAATAATTAAATGGCGTTATTTAAATGACGAATGGATAAAAAGTATGGTAACTGTTGAAATTTCAAAAGTGCGGTTTTGCTTTTAATTAAGATTCTTAATTAACCTTGAATATCATAACAA
Organism: Helicorthomorpha holstii; assembly: GCA_013389785.1. NCBI lineage: Eukaryota > Metazoa > Arthropoda > Diplopoda > Polydesmida > Paradoxosomatidae > Helicorthomorpha > Helicorthomorpha holstii. The sequence goes on from JAAFCF010006680.1 coordinate 21,393,683, forward strand.
GGTTAAATCTGATAACGAATTTATGTCTCAACTGAATCTTTGCTGCTCTTTCTGTAAATAAACAAAAGACAAATTTAAGTAATTTTAAATTAAGTTAAAACATTAAATAAATTCTCCAGTTAACATTTAATATCAATATTCAAGACTAAAAAAAGTTACCTTGGTAAATAATAACTTATTGCTTATTTGTTTCTTGTTTATACAGAAAACGCAGCAAAGTTTCATTTCTATGACAAAATTGTCCTTTTTTTCTTTTAAAAATTTCTGGAATCTGCATTTAAGTGTATTATTGCATAAATGCTACAGTAACTTGTATCCTAACTTCAATTAAACTAAATGCAATTATTTATCAAGCATTTGGCATAAATAAATAAAAGAATAATACAGTTTTTATTTTATTTTATTATACGAGATTAAAATTATAAGATTGCTAAATACAGTAACTGTTGATCAATAAGGCAATGCACATACAAAAGAATTAAAAACTAAAACATTAATAACATAATAGTTGAATTGAAATTGCACTTAGTTCTGTGCAATGAAAATTTAAAGTTTGATGTACTAAACTAAATAACTGACTTTAAATTGCATTATACAAAGGGCACTTAAATGAAAACCATATGGCCTATAGCATAAGCATAAGTTTATTTTTTGTATACAATATTTTATATAAAAAAATTTGAAATACGTACTTAGTATCTGCTTTTTATTTCTCAAGTACACCAGTAACCACATTACAAAATATGAAAAGAACTTAATAGGGTGAAACTGAAATCAAGATGCAAATAAATCATTTTTATTTGCATTTCATCAATTATTAAAAATAACTAATAAGCTCACGTTTGTTTTTTTAGTTATGTACTGTACTCGTATATCAATTTAAAATACAGTGGATTCTCGTTAACACGAACGCCATTAACACAAATTTCTCGTTAACACGAAGCAATATTGCGGTCCCGAACTAAAGTATAGGCTTTCCCATACATTTTTTGTTTGTTAACACGAAGTAAAACCCCGTTTGCACGAACAAATTTGCTTCTCCAAATGAAAAATTTCATATATCGTCGGCGAAAATGTATAGAAAATCAAAATTTTGATAAGTTTTAATGTTTTTATAAAAACAAATACAAATTCAATACATTTTTTGTTTGTTTTTATAAAAAAATTCAAATTACGATGTTTTTTCTGAAGTGCATACATGCATATGAATGCACAAAATGCATAATATTTTGAAATTTAAATTTGGTATCACTTATGATGTAAATAATGATTCAAATATGATGTAAATAGTGAGTTTAAAAGTGATTTACTCTAAAAAATGTCATTTTGGCCATTATATATTAGATTTTGCATGTGTTCGTTAACACAAAACCCCGTTAACACGAAGAAAAATCTCGGTCCCGTCGACTTCGTGTTAACGAGAATTCACTGTATATAAAAAGAGAGTTTTGTTTTGATAGTAAATTAAATTAGTAAGAATCCTTTTTACAAGGTGTTTTTGTGAAGATTAAGTCTCTCTACAAATAAAACGTTATTTTACAATCTTTAAAAAACATTTTTAGCATTACTGATAAAAATATATTCATCTCAAATAAAAAAATTGTTTTCAATAGAAATATTTTAGAGTTTTATAGCTAAGTAACTCTAAAATGTTTAAGCTTATTACAAAAACGCTTCAATTTGTAAAGAGAAAAAAATGTAAATGTATTTTTGGTAAAATTTAAAATATTTTTTTAGAGTAATGTTTTTCCTTTTGTTCAATTTGTCGATCAAGCACTTTACCTGATGTAATATACTTGTACAATCATCTGTAAAATTGCTCAGTACAAATTTAGCTTTTTGAATGTACTCCTTTGAAAAGAAAGCAATTTTTCTAAGCGACAAAATAATTGTGAAAAGAAAACTCAGCGTCTTTAGTTTATTTAATTAAAGTCAACACGAAGATTTGAAAGTATAATACGCAATGATCTATTCAGACGTCATTTAACCGATCAACTTTTAATTAAACTTCCTCCGCAAAAACAGAAAAGCAGATCAAGCAGCAGAAAAGAAAGCTTTCATATAAATTACAATTAATTGATGTCGAATCCAATCACAAATTCGTTCTATACAAAAGTTTTAAACCGACTTAAAAATGTCATCTTTTTGTATAATAATTTTAGTCCTTTTTGCTAAAAGACACTTTTAACACCATTAATACTCCACTTAACATTTCGAAATAATAGCAATGTATCAATTTTTTCATTCCTTATATACACTGAATATATTATTGGCACTTTAAAAATAATAACTTTGTTAGGCCACTTAGCTTGAACAAGGATTACTGAACTAAAATTCAACTAACGTATCCCATGAACTTTTATAAATACTATAGCCTATAATACAAATTATACAGCAAAAACATGTGTACTTAGTACTGTATTGTGATTGTGTTAAAATGCATAAGCTTATACGCTACAATATTAAAAAACTATAGCTTTATAAGTCTTAGTAATTTAATTATTAACAAAAAACGTATGGCAGAGAGTTATGAAGTTCCAATCACTGCCAATACGTGAGATGGATAATGGATTTTTTTATCTATTCATCCCTCAATTCATCTCAGAAAGGATGGGAATGGTTGAAATTTAAAATAAGTATGACTTATTATTTGCTGAGTTAAAAAATAGCGTCCAAACCCAAGTTTAATAGAGTAATAAGGTTATTTCATAACTATGCAAGTGCACATTTATTACTATTAAATTTTCCACATTTAATTAACGTTGATGATAAAGTAAACAACTCTAGATAAATATTTCTATTTGTTAGTGGATAACTGCATTTTTGTTAATTGTGTTAATGGAACAGCTATCGTATTTCTGTGTTAATATTTGTTCAAAAGTTAAAGTTTAGCATCGAATTACAAATTAAATAAATGTATTACTTAAATAATTTTATTACTGTAATAATTAGTTTAATTTGTAATTAACATTTAAAAATAGTTTGTGATTTAAATCAGTTTATTAAATTGTTTTCACTAAATAATTAAACAGTCACTGAAATTGTATTGAGATTGGAATGACTTGGAACACACAGTGACGTGTTTTCTGTCATTCCAATTAAACAATTGTAAACCAGATGACTTATTACTCTATTAATCTTGGCAAAAACCAGTATAATTATTAAGTTATATATGCAAATTAATAATAAAATACTTGTTTAAATAATAAAAAAAATTTAAAAGTCTATGTAATGTCAGTTTTTTCAATGATTTAAAATTTGACCACGAAAATTGATTTTGAAATTTTGAAAGACACCATTCGACTACTTCATTGTGTTTTAAATTTGGTTAAAAATAATAAATATGTAAAATAACCAGACGTTTTAGGATGTAATTGATTACAATTTTACCAAGGTTTTACTAAATAGTGAGAATTAATGCTTTTGATTAACTTTTTGTGATGTTAATCCTTCAAAATGCTTTGATTTTTAATTAGTAATTGCGTGTTTTGGTAATTTATTTTTAGAAATTATAAACAGAGCTATAAAAACTATGAATTGTTTGTTATAAATGTCTTTTTTTTTTTGAATTTTTTAATTATCGACTATTTTAATTATCTAGCATAAAATATCAAGCTCTTGCTTAAAGAGGAGAAATCAACAAACATGCTTTGTTCTACAGTACGTAAAGCCAATGAAAAGTCAACAAATAATAAATAATTTCCTCAAAGATGTAATGAGTTTGGGACTAATTTTTAATGCAGAAAATATTTGTGGAGCTCTAAAAACACTTGATAAAAATGTCCAAATACATACCGGCACTGCATAAAATACGCACCATTAATTATTGGTGATGTTGAGCCATATAAGCTCTATTCACAATAATGTAATGCAATACAACTAATGTTAAGTCAAAAAACATCCTCATTTCATTTATCACTTTAAATATGTTACGATTAAATATTTCACAGTGGTAGAACACAAAAAACATAAAAAGTTAAGACATTATTTACAGTTTACTTAAAAATGAAATACTTGCAATTACAGTATCTCAATTTTAACAATTACATTTCAAAAAATGCTTTTACAAATTCTTTTTTGTAACAATGCGTTATTATACCGGTAAATGAGATTATTATTTTATGAGATTTTTGACTCCACAACTACAAAGCATTATAACTGAAGTTAGTATATCTCATAAAACACTAACAGCGGTTATCGTCCCCATCAAATATAGTAAAATCAAGCAAATATGCACTTTTATCACTACTAAATTCTAATAATTATTGTTACATTATTATTGCTTTTACAACTTTTTGATTGTATGTTATAAAACACTAACATTAAGTATATTATTAAAACGGTGCAAATATTATTAACTAAATAAGAGGTTAAAATAACAATAAATTGCAATACACCAGATTAATAACAACTTACTGAATAAAATATAAGTAAAATAAATACGTACGGTATATATCACCTAATAATCTACTTCATAAGAAATCAATGTTCTTATTCTTTTTTATTAAAATGATTTATTTGGACAGATTGATGGGTTTTCTTTAAGAAATAATTCTAATCAAAATGGTCAAATTCCATGTTCATTTCATCAAACATGAATTGAAACAAATGTTTAAATTGTAGCAAAATTAGAAATCAGTGCTTTAATACATTGATTCGTTTCTTAAAAAAATGCCAATGTACAGTGCAATTCGGTTAATAAGAACTCGCTTAATAAGAAAATTCGCTTACAAAACGTTTCGGTCTCAAACTAAAGTATAGGCATTTCCATACATGTGTTTTCTGTTAATACAAAACAAAACCCGCTTAATAAAAACTAAATATCTTACTTCTCCGGTTGAAAAATTGCATATACCGCTGGAAAAAATGTAGAAAAAAAATCAAAATTGTTATAAATTTAAAGTTTTTATAAAAACAAATACAAAATCAATACATTTTTTTGTTTTTATAAGAAAAAATTAAAATTGCATTGTTTTTTCTTAAATGCAATCATGCACATGTATGCACAAAATGCATAAAATTTTAAAATGCTAATAATCATGTAAAATCATTCTAATATAATGTAAATAGTAAATCTAATAAAACAAAATTGGTTTAATACGAAGAAAAAATTTAGTTTTGATCGTTTCGTATTAACCGGATTCCACTGTATTTCTATTAGAGTTTTATAAATCTAAACTGAACAGTGTTAAATATGTGCATGCCCTTTGTTTACTTAAAGGTAATGCTTGATCATTTTTAGTTGCACCTAATAACCCCATCACCATCCATTTATCTAAACTTTTCAAGTATCGTAATTTTGTAAAGGATGCTGAGCATGACCAACTGCAGATAACGCTATCGTCATTGCATCAACAAAATGATCATTTATTTCTAAGACTGTAGCAGTTTCAGCATTGTGATAGCTAATGTAAATTGGAAAAGCGTATCAAATAAAAGAACACTCCATTGCATTCATACTGTACACACACAGTGCCATTATTTCCATTGTTTTGTATAAACAATAGCACAAATGACAATTATTTTTCACACAAAACAGACTAGCTAAATAATCTGGTGTTTTTACGCTTGCGATTACCTGCTTTTCGTTTGCGTGTAATTGAGCTCATTTAGCTATTGAAAACGTAAATGTTAATTTTTTTTTTGCTGTTTTAAAATGTGTATAACGTCATGAAGCCCAATTACGCCAAGGTTCTGCTGGCGTAAATTGATTAACTCCTACGTTAATAATTTCCTCTAAAAATCTGCTAAGCTACGTGCGCGTACTAATGTGCTGCGCAAGTAAACATCATCATAAACGTTGAAACACAATCACTTATTTGGCACGTCCATTACATATTTACACGAACTTTATGGCCTTTGGCTGACATTAGAAAACTTTTTTTAAAAAAAGCAATGGAAATACTGTAAAAGACAAGCCCACTCCCTTTCAGCAAACATCAAATACTCGTAAATATAATCGGCACATCAAATAGTTTAAATTTCATCACAAATAGATTACTAAAAAATGTTTCTGTTTCTTTTAAAAAGAAGACAACAATAAAATCGTAACAAAACAACATTTTTAACCTTAAATGTCAACAAAAAGAGCATCTGTATAGGATCAATGTTTGCTATAACAACACGATGTCTCGTTTTCATTACAGAATTGTCTATTATTATATGTCTTTTGCGATATTACAAATGGGAATAGGAGCCATTCTGTTCTTCCAACACAGTAAACATGTGTTGATTACCTCTCTATTTGGATCGATTTCATACAACTATAAGAATAAATGACATTCTGGAATACAATTACGATAAAAACATTACAGCAAACGTAATTTTTTTTAAATAATTAGCAGTGCAAAAGAAAACATGTTGCACACAAAAGATTCAATCATTAATGAAAAATAATTATTATTTAATACCAGTAACGTATTTTTAATTAGTATAGTTACTTAGTTGTTATTAAAGCAAGTATTTCACAGAACTGATAATTAAAATTGACGACTTCGTATTAACAGGATTCTACTGTATGTATATTTTTAGCTTTTTTGCACCATATTTTACTATTTTTGGTGCCATTCGTTCTAAACACTTAGCAACTTAAGAATGGTATTAAATTTAGAAAAACCATATTGACAACTTATAACCGCTTAGACAACTACTGCTTGAAACCTTTGAAAATCGACTGAAAAGTTAGAAAATATTTTTCTGACATTCAAAAGAGAAATCTCTTAAAAGCGCGTTTTTTTTCTAAGATACGGAAAAAATTGTTGAAAGTTTAACAACTTTGTTTAGCGGTTATTTACCGTTTTCATCTGCATACAAAACCGTAAATACAATATACGTTTTTCTGGTACTTTGTCGAATTCTATTATTATAGGTAGTTGCTCCACTTGACGCTGTTCATACTTTATTTACGTTCATGTCATTACAATCTGGAAGCTCACAATAGCAAGAAATGTTAACAATAGTACAAAAAATCAATGGAAACGTGCAGACGCGAGAGTAATTTGTCACTTTAAAAAAGATATAAATATTTTTCAAAATACAGAAAAAGAAACTGCAAGTACTTATATTCTTACACTGTGACGAGAAATTCATAGTACGATAAACTACACTTATTGTCAAGTTCATACATGTGTATTAATCGCATTGTAATACAACCAAAATTATTCTTTTTAATTCTTAAAATAAATGTTTAATGATTTATGAACAATATTAAACCTTAAAAAAAGTTTATCTAATGGATGACATATTTCTAAATTTTTATCAAAAATCATGCATAAATTATTTAACGCAATGCACTTTATGATAACTGTAATTTTTATTTAAACAATATTAATTATTTCTCAGAAATTAAATGGACATTATTTTACAGTACGTTTAATCGATTTTAATGAAAAATATTTGCAATTTTTAATAATGGTGAATATAAATACAACAAATGAATTAAGTTCTGATGAAGTTTTAAATACACTTAATGATACAAACATTCCAGCTTCAATTGGCATATTTTATGTCACACATTTGGTTATAAATGAAAGTGTTAGCAGGGTAAACATTAACAATAAACATATTTTATTTTTTATTGCCGAATGAGTGTTTCTCTGGTCATTACTGTAATATTGAAGACACTGCAAAATTCCTTGGTTCTGGAGCTAGTAAGTTGCTGGTCAACACTTGTAGTGATTTACATTAACACTTTTTTAAAATATTTTTTAAATTTAAATATTTATTTTACAGCAACAACAAGCAACTACGACAACCATCCTAATAATCAAAGATCCTCATCTTTTTCTTACGATGCCTTGTTTTTAAAAGAATTTTTTTATATCACGTGGTTAATTAAAGAACAATTAAAGCCGACACTTAAGAATATACCAATGTTTGTCAAGAAAAATTATTTAAATTTTGTAAAAACTAAATGTTAAAAATCTTTCTCAAATCATGTAAGAAAACCATTAAATTACTACATCCATCATTTCAAATAAATAAACAAAATTTGAAAAAAAATTAACAAGATTTTGTTAAATACCAGTTTGTTACACTAAAAAAAATCTAAAATTAATTGATTATTGTTTACCAAAGTTTTGTTTATAGCGAGATTGTTATAAACGTATTTCACTGTACTTTTGATTCAGAATACATTATATGTCACCCATTTTTAACCAAATGTAATTTCCATATAGTAATAATTTATTTTTAGGTACTACATTTAAACTTTAAAGATTATTTTCTTCTCTAACATATTGCCGAAATAAAAATTAATGTAAATATATTTTTAATATTAATATGCGCATTAACTTACATTGTCGAAAATGAATAAAATGTCAAATTCAGTATTATTATTATTATTATTTCCATATTTTCTGGTACATCATTGTACAAATAACGCCTACACTTTATCAATTCTTATACAACATTTTTCTTCCAAAAAAACTCAACAATGGCGCAGTTTGCTTATTTTATGCCAGATACCCCCTAACATGTCTTTTTTTAAGCAAAACATTGTACTAAAAGTAAACATAACAAATCAATATGATTAAAAAGTTTTCTCAACCTAAAACATCAATTTTGCTGTAGGTGTATCATTTTCAACCATCTGTACTTTAGTATACAAACTAATGTAACAAACTAAGGTTGTGTTTATTATGAGCACATAATCACACTTAACTTTCAACCGTGTACCTGTATACCTGCTCATAAATTTAATGCAATCTAGTTTATGTGCAGATGAATGTTTGGAATTAGTAACATACATTTTTTTGCAGTTAGAATAGACTTGTTGAAATGACTGGCCTTTCAGAATCCTCAAGAGACTCAACTACCGTACAGTACCATTACAGTATAAAAATGCATTTTTAAAATTATAAACGTCCATTATTTAAGTGCAAATGTACAAATGTAATCAACAAATACCGGACGCACATAATTTTAAGCGCTCTGTGATGCAGCTGTAAACCTTGACTTTGCATTATTACACCATTTCTACTAGATAATTAACAACTGGACAATTTCCAGCACACGTTATTTGCATAACATTGCAATAAAAGCAGAAACAACTACGTAATTTGAAATAAGCTTAAAATATTACGCGTGCAGTACCTTGCAAATTACGCCAAGCTTTATGTAAATACTTACAAAACCACAGCTGTTTCGGGTTATGATCTTTTGATTGGCAGATTTCTAGACTTTGCTTAAATACACGTCCATCTACGTAGAATTTAAGAAAAAAGTGTAAAGCAGCGACATTTTGGTTTAAAATTTACTTTTAGCAAAGCATTACACAGCAATACATAATTAGCAAACTTTATGTCAACATATAATTGATGTCATTGAAGCATTAATTAATTTTTTTAATTTAAATACTGAAAATTGTCAATATAATAAGCAGTTTTGATTGCAAGTCTTGAATAGTTTTTAATTACAGTTTTTTTTTAAAACAATTATAATTAAACGTTTAATTAACTGAAATGTTTCATAACTCTGTTATTTACATTTCTTACGATATTTCTTGCTAATTATTAGCTATTGAACATTTAAAGAAAGTAAAATTAATTAAATATTAGTTTTAAATAAAGTAAACTATGAATTGACATTGATTTTAACTGAAAAAGTTGTATATGATTTTGTTATATTGAAATAGAAATCAACTGCAAATTACTATGTAAATTTTTAATGTTTTTGCAGCTTACTTGATTTCATATTTTGGACTTTTTTGCAGTAAATAACTTTTTACTTTGGTTAATATTAACCGGATATGTTTATTTACAAAAATAATCATTTATTATGTTATGTGCATGTAATAAAAATACAGCAGAAATAGTACAAAATACGAGTACTATTAGCAATGGTGTCAAATTTCAATCCTAATCAAAATACAGTTAGAATAATTGTTATTTAATATACTATATTCAATTTATTGTGTTTGTTGTAGTTATTCTAGTTAGTATTAATAGAGAGAAATATTATTGTAATGGAAGAAATTCATAACGATCGTCCGATAACAAATCATAAATATAATAACAAAACTTGCAATCTAAAAAATGCTTGTGCGTAGGCTATTCAAACGTGTTTGTATAACATTTGAGTGACATTTATTGTCGTCAACCTTTCCGAAACCATAATATAACGACCGACGTAAAAGCATTTCATGTAACTTGAATGACAAATTGACAGAACCTACAATTATTCATCGATATTCAAAAAAAGGTGTTTAGTGTTAATTGTCATAAAAAAATTCAAAAAAAGGTTTTGGTAACGGTACTACAACTTCCAGAATGTAAATTTATAAAATAAAAAACGATTTCTGAACCGATTTATTAATTTTATTTGTATTGAAGTAAAGTCAGACGCATTTATCATTACTATGTCTATTACAATTCTTGAGTTAAAAGCAGTAGCTCCTTAAATAATATTTTATGTCCATTTAAAATATCAATATTATTTTTATACCAATATATTTATCCATTTTAAATCATCAACGTTATTATTTTACATCAACGGACTTTAAAAAAGAGCTGACATATATCACTACATTTAAAAATGTTGCGACCTTCCATTAATTTCTAATGTCAAAATACATTTTCAACATCATAATTTATGCCAGCTCTTTTGTAAATTCCATTGTATTGTATATTTAATTATCATAGTCTGGTTGACTTTCCAGACAACAGTTGCCCGACAGGTACTTTTGCATTAAAGCATTCTTCAATTATTAGCTTTTTATTATCTTTATTAACAAGTTTTAAATTTCACATTTTTTATTAACGATTTTTTAGCTGATAAACTTCCAGTGTCAACATAAATTATTCAGGTATTTAAACCATATGTATATTTTTAAAATTGCACTTATTTATTTTAATTAAAAATGCTTTTCTTCTAAAATATTTAATTTTTGCTATTTTACGTTATTCATTTATCACTAGTTTTGATAAACTTAAGCTAAAATACAAAGTAATCATAAGATTTTTGTTCACATTTACATTCTAGCAATAAATAAACCAGAATCAATATATGTGAACACATATATTATGATCCTTGATTATTGTTATATGCTTATGATTATAAACATTTACTGCAACTTAAAGAGCTATGCGTGTTTACTATCTCATTAAAGGGTTTCTTATAACAACATTAAATTATAACTACATACAAGACATTTGTACGCTAGAAATTGAACGATAAAATAAAAAATAAAATCCAAAACCAAGCTAGCCAATAAAGAATGATACTGGCTGATTTTGAGAAAACCATTGCTTCAACAAGAGATCATAATTCAGTATTTATTGTATGTAGGACCAAATTTTCGTGTAGTGCACACGTGGAATATCTTATGAGAATCTGAATAAAATTGGTTTGAGTATCATATGTGCTGTATCAATTTCCTAGAAGTATCATTGAAGGTTTGTATTAGAAATGTATACACTATACATAGTAAAATATTATTGTGAGTATTTCGTCTATACCAATACTGATATAAAAATAGGTAAAGATATTTGTATACATGTTTGTTAAAAGTAATCACAAGAACTACTAGACCAAACTTAAAAATATTTTTATCACTGAATAGATTTTTTATTTACGTGAGACATTGGCTATTTTTTTTAGAATAATAAAAAATAAATTTGACGTAAAACTAAATCTCCTTTAAAAATGCACTACAAAACTTATTGGGAAGTTTATTTCATCTTAATGATACCTCTTGATGTATTCCTTTGGAAATTGGTCTCATTCTAATATGCGATCCTACACTATAAATTGATCATCTCGACGTAATGGATCAATCTCCACAGTCTTCTTAAAGGATCCACCACTACCAAGGATTTCGACTTTAACTTCTACATTTAAAGATCATGCCGTTACGTGATAGTACAATTTGGTATAGTCAAGTCTAAGATCCACGCAGACTTTACTATCAACTTTTTCCTACCAAGTTAAATTTGCATTAAAAAAATATTCCAACATATTAAATGGAAGCTATTGTAATCTCACCTAACTCAAGTTTCTTTAAATTATGTCTAAGAAATCTTGCTGTTTTGACTTGTGATGAAAATAGTAATAGTGAAATTTGGTTAGTAAATTTAGCATTAAGCAAATGTACTAACATTATTTCCTAGAAACAAATTAACCGCAAAATTTGTCCTAAATTCACCAATATTTGAGTCGTTCAGAAGCAAAGTGAATTAAGTCACATAAATGTGATTTCGAGATATTAATAGGTAAAGTTGAAGCGGTACGTAAGGCCCAAGCAAATTAAATTGTTATGTAGTCCCATTTCGAGGTGGAAATTTGAAGTAAGGACCAAAGTCTGTTAAATTAGAAAGATGTGCCAGAATTGCATTTTCTTTTAAAATGTGACTTAATTCATTTTGCTTCTAAACGACTCATTTATTCATAGTGCCAAATTTGTCATACTTATCTACCGAGCAACGCCGGAAATGGACTTTGTTAGTGTTCTAGAATGTTTTGTGGTATGTCCCACCTAAGCCCTTCTAAAATTTGTTAAGTCTCTCATATTATAAGTCATTTTCAAATAATGTTCAAGTAAGATTCATTTTCAAATGGTCTCCTTGAGCAATCAAAATGCCCCTCTGTGGGACGTACGCCCTACGTTGGGAAACACGGGTACAATAGTACAGTGTACCGTACATTACTGTTGCACGTTATATGTGAGCGCTGCAAACCAAGAGCGATATGGTTTCAATTTGGCGCTTACAAACGAGCTCAGTATTGGCGTTGGTGGCCAGTTGATCTGTTTTTCTTTTGCGAGCTTGTTGGCATGACATAACGCTGCCGGGACACATACGATTTGGTGATCTGTAACTTTCAAAAATAATTCAAAGTTGCACTGTTTATTCGCATGATGAATCTTCAGCATTTTCAAGTGGCTGTTTACTGCTAATTCAACTCATGGCAACACCTTAGGCGCAACACAAATGGATAATTTTAATTAACATCAGTTTCAGGCAGAAGAAAAACATAATCTTGGATGTAACATTTAAGTAAGTTAATACTTTTATTATGTAAATTTGTTTGCGAGCATTGGCTTACCGCGGTCGCAGTTTTAAACTTGTAATGAGATTCATGCATATCGTTTATATTACGATGTTTACTAGCAGACGAAAAAAGAATGTTGTTTTATTACTTTGAATGAAGGTTACCTCAAAGTTAAAAATGCACAAAAAATATACATTTGTGTATGAAAAAGGCTAATTTCATATACAGTTGAGTAAGTAAATAATGTTTACTGATACGAAAATGCTGTATAAAATTAAGTAAAGGACTGAAATACTTACTAATAAAAGCTAAGTAACGAGGTAAGAAAACATAGCTGTACGAATAAGACGAATACCACAACATACTCTTACATACGTCATCGTTTGTTCATTTGAATGTAAACGCTACCGAATAATGTATTTTAAAATTGCTAAAATATTTGTTGAATTTAATATAATTGTACAATATGTCATTCAAGTGCTTTAATTTAGGTTTTACGTTGTTCTATGGTATTTTTAACTAATTTAATTAATTTTTATGGACTATGCTAGATGGGTTTAAGCCGCATATATAATAGTAAAAACAACAGCAATTATTTTTATTACTTTCTTTTTATTTAAGTGGGTTGTTATTTGTTTAAATTTCGTAAATAAATAGTCGTATTGTGTCGGTTAATTTGGTAAAACTCGTTATCAACAGACGCGTTTGTTCATACAGTCGATTGAGGCGACGTAAATGAATTAAATTTCATGTAATTAGTGATCTAATGGCGATATCCTGTCTACGTCAATTATTATTTGACGAAAAAAGTGTTTGAAATTTGATTAGAAATAATTAGAAGGAAGGAAGATAAAGAGTTAAGCTGAAAGAAGAATTTAATTATTGAGCTGATACTGTACTGTCGCATATTTATTTATTTGAAGAAGTAAGAAAAGCTTTATTCCGTCTTTAATTAAGCACGATATCAAGTCAACCTGGCTATTAAGTGCTGTCAGAGAAATAGCAATTATTATTTTGCGAAAAGATTTTTTTTCTTTTGGATATTTTTCATGGATATGCTAATATCGCACCGGTACGGTAGTTGAAGTGATTTATTTTATTAGTGTAAATTGTGCTGCTTAATGCAAAAGCGCAGAAAGAAACTTAATAAATCGATAGGATTTGAAGAGACTATTCTTTGTGTTTGTTATAGTATATCAGCGTCATTATGATGAAGATAAGGAAAATAAAAGGTCAGATTTGGAATTGGAAAGAGTGGCGGTTTGTGAAATTAAATCAGTTAATGAATTCCGTCTGGCAGTTTAACCAGACTTATGGTTTTGGTTCATAATAAGCTTCTTTGTATGCTAAAGCTTTTCAAAATTGTCTTCCTTAATCAAGTGATTTTCTTTTGAGATATTTCGACAGCTAAGTTGTATATCTTTGGTATTCAAGCAAAAGAACCCAGTCGGAATTATGCGTAAAGAGATTCAATGGAAACAGCATTTAGAGACACTCGTATTGTATTAACATAAAATCAAATATTCTGTTATTTCACATTTTTAATTATTTTCTTTCAATTTATAACAGTGGCAAAATAACTACTGAAAGCCTGATGTAAAATTTATTTTTGTTAAGCATTTAAAAGGCTTGAAGAGATTTGACTACCAGCATTTTACCACCAACAATACACTACCAGAATTTCATCACATACTGAAATAACGATTTTGTTTCAATTTTAAGGTGTAATTTACTCTAAAAATAATGGAATCAGAATGGATTACGTCAGGTTAAAATACAATAGAACTGATTTTTAAATCTATTTAATGGAATTACAGTGGAATTTCGTTAAGTCAAATCTTCCCTTAACACGAAATAACATTACGGCTCCTAACTAAAGTGTAGGCATTCCCGTTAACACGAAGCAAAAACCTCTTAAAACAAACTGATTTTGCATATACCGAAAATGTAAAGAAAAACAAAATTTTTAGAAGTTTTAAAGTTTTTATAAAAGCAAATACAAATTCAATACATTTTTTATTTGTTTTTCTAAAAACGTTTTTAAAATTTTAATGTTTTTTTTAAATGCACACATGCATATGTATGCACAAAATGCATAATATTTTGAAATGTAAATTTTGTATCTATTATGATGTAAATAATGATTTTAATATGATATGATTCTAAGTAAAATGTACTCTAAGAAATGTCATTTTGGTCACTATATATTTTTTGTATGTTTCGGTTAACACAAACCTCTTTAACAGGAAGACAAATCTCGGTATCGACGACTTCGTGTTAACGGGGCTCCAATGTAACTTGTAGATGAAATGCTGGTGGTGAAAAGTTTTCTTAAAACATTTAAAATATAAAAACTTAAAAAAAATTCAAATATACTCGAGAAAAACACACTTAAAATGCTTAGTAAATTTGATTTATGACTTACAACAATAAATTTAATACCCAAATAAAAAAAATGATTTTTAATGCAGTTGAATAAATTGACATAATCAATTGCATGTCAAATTATTCTTTAGTAAGGCTTATGGGGAAATTATCCAGCGCATACATTTGTCGTTATCTGTTTTGTTTTCGCCCCAACAATCAAGTTGTGATTTTTGGCAAACATTTACAGTATCTCATGTATTCCAGTTGTTTTATAAATCATTTTTACATTACATACAACGTAGTATGAGCAAACAAATCGCGTACGTTTAAATAGCGTGTAATGAAACTGAATGTTGACCTGAAGTTTAAATGGCATGGATAGCTGAAATTGAGGGGAGAAATAGCAATTTTCAAGCTTGTAACAAGCTAGTCGTCCATGTTTACATAAAAATACTTCTGTATGTGCTTTTCCTAAATCAATAGTAGTAGCTTTGAATTAATAATTTAAATATTTGCGTGCAAAATAGTCACGAATTACGCCAACGTAATTATGTGTAGGCATGAAACAAAATGTTAATTCTTATTTTTAAGCTAAGTTTGCAGAAAAATTTAACAAAACATATTAAACTGGTGCCATTTATTTTTTGTTTACTATTTTATACGGTATAGACTAAACTTAGCTAGATAAAAGCATCATTTGATTTGAATGGCTTGCTTATTATTTTGTAAAATGGAAGACTATGTGTGAGAATGCGCTTATGCTTGACGTCATAAGCATTTTCGCTATTATTTTCTATATGTAAATGAGTTTTGAAAGTCTAGGAATGGCGGTATAAAACTACCAAACAATTGACCCCCTCCGAACTTTAATTTTACTCAGGTTGATGCTTACGGCATATTATAAAAGAATATTAAAGAAAACGACGGAAACTGGTGTTGAGAGGTTTTTAAGCGCTTTTTATTAAAAGGAAATGGGTACGTCATCAGCTAAGAGAAATTCATGTTGTAATAAATACCATATAATATCCATACCATTTTCTAAATATTTAATGGGCATTACTGGAATATGAGAATTACTCTGACTTTTCATGTTGATCCATGGACTTTAAGATAAAATTTTAAGAATGCACAGTAGTCGCTGGCACAGACTGATTTGATCGGTTTTAAATTGTGATATATAGTTGGAGTCAGCTCACTTGCCCGACAATGACTTTCCGACACTTGTCTGAAAACATTTCTATTACATCATAGTGAATATATTGTCGGGCAGCTGTACTGTCGGGAAAGTGGTGTAGGGAAAATATAAGTGAATCAGATTTGTGATAATGACATGCAATTATGTGAAACTTACCCATCATTTAAACTTGTTATTAAAAACATGTCATTTTAGCATTTAAATGATGGTAGGTAATGTTGTTATTTTAAAGTTTATAATTGATATTTGATTTTCTTGGTCTTTTGCAATTTTTTTTTGAATGAATCTAAAATTTGAGTTGAAAGCTGGAAAACATCCTGAATGTACAAGTCAACAAATTTCATGTTTTTCTACAGATTATTCACTTACTATAAAATTTTGTAATCCAAACTTTGTATCAATCTTTATCTGGTTATTAAATTTCTGCATCTTTACAGTAATTACTAATACACTACTCACATTTACCCCTTAAAAAATGAGGCTAATAAGGTTTTTATAAGTAGTGTTCAAACAACTAGATTATACAATACATATTGCATGTTTTTACATTTTAGGAAAACGTTTACTTGAATTGATGGAATATTTTAGTGTTTTAATTTGATAAAGTACATAATACGTTTAAACTCTATCGTAAATTAGTGATCGATTCTTTGCTTACTGTACATAAAAAGCTCTTCTTTTATAGATAAAGTAGGTTAATTACTTATTAGTATAACTTATCTAGTCGTACGTATTAAAACTTAATGAAATAGAAATTTTGTCTGATCTTAAAAATCTCGCTGAATAAGACGTTCATAAACTTAATCACAACCAATAAATGTGGATATTTAAAAACTATTGAAGAAAGACAGGACTTATGACTGTTTTTTTCATTGAAATGCCCTTTTTTAGGATGAACTTTATGACATATAAGGTCAAAGTTAACTAATCGATTCTGTGTAAGAATGTTTGATGCTTTTCTGTTCTGTATTTGATGTCTTTGAGGTTTCTGAGATATAACGTTGCGCCTTACGATGTTTACCATGACAACCAGAAACATACGTTAGCATCTTATGCGGGGTTATACTGTATGATGAAATAATAGCTGATGATTGGTTAATTCAAAGGACAGTGAGAGATTGTCTTAAAGGAGGCAAACGGATTATTGTTCATACACACACCGAGAATGTGTATATATTGTATAGTCGGGCGATGATTTTCACTGGAAACAAATGACTTGTCGTAAATAAAGCGTATCTAAGAAGCTTAAATATGGCAAGCATAACTATTCCAATGCTTACTGTTGACTTTATAGTATGCGAAGCTAAAACAGAGAGTGACTTTGAACTATTAGTGACTATACATCCTGTTGCGCAGAGTAACGGACCATGTTGTTACATATTTGACGTACAGAAGGTTTTCTATATTTAACTTAGTATTCGGTTTTTAAGATTAAATACCAAAGCTATAGGAAAAAATTAGTTTCATTGTTGTTCGAAAACGAAATGATACAAAAAAATGCCGGTTAATAATAAACTTGCTTCTAGCATTGAAATGTAAAAGTGGTTTTTTAATTTAATGCAAAATTAATGAACTTTTGAGTTTCAGGGTAGGTTATTAATACTGACAATAGCAGAAATAGACTGTAGGCTGGTAATATTGATGTAATTTACTTAACTTGTATACAGTATATTATTAAAAATGGTTTTCAATTATTATTGGTGGAATTTTCATTTTTTAGAATATTATATGTCTCAGTTGATTTTCTGGAAAAACAATTTTTTACTTCTTGTATTTATTATTAACAAAGATGACGCTATACACGGTACATGGGAGTTAAAATACCGGTATAAAAGGAATGTTTTATGCAAATTTTAATTCAAAAAAGTTGTCTTTGATTGCATTTACAGTGAAATTCATTTAACACGAAGTGGTCTAAACTGAAAAATGTCTTTGTATTAAACGAAATTTGTCTTAAGCAGGACATAAAAAAAAAATGTTATTATTAAAATGACATTTTTTAGAGTACATAAGTTAATATTAGAATCATTATTTACATTGTAAAGATACAAGATTTACATTTCAAAATATTATGCATTTTGTGCATGCATATGCATGTATGCATATATGAAAAAACATTGCAATTTTAACTAATTTCTATAAAAACAAACAAAAAATGTATTTCCTTTAAAACTCTACATTTTCGTCGACGATATATGCAATTTTTCATTTGGAGAAGCAAAACCATTTCGTGTTAACGGGGTTTTGCTTCGTGTTAACGAACAAAAAATGTATGGAAATGCCTATACTTTAGTTTGGAATCGCAATGTTGCTTCGTGTTAACGATTTTACACTGTATTATGCGTTTTGTACATACATATGCATTTAAGAAAAACTGGAATTTTAAATTTTCTTTTAAAAACAAATAAAAAATATATCGAATTTGTATTTGTTTTTATAAGAACTTTAAAACTGATAACATTTTAACTTTCTCTACATTTTCGTCGGCGATATATGCAATTTTTAATTCTGAATAGCAAAATTGTTTTGTGTAAAAGGAGTTTATGTTAAACAGATTCCACTGTATTTATTTATTTGAAATTTGATATACTGACTTGTTTCTTAGAAGTAACTCTGAGTTTGGGGAATATTTTTTGTGTTTGCAATGGGGAATGAAAGTTGATTGGAGGCTAACGGTAATTAGCACGCCAGTTTGCGTGAAAAACGTCCATGAACAAGAGATCAGATAAATGATGTAGACAGATATTATTTTGAGTGCTCATAATGGATTATACGTACTGTAGCTATGGAGAAGTCATTCAGGTGGTCGATAGAAGACCATTAATGAAGTAACAATGCGTTTATGCAATTTGGCTTATCTTCAATTTAATGTAGATTTAATTATCATCTGAAAAAGACATTGCCTTCTACTATATTTTATGTGATGATGGAGTTTTGTAATTATAGTTGTATTATTTATTTCCTAAGATTACTACAGAATTATTATTGCAGTTTAAGGTGCTGCTTCAAGCCAATTTTGAAATTCTTTACGCTGGCTTAGTAAATGCTAGATTAATTCAGTACTGTACGGTTTTGTAATGGAGCTTACACGAAATTGCCAGATTTAATAACAGAAATCGGAAAACTTTTTGGGAAGTTTTGTCACGTAAAAAGGATGTTGAAATATAAATAACACCTATTGAGGAAACATTGCTGAAGAAAATAGAATATTGAATTGAGGAATCTGATGGACATGATGGCTAGAGATTGTTATTTGATCTGAGAAAAGTAATATCACATGAAATTTCAGCCATCATACTAAGATTTTATAACAGTACCAAATTTATATTCAAAATAGGAGTCGCTTGACGATGATATTGTCGTTGACGAACTCGCTGTGTTGCAATTTTTTATTTTTTTGGGAGAAAATTGAATTTTTTTATATACATGAAATTTTAGCCAACATCAAATTTAATGTTATTTTAACGAGGATACTCATTTGAATTTTTATTGAGGCTTCTTATCTTGTTGGCGTTGAGTTTCATTGTAATTTACAACTGGTTAGAAACTGCAGCATAATTTGGACTCTTAATGAGATGTAGCATAGTCTATGACAAAAATAATGGAAGATGTATGTAAGCATTAGATCATTAAATTATTTTTCACAGTTTTATTTCACTATGTCTAGCAATAGGTCGGCGACCAGTTAATGCAATACATTTATAACACTTTTTAAATGAGGTTTAAACGAGCACGAAATGCAACATTTAACTAAATTGACGCCAACAACTTTACCACTAAATTTAAATTTTATGTTTTATTTTTTTCTTTATGGTGAAAATTTTAATAGAGATGTCTCATACTGTACTGCAATGGGGTTCATTGTTGAAATTTTGAATTTTGTGCAGTTTTTTCACATGGTTAGCTTAATTCTTTTGAAACGGATTACTGGCATTTTCAGCAGCTCGTAATTGCTCATTACTACGTTATTCTTTTTACATGGAACTCAGAAATCTAATATGTCTAGACACAACAATTCTTTTCTGGTGTTGTGATTCCCAAACTGATATGTTTCATGTTCATCATGTTATCTTTCTTCTCTCAAGTTGAGATTTACAGCCGATTTCTTCTTGGACCATTTCAGATAGCAATTGTTCACACAGTTGGAGATTTATCTTTTTTATTTCTGGTAAATATTACGATTCGGTGCTCTTAGTCAAAGTAAAATTACAGTATAATTATTCCGTATACACAAACTTATGCTTGCTTTAATACGACGAAATTTACAATTTTTATCAGAATTAAAATCTTGATTCATTTTATATGAAACAGACTTTTGTAATGTCTTAAAAAAAACATCTCGAGGCATTTGTTATGTAGTGGCAATTGTTCAATTGATAAAACGCAAAGAGTTTAAATTGTTTTTTTTTGCTTATTATTGTTTATTCAAGCAAAAACTACTTGAGTTTGTACAGTATATAACTCACCAAATTTAAAATCTGGTTGTTAAAAGTTTTTAAGTTTAAATATTTAAATCACATTATCTCTTTGCTAACAAAAGCAGTATTAACTTCATTAAAAAGTTTTTCTAAACAAAAATGATTAAATTTAATGTTTTAGTGAAATTGTGTAGCATCATGCTGTTTAATGTAGATAATTTGTTATAAATGGAATCGCTTTGAATAGTTAATGAATTTAAAGTTTGATGTAACCTTAAAGAGAGCTGCAGCTCCAAATGTATAGAATCTTAAAAAATAGCAACATTTATTGACATTATTTTCTAGGCTTTCGTTTCAGTTTGCTCTTTGGTTACCCTTTTCGTTGAAAATACTGTTTAATTTGATATTAGAAAAAAATTCAAAATTTACTGTGAATGCAAGCTATTTTATTTGCACAATACAACAAATGCGATAACAGTATGTCAGCAGTAAGTTGCATAATTCCATTATGAAATTAATCTGACGCTTTGAAATTAAGTTTTAAATTTCGACATTTTGATATTAAGTTTTTTTGCAATTTTATTTTAAAAAAGAAGCAGACAATGATGGCGTTAGTTTACTTATTGAAGCTTCATTATCTTGTTCTTTGACGCGCGAATATAAAATACGCTGAGAAAAGAGATTGAATTTCGTTTAAAGTTAATTTTTTTCCAAACAAATGGTACGATAATAACGTTTTAGAAAATATGCTTGGCATGCGTTTAAAGTATTTTATTAATGAAGAAAAAAATTTGTTTTTTTTTATCATTTTTTAAATGTCTCAATGTAGTGATTTTTGTGACACGTGAATTCAAAGGAAAGACAATTACGTCGATGATTGAATTTCATTTTTTTAGCAGATAAAAACTTTTAGAATAATAAAATTGTCTGTTTTTTCACGAGGAACTTACTTTGTTTTATAAATGAGATGCTTTCATGCAGAATGATGGAGTACAAGTCAGCATGATGTAAAAACTAGATAATTATTGATAAGTAAAGTGAATATTTAGCAGTGCTAAAAAGTCTTTTTAAAACTCTTTAATTAGATTTTTAATCAAAACTTACATCTAGGATAGACGATTTTCCGGTATTTTAAAAATTAAACAGTATTTGTACTGCATTTTATAATTAAAATTTCATTATGAAATTAATGCGATTACTGAGCAAACATAAGTGGGCGTGGATTGAGTTATAAAATTATTTTGTTAACGCAAAAAATTGAACAATAAAAGAAAAATAAGAATTTTTTCCCATCTCCTAAGCTTGAAAAATTATCTTTGGTTAAATTATCTTTTCTTGAAGAAGTGGGCAAAATGCATAAATTACTTAGGTTGCTGTCTCAGCCAGTTTAAAATAATTTACAGTTTTATTCACCAAATACTAATTGTCGACATTGTATATTTTGCTCAATTACATTTTAGTTTTCTATCAAAAACTACATTAAGAAGAAGAAAGTACAGTGGATTCTCGTTAACACGAACGCCGTTAAAACGAATTTCTCGTTAACACGAAGCAACATTTTGGGCCCAAATTACAGTATAGGCTTTCCCATACATCTTTTATTCGTTAACACGAAGCAAAACCCCGTTAACACGAACTGATTTTGCTTCACCGAATGAAAAATTGCATATTTCGTCAAAGAAAATGTAAAGAAAATCAAAAAAATGTAAGTTTGACTCTAAAAAATGTCAGTTTGACTCTAAAAAATGTGAGTTTGACTCTAAAAAATGTTAGTTTGACTCTAAAAATGTCAGTTTGACTCTAAAAATGTCAGTTTGACTCTAAAAATGTCAGTTTGATTCTAAAAAATGACAGTTGTTTGACTCTAAAAATGTGAGTTTGACTTTAAAAAAATGTGAGTTTGACTCTAAAAAAATGTGAGTTTGACTCTAAAAATGTAAGTTTGACTCTAAAAATGTCAGTTTGATTCTAAAAAATGACAGTTTGACTCTCAAAAATGTGAGTTTGACTCTAAAAAGTGTCAGTTTGAATCTAAAAATGTCAGTTTGACTGTAAAAAATGTCAGTTTCACTCTAGAAAATGTTAGTTTGACTCTAAAAATGTCATTTTGACCAATATATATTATATTTTACATGTATTGGTTAACACAAAACCCCGTTAACACGAAGAAAAATCTTGGTCCCGTCGACTTCGTGTTAACGAGAATCCACTGTAATTGTCGGTATTAAGAGTTTCTTTTTACAGTTCTTTGTACATAAAATTAAATTAATATTTTTTTGGGCTTGAATTCCATATAATTTACATGGCTAAATATTATGATATAAATATACGCAGTGCATTAGTTGATGGCGTGTTTTCTAAAATTTAGATGCTGAAAATTACGTTGTTTACGTTTCGTCGCATTCAAATGATGATTAATAAGAAAAGCAAACTTTCAAAGCAAAAATAAAATATTCAAACAGTTTTTTTTCCTTAGTAATTCATAATTTTTATTAGAAAATGTCTTCGGGTAGGGTAAGAGGATTACGAAGAGTTGACAGTAATGAATTTGGAATAAAAAGAAATATTTGCATTACTCTGTCATGCATTTAGTATTAAGTTTAGCTGTCATTATACACGGTTGTCATGTATTTAGATTACTGTATATACAATAAAACAAGTTTTTGTCTTTTAATATGATAACAAATTTCACTGAAACTTGTTGCATGCTCGTTCATTGTTCACTCAGAGGCATTTTTAGAAAATTTTAATTAGGATGTTGTGGGCAACTGAACCGTGTACTAATGTAGATTAATAAACGCGTGTATTGTCAATACACATTACCGGGTGATTTAATAAATGGTAGCAAATTTCTTAAAAAACGTAACAAAACGCTATTGAAACTGATAATATGTAGTCTCACTTTTTTATTGGCACTGTAAAAAAAACACTGAAACAGACCAAATTGTTCCAATTTAAAAAATCACCCGATACAACAACACTGTATACTGCTCCATGTAGCATCATTGAACACTAAAGCCAACTAATAACAAAATAATGTATTAAGATATAATTATTTTTAAGTTTAAGTATAGTAATTTATCATTTTAAATCATACCACTTTATGGGCAGATCATATGACTTCAATTTTTTTTTCCATCGCTCCTTTCATTTGCTTTTTCCAAGCAAACAATTATACTCATCTTCAAGAAACGTATAGAGTAGTATATGATCTTAAAAATAACCTAGGGCAAAGTTATGGTATTTTTTATCGGCAATAGTTGAATATTTTATTATGCTGGAAGGATGAAACGACGGTAACAAAATGTCAAAAGAATAAAAATAAAGTTTTCAGACATCAATAGACATTATTAAATAGCGGCAACGGTTTGTGTATCCATAGAACATAATTGAACTGGTCGTTGTAACATTGCCCATTAATGGGACCCAATAATATTGGTAATTACAGTAAGATGCTGTAGAAGTCAAGTAAATGCCCTCAAGTGCATTGGAACCACCAACATGTTTTTTTTTTGTTGAGTTTTTGCAGACTAAACAGCGACATTAAAATTAATTGCAAGTACTGTTTTTTTTTGGGAAGTAATACGAAACGCTATTTGCAACAAATCAATGCATAATATGCTTTAATTTTGTATATACAGTAAATTGAAGCCAAAGCCAGAAATAGACAAAATCAGTGTGACAATGTGACCCATTTATACTAGAAGTTCCATAGCTTCAACATATGCAACATGTTGAATGGTGGGAGGCAAAAAAAAGGAGATTTAAATGAATTATTCAAACCTTTTTAAGGTTTTTGTTGAGACTTCGATCTTCAAACGTCAAAACTAAATAGAAATTGGATTTCAGACGTAAGTGTCTAAAATCTTAAATAAAAGTAACTGAAGTCGTTACTTGTCATTTTGAACATACTTGAAGTTGACATTCATTCTTGGGTTTTTATGCCAAGTAGGAACTTAAAACAAAGTCATGTAGACACAATACTAAACCAAAGTTTCCCAGTTTAACAGTTGAAACTTCAATTTGAAAACGGTGAATTCATTAACAAAGTTGCACTTACACTTTGCTAAGAGGATTGCGGGATACAGAATGTTGTATAAAATAAACAAATGACTAAGTTAGTTTGTTTTTATTAAAGTGAAAAATCGTTTGAAGTTGTTTGTGTAAGCAAAAGGCATTGTGTTTAAATTGGCGTTGGAAATGAGTAACTTAAATAAAAGTCTTCGGGAAATTTGGATCTTAATCAACTACAGTGAAGTACGCTTATAATGAAGTCGCTATAACCGTTTAGGGCTTCAACCAAGATATTGTTTTAATTTTTAAAACGAAGTACTGTAAAGCTTTTTTTATTCAACAGCATTCTGTTATTGCCAAAATTTTGTTTTAAGCGAAGTCGTTATAAACATATTGTGCAGTACTTTAGATAAATTACTCAGAAATATTTGAATAAGAAAAAAAATTATATTGTAGTTCTGTTTAATCTTTTCAAAAGAAAAATGCAGTGTATTTTTGGCACTTGATTTCACCTTGATTTTGGCATTATTATCAAATTGACTCAATCGGATGGTGCATTTTCAGTTGTTTTACTTTTCGCATTTGCCTTCCAGCTTGACTATACAATGAGCTGCAATGGAAGAATAATATGTGCGATTAAAGAGTAGCAGCTTTTGTTTGTTTTTTCGATGTTAATGCACAAACTTTGCAAAAAAAATGCAATACGTTTGAAATTTGAAAAAAGCTTTGAGTCGTTAAAATTATGGATTAAAGCCGATAAATCGCTTGTGCTTTTAATAATAAAGGAGTCAATCGCAGCCACACAGCTGTTCTTGATGTTGATGCTGATGTTTGGCTTTTCAGATTGCTTCGTTGTTGCTTCCTATCCATTATTATAATGCAATGGATTTTGGTATTTGCATACAATTAAACGTATGTTACCATATTACTTTCAACTTTAATCCTATTTTTAGCACCGTATACGGTTAAGGGAAATTGTAAAGTGAATTTTATAACTTTTAATGCGACACTATAACTTAATAGGAAAAGAGTGATTTAAGCCACTAATTGGGTTGAAAAAATACAATCTCATAAATCCTGGATTTACTGCACTGAAAATTCAGATTTATTCGTCTGAGATCTATGAAGTGTAATTGGCATTAAAAGTTACTGATGCAAAACCAATCACATATCGTTAGTGGTATTATTTGTAATTGACAATGAACATTCTATCTCATAGGAATTTGACGTATTAGATTGCTTGTTGTAGTTGTAGCTTGCTTGGATCATCTGGATAAGTTGGGAATGATGAAATTTGGCAGTAAATCAATTTTTAACCATAAGTAGCATGCAATTGAATAACATTTTAAACAACTGACTTTTTTTGTTTTTGTTTGGATAAGCAATTTTTAAATCATTTTTGTTGTTGTCATGGTTTCTATCGATTTTTTTTTAAAAGACTAAAATTGAATGCTTTGGTTAGACAATGCATGCACATATTATCACTTAGATAAGTTTGTTTTAACATTTTTACAATGGTCTATTGTTTTTTGTTGTTGTTTGTTATTTAAAAGAATTAAAGTTTCTTCTAATTATTTTGCAAAAAACTATAGTTTGACAACTACTTAGAATAAAAGAAAGCGTATTTTGATGAAGAAAGAAAGTTTCATTAATTATGCGATAACAGTTTATTTAAAAATTGAGAGCTGTGTTTTGCGAAAACTGTTATCAACGGAATATTGACTTGAGTTGTCAAAGCGAAGCAGCAATTATTTGAAGAAAATAAATCAGATAAGCCAATTTACAACTCTTATCACAATCTTGTTTTTGTGTCACATGTCAGTATAACTTATAATACAAAATGTGATGTACAGTAAGTTAGCTGTGTCTGAGTTAATTTAATAATATTGGTCAGATATTAGATCAACTTTGTTCTTTCTCTAAACATACAAAGTAACTTACTGTACAATATCTTCTCAATACAGCATTACTTACAATATATAACCAAACACTATTTTTTCTATGACAAGAAATAAAAAGGGCAAATCGGTATTGAAATGAATGACGTTAAGTTTTTTTTTATTGGCACTGTAAAAACAGTGTTTCAATTTAGAAAACAATTTGGGCATATACAGTACAGTACTTTAAAACTGTCAAAAAACTGGTATTTAGTCCAATTATTTTTCTATAACTAGATTTAAAAGGCCTATTTTTAATAATAATGAATAACAAATGTAATGTGTGCAGATTGCAGAACAAGTATTTAAGGATTTTTAAAATAAAAATGGTGTGGTTCCTAGGGGACTGCATACCTCGGTTCTCTTATCAAGAATCTATCCTTTGGACCAGTGGTTCCCAACAGGTGCTCCTCAAGCATTCCAAAAGTGCTCTGCGAAAATTATAGTTAAATTAACTTGAGTCTAGTTACTTTAACTAGAACATTGAAATAAGTCGGGATGAATTTTGAATATCTGTTCAAGAAGTGTATCTTGAAATTTCAAAAAACCGTAAAAAGTTTATGTTTTTCAACTTCCTGTTAATATGAGCTCATATTTTTACTTTCACTAATATAAAAAGTAAAAAAAAAAAGAGTTAATAAATTTAAAAAAGTAAATGAGAGTAACTTTATCTTGTCTTATTACGTCTCGAATTTGAAGAAATAAAATCAGGCATAACTTTTCCATCAAATTTAATGTATTCGTAATGATTTTTTAAATTACAAAATAAATAAAAAAAATTAACCGAGTTCAACTATCTTTTATCCTAAAAATGATATAAAAAGGGAATCATGAATTGAAATTACTCTTATTTTATATTTATAACGTAATGTAAAAAACCTATTTCAAATTAATTGATGGTTCTCCTTCAAATTGCTTTTATTCATAAAAGTGCACAAGGTTGGGAACGACTGCTCTGGACTATTGTTAATGCATATTACAATACCAAAATCCATTTACCGGTATTTGTTTTAATGAAAAAAATAAATATTACAAAAAACTTGTTACTATTTCATAATTTTTATGATGTAATTTATTATTACGTCAATTTGAATTTTGGTTTTCCCATAAGTAAGCATTTTGAAATGTGGCTATTACATTGCTAAAAGTTAAATACTGTAAGGCATTATTTAATTTATTGCAGGGTTTGGGATTGAGCAGAAAATCGTTGAAATTAAATTTTACACCCAGACAGCAAAAACTAATGTTTATTGAGCTGTATTTTCATACATACAGAAATTTTCTCCATCATAATATTTATTTAAACTGCTCATAAGCTTTTGTTAAAAGTTTTATAAGTTACAATATCTTGATACTGAATTTCCAAGAACTCAAATAAGATTAAACGACGCTAGTTTTTTATTTCTTTTAAAAGCCATTGAAGTTGCACGATGGCTGCAATACCAATGCTGTATTCTTACATATTAATTAATTTTACTGTTCAGATTTTATGCGATTTTTGATAGTACAAGCAATAATAAAACGAACCGGACACTTGAACAGCTGGCTTTTAAAACTAGCACACATTTAACTGCTTCATTATTGCAATTTACAATTGCTTATCGTACCGGATGCGAGTTGAACCCTTGCAAGGGCATTTACAATTATTAAGACGAAAAAGCTTTGAAGTTTGAGCACTGAAATTCAAGGCGAATTATAGAATTTCTAGAGGCTATTTGATCTTTAACTTTCTATTTATACGGATAATAACAATTCCAATAAAAATCGAAACTTCTACTGTAAACTCAATTCACCAATAAAATATATTACGGCAAAATGTGTGTAAATAAAGTTAAGTAATGCGTTGTTACACAGGATGATCATAAGATAAGTGTTCAATAACGACACAAGACAAATATATACGCACTGTAGGCTATGAAAGTTTCATTTTTTGCAGTTTTTGTTAATAAAAAACTGGATCTATGACGTGTTTTATTGCCATCATATGTATTTAAACACATATTTTATGATCACTTTGTATTAGCAAGTTTTCTCGCATTTAATTGAATATCCCAAAGCAACTTTGCAATTAATTGAATTGTTCAAAACAACAGCTTCTTAAATAAAAGAGCAACATTAAATTAATATTAAACAAATAATTTTATTTTTAGAGGCAATTTATACTGTAAAATTGGTTGCTGTTAGCAACTTTGAAATCAAGTGTGCAAATCACAATTATAAGTTTATAACGAGTCGACTGTAGCTAACTTATTAAAGTTAATCGGATGAACTTTCTGTGCACTTAATTATCTTGGATACATAAAGGATTACTAGAGTCAGGAGACTGGAATTTATATGGTTACACACGTTATGCTTTAGTCAAAGCAATTTAGATAAAAGCGACTTTGATCTTGGTTATACCTAGTTAGTTTTTATAACGTTACTGTGGAAATTACGTTTACGGTTACTGAAAATGTGTCTGATTTTTATAGCATAGGGGCTAGAGATATCTGTTTCAATTAATTCTATTTACAGTTTGTGCTGTTTTTCGTGCAAATTCTAGTGCAAGGTCTTTAAAACGTTGATAAACGTGGTGTAATCCGAGTAACAAGACCGAAAATATTTTGGAAATTTTTTTAAAGTCTTTTTTAAGTTTTGAGAGCCATTTTTATTGACTATTTTTATTATTTAAATTGACTTGATTGGAGTAAAGTTGGTAAGCTTTATCTATTTTATTTTAATTTTTGTTATTGTTTATTTATTGGGTTAATTTGAACTGTCATAACTTGAGTACGGATTATTTTGCTCGAGAGTCGTGCACTTGAGTAATTTTTTATTTATTATTATAATTTTTTTTTATATAAATTTATCTTTCAATTGCATTGCATTGCATGAGATACTTCATCACCGCATTGATGGATTTTTGATTTGATGAAACTTATTTGCGAATTTCTTTATTCTGTTTATACTACCAGTACAATCATGCTATACAATTCCAGAATTTAACTGAAGACGCGTCGAATCGTATTATATCGTTTGGGATTTCTTTTGGAAGATTTAAACGTTAAGATGATTACATTTCTGTAGACGAAAACGTAAATGAAGAAAACTAAATTAAACCCTCCTCCCACGAATATTATAGTTATTTATAAAAACAGAAAACGACATGAATAAATTCTGAAATTAAATTAGCATCGATCATGTCAAAAAGAAAAATACAACTAAAAAAAAACACATGACATGCTGCACGCGTGACATTGCAAGAAATGTGGTTTTAAAAAAAATTTATGCAGGATTAACGATAGATTTTTAGTGAAATGCATTACAAAATACAGTATACTACTCTGAAAAGAAAGAAAATTTAAGCACTTATTACAAAAAATTAAATAAATGCAAAATAAAACAATTTCAGAAAAAAATGAGGAAAAAATTTGAACATTTATCAACGTCGCCATCATATGCATCACTTCTTTTTTAAATTTGCATTTAAAAAGGGGTTTTATATTATTACTATAAATGATCTTTATTTTCTCATAGAAGTATGAGCATTGTTATAGTGCCATTAGGAAGAAATTGAAGCATAAAAATGTGAAGCCTTTGTAACATTTTACGTCGTATAAACGTCAAAACGATGTGTGGATATCATCCTTTAATAGTCATACGAGTGTGGCTCTTTAGATAAATTCAGCTCAGCAGCAAATAGGACAGTTTGTTCCTGACGATTGTACTTATTACTGAGCTCAAAAGATGTCTCTTTATTCCTTTGAGATAATAAACAAAAAAATAATAGCTATAAATAAAGAGCTTTTATTCTTGTTATTGTAAAGGCTGAAACCTTGCAAGTTGATTTGATGAAAAACTGGTGTTTACTAGTCGAGAATTAACGTAAATAACGTACGTAAAATAATATAAAATGTAATTATAGAGTAGTTTTTGGTGTAATTTAATGATGTGTTTTTAATTTGCTATTGTTCACTACATGATTTAATGGACTTAATGTAATACTAAACGGCTATTTTGTATTATAGTGTCTTAATGCTAAAATTTGCTTCAAGCAAGTGGATTTAATAGCAAAAAAGATATTTGATATTATCAGTTATATTTAATAAAAATGCAGTGTCTTTTACCTACACTATAAATACAAGCATGTTTTTATACTAAGGTAAACTAAACTACTAGAATATTCACTTAATGGAAAACATATTTATGTGACTTCAGTTTAAATTTGGAAAACACTGGGTAACATACAGCCGTTTTATTTGATAAAAATGAAGGATAAGAAAGTATTACAAATAAATAAAATCATGGAAAGAAAGAAACAGATTTATACGTTATAAAGTATTTTATAAACTCATATTTTGTAAGCAATTTAAAAAAAAAACCTGTAGAAATGGAGATGTTATAAACAATACATGTTGTTTTGAATATTTCTAAAATCTCTTGGGAAGCTCGGTTATTTATAATGATGCTGTTATGGCGACAAATCCACATCAAACCCAGCTGGAACTTCTAAAAAAACAAAAAAAAAATTAGGTTTTTGGCTACAAAACATTTTCAGTATTTTGAGATAGCATAAACATTCTCATGTAACTAACTTAAGTAAAAGACCCATTCATCCAGTACTTGTATCATATTTAAGTGACTGCAAGTGTTTACAAAAATTTAGTAAAAAATCTTTTGAACATAAATACTATTAAAAATTTAAGATTTATGAAGTGCAGTATTTGTTCTTAAAAATTGGAACGTTTATTTAAATTTGGACGTTTAAGTGCTAGTTCTTGGGTTGATTTTAAGAATTTTTCAGTTTGGGCCTTAGTGGTTCCCAACCGGTGCTCCTCAAGCTTGACAAATTTTAGTTAACTTGAATGTAGTGTAGAAAAGGTTGGGAACCACTGTTATAAGAGATAGGAGGTTTTTCAGTTTATTGAATCCTTAAGATTTTATTCGTTTATTGCACTCCATGTGTCTCTTGTGTCGGAATTAAGACACTATATAAGCTCACTATTATAGGAACACCCATAACGACAGATTACATTTATTTTGTTATTATGTTTATTTTTCTGGAATAAATATTCCGTACATGTGTGCAGTTTATCATGAAATGGCCGTTTTTATTGATGTTATTCCAGCTTCAGCCAAGATCATTTCTGATTGTTTGGGTTTTGGGTGCATCTTTTACAGTACCGGTATAGTCTACAGTATGCGAATAAAATGACCATAATTTAAATAATATTGGATTGCTTAAAGCTGTGTTGCGGATTTTGAGTTGAATATTTTAGACATTTGAACGCAGCTTACAGTAGA
The DNA here is from genome assembly GCA_013389785.1 of Helicorthomorpha holstii. Lineage (NCBI taxonomy): Eukaryota > Metazoa > Arthropoda > Diplopoda > Polydesmida > Paradoxosomatidae > Helicorthomorpha > Helicorthomorpha holstii. Next base: position 21,425,884 of record JAAFCF010006680.1, read on the forward strand.
TATTGCTCAATCTGATTTAAATACGAATAACACGAAATGCAACGCAGAACAATTTAAAACGTCCATTGCGTAAAAGCTGTGGAAAATAAGTTACTGTAACCGTTCCACTTGTTTATTTCAAAAGGAAATGCAGAGCATATCCGAATCTACTGCAACACCGGAGAAGACGGCTAACTTTTCATTAAAGTACAAATTATTGTTGACAGAAGGAATGGATTTCGTTGGATCAATTGGTAAATCTTAAGTGAAATGAATGGCTCTTTCTAGCAACCGCTTTCCATTTCAATTTCAATGCAAATTCGAAAATCCAAATGGTAAAACGGATTGAGGGTTCTTTTTTTTAGTTTTATTTATTTTTTGACTGATGACTAATGCATGAGTCCATCAACGTGTCCAGACTTTTCGTTTTAAAGGTCAGTTTTACGGTGGTGGATTATTTGTTTTCTAACGGTTCACTGAATGAATTGAAATTGAGATTTTGAAAAGTTACACTGTATAAACTGCTAGAAAAATATGTTAATATTAAGCTAAAAGAGTTAACCACTAAATTACACATAATTATTGAAATTTGATACGCTAATGGGTCTAATATTGCATAACGGTTAAGCTAACTTGTTTATAAATTGGCGTATTTTAATGTTGTTTATGCTTAATTACTAAAGTACCGTATATAAAACGTAACGTACCGGTAATTAACGAACAAGTGTGAAGGCGGTGACTCCATAAAAGTCATGTTTGCAATTAATTATTAAATTATTCAGCAAATTTAGTTTTAATAATCAACGGTTGTTAATTAATTTCGGCGCTAAATTACACATACTGAGTCTGTAGTTGGACTGTTCTTCTGGCGTTTGACACCTGTGTATTAATTATTTTGTTTGTTTGGGTTTATCGTGACATGTCCTGACAAGATAAAACTGTTGCACAAGGTTACTTTTTTTAAAGTGTAAATATTTAGATTCATTAAGTTGATGTCGTTTGCCGTTTCGTTTTTAACCCTGGCTTGTTTAATTAAGGCACAAGGCATGTATCGATTTTTTTACATGGACTTTTAGAGGAAATTTCCCCGCCTACTCTAAAAGTGGCAATTTAGGAAGTTAACTATAGAATTGTAGGACCTTAAGGGATGTTGTTATTCTCACTATCCAAATATTATACAGAAATGTTGGCAATTTGGACATTGCTTAACATTATCAACGAACGCAGAACGTACTACTGTCGATTTGTATTATTGTTAAAGGAAAGTAATTTACCTTGTGGATATTTATGCTAAAAATATTTTACCGTATTTGAACAGCACCGAATCTTTATTAAGGTTTTAGTCGTTAAAGCTAAAATATTGACTTTCTTTTCTTATGTAATCTGCAACCAGATCTTTTTCCGTCAATGAAACAGCATTTTGAACATTTTTGGTTTTTTTACACGTTAAAAGCTTTAAATAAAGTGTAACAACTCAATTTCTTAACAAAATTGAAATTGATATTTTTGGCTATGGAAACAGTTTTAAACAAAAAATTACAAAAAATACTGTTGATTTTTTAAGATATTTTTTACTAAAATAAACTTAAGTGTGTGTAAGTATTAACGAGATTTTTCTTCGTATAAAACGAATTTTGTATTAACCGAAACATGAAAAAAAATAAATTCTTACTAAGCGAATTTTCCTGTTAAGCGATTTTGTATTAACTGGATTCCACTGTATTAATCAGTGCTTTTACATGGGTATTTTTTGTTGTTGTTTTGTTAAAATATACTTTAAATGACAAAAATTGACTAGTAATAATTCAATTCTCCAGTCGCCATAAATTTGGTCGAAAATGCTCCTGTTTGAGAAATGGTGTTAAAGGTGAAATGTGAAGTTGATTTGTATTGTATGTCGTGAATCTCAAAAGGGCATTACAATAAGTTTAGCTTTGTGAACCAAAACATATGAGTTTTAAGCTTAGTAGATCGATATAATATGTTTTAGCGACTAAAGTAAAGCTATGGATAATTTATTTTCAAGTTTTAAAAGTTAATTCATACTATAATATATGCTTTTCGATCAAGACTTTTGATGTTTTTCGTTTAATACAATATATATGGTAGTTTTCAATATGAAAGATTGGCTAGTAAATCATAAGAGTATAAAATTAGAATTTTTGATTTATTTTTTTTTGCGTTTTTTAAATGATAAAAGTTGTGATATCAAACATTTTATAGCCAATATCGACAAATTTAACCATTTTAAAATATAAACAACAAACAAGTTTAATATTTACTAAATAGTGTCAATAAATAAATGGCCTTGTCAAGTAAGTAATTCACTAAATCTATATTGCCCATTAAACATTAACTTGTTTTTAAAGACTGTAAACATTTTTTTTGGTAATGTTTGATCATTTTATATCAACAAATACAGTATAAAGTGGAAGCCTTGTGGAGACTTTTAGTTAGAGAAAGTTAGACTTTTTACATGACAAATAGAATTACATTTAGTTACTAATATATTAAAATTCTGATAAAAACTTCAATTTTTTAGTATATATTGTGCATTATTTAGACATTTCAAAATACAATTTAGCAATTGAACAACTAGTCATTTTTTAAAATAGTTTGCACAATCGTTTTCAAAAATGCATTTTTGAAGTTTGGTTGATTTAACAGTCAATTCTAACTTGTATGGTACTTTATAACTATTATTTATAAATATTTTACGAGATGAACGTTCATGTACGAATAAATGTAACCGACAACAATCTTCATTGACGTTGAAGCCATATACATTGTTTAGGTTAAACTTAACTTACGTCGACATTTCAACTTTTTCTTCTTGAACAACAAGATTCAATTTCTTTTCTGTACCGGTATATATTGTATATTTAAAAAAATACTTCAATAATATTAAATCAGTTGAAATGTCTGTTACTTTACATTTAGGTTTTTATCGCCTAACCACATGTTTTTGATTTTGGTTTCAGCAAACAATGATCGATTGACATTTTGGTAAAGAAACCATGAAATGGAAAATACGCAGCGTAATTTCTCTTAACGAAATAGTCAACGTTATTTTGTGATTTCCGTGTAGCATCACTATTTGTCATTGAAGCTCACTCAAGATTTCAATTGTGGTTAACCAATCAGATGACGAGTTGAAGCTCAGATTAGCTTTAGTTCAATCCACCAATTTCATTTGATTTATTGACTTTTTTGTTGACTCCAGCTGTTAAAACGCATTGACATCGCCTACAGTATTTCTGTGTGATGTTATGACGGTTTGTAGTTCATGTTGATAAATGTTATTGTGTTTTATTATTATACAGTGAGCTAGTAAATAATTTTGATGTATGTTATTGTATTGCCGGAGACTGCATACGTTAATTTCGGTCACCGTAGTTTTCCAACATTATTTTTGGAAGATGATAAAATGCATATTGCTCGTCACTCCATCGTTTACAATGATAAATGTCTTTTTTATCCTATCGTATGCATTTACAAATACCACGGCTGAATACAAAACTCGATGGAAAGAAAAATTTGCGAGTGCAGACAGCGATAAATTATGAATTTCACGCATCTATTGGCAGCTTTCACACACCTGAGCTAATACAAAAACTCATCTATAATATTTTTCCCCCGTTAAACATAAAAGTTTTCCACGCTGTGTCGATTTTTTATCTAGGTTATTATTGCTACATGATCGCAAATTTGCAACAAAAAAATCTTTCTGGTTTTAGGTATAGTGGATCACAATTGGATATAACTCAATGATGTATTAGAAATCAAATACAGTGGATTGTCGTTAACACGAAGTCGTAGGAACCGAGATTTTTCTTTGTGTTAACGGGTGTTGTATTAAAAAGAACATGCACAATATAATATATATTGGCCAAATTGATATTTCTATTAATTTCTTTAAAAAAACGTCATAATAGCCAACTATATCGTTTCGGTCAAATATTCGTTTTGAAATTTTAGCCAATTGCCAAATATTCGAAAGTGACATCAGCACTATAAACTTGCACAAAAAATTTGTAATGGTTTATATTTAAATTGGATTTGATTGGCACGCGTGTCGAGACTTTTGGCTTTGTAAAATGTTAAAAATAGGTGACCTATGATAACATAGTATTAATAAAAGCGCCCAAGAGAATTGTGGAATAAGATGAGATAAAAAGACTCGCCGGAAATGACACACGTGGGTGTAACAAAAGTTGATAGTTGGAAGAATTGATCTAACCATTGCATTGCTATGTGTCCATGCTGTAAAAGTAAAATAATAACAATAAAAAACTATCGATTTTTTTTTTCTAAATTAATTCTTCCGGGTCAAATTCGATGTTTAATCGTTTAAATTTTTCAGTTAATACAGTATACCGCTTAAGGCATGCGCTGTACTGTAAATTATAATAAAGGCTTACCAGAATATTAATTACAAAGATATTAAAATATCAAATTTTAATATGTCTGTAGTTACAGTATGTAAAGTCTGGAAAACTTCACCACAGGCTACAGTTCCAGTCTTCATAGACTCATATTATGATACACGTCTACATAAAAAAGTAACTTATTACTAAAAACTAGTTCTGCAAAATATTAATTGAAATTCTACCGGTAAATGAGCTTAAGTAACAGTGTGTGTTTTTTTAATTGTTACAAAAATGAGATCTAAATTTTGGCCTATTACAGAAATAGTTCTAATTAAGTTATAAGAATCGGATTATAATTTTATCAACAAAGCTTCTGGTTATATTTGTAAAGTTTTGATGCAACTTTTAAGCACATTATGTATTGATATACTAAGGCATACATAGTTAAACAGTGAAGCTACTGTCATAAATGATGTATTGTGCAATATTTTATTAATAACATTTTGTATAAAGGTATTATAAGTAAACTTATTAGTGTTTTTTGTAGTTAACTATTATTGTAAGTACTGTATTTGAGGTACCGGTTCTAACTATAAGTTATTAGAAAGCAAAAATTATAATTGCAGATTATCTTATAGTGTTGTTTTTTTTTGCATTTAATGATAAGATTTTTTAAATATTTAATTAATATATTCAGTTTGTGCAACTAATTTCCTGCGTATGGATCAGCGCATTCATTTATTAAAATAATTTAATTTTGTTTGAATAGCTCGACATCATTGTCATTGTATAATTTTTAACGGGGGAATTTTTAATTGAATACGGTACAGTGGAAAAATCTCATTTAAATGATTTATGAGTGCATAAAAAATTGCCATGTTTGAGTAAAAAATTGTGTAAAATAAAAAAAATGTTGCCCGACACGTTTAATTTCCCTGGTGGTTTTTTCAGTATTTGGTAATTATGTCGTAATTTTGCATACGGCTACAAAAAAAATCTTCTCAGAATTTCTTCATTATCATAAAACATCTTTTTTAAACGGTTTTAATAACGAAATTTCGATTAGTTGGATTTACGGTAGACTGAGATAAAAACACGAATGCGAGTGAAATGCAATATTGTGCACGAAACTAACTGTAGAATGTAATTTTGCGTCGGCGAATACGGCGCACTTTCGCACCGTTGCATTTGTTATTTTGCGTTATAATCACGGTCGATCACCTCAATTTTTCTTGTATTCAATTTCCGGTTGCTACTTTTGTGGTGTTATTATCTAATCATCATTTTCACGCTGATAATACCAGTCTGTTAGTTGGCGTAAAAACGTAACTAGTACAAATAGAAGTATATCAAGATATATTTCTGTAATTGCACATTAAAATAAAAATGAAGCCGTTATATTTATAAACAGCATACTGTACATGTACATTTACATCATTTTATTACTATGCATTGTGAAATTTACTGGGTTTATAATGGCATAACGTCGACGTCTTAAGAAAACAGTAATTTTGTCGTGCGTCAATTAATAAACGAGACAAATCTTTGTTGAAATTGGTACATTTTAGTCTCATTTACTAAAAAACAATAACGAAACGAAACTTTCTATTAAAATTGATGTTATTTAGTCTTGTACAGTATTTTGTTTTAAAAAAAGAAAGGAAATGTCAATGGCAGCGGTTCTCAAACTGGGAGACGCGAGCCTATGCCTGAGGTGCCACTGCAAAAATCAAGAAAAGTCGGCTGAAAATTGTGCTATTATTAAATTATTGATTTGAAGTTAAAATTAACTAAACTTTACGTAAGCATCAAGGAAATAGTGAAACATTTCTGCAAACAATTTTATTCTTCCTATTAAAAACAACTGAGCGTTAATTTAACACGGTTTTGTCTGTTTTTAACGCCACAAGGGTGTCTAGACAAAAAATGATTAAGGTCTTCTGGTCAATGGAATGTAATGTAGTCTATTTCCGCTTTTTTTATAAAACAATAAAAAAGAGACAAATTGCTGTTGAAATCTTTGCTATTTAGTCTCGTTTCTTTATTGGTGAGTAGTAGAGTTGCAATGTTACGCTGAAGCAATTTTGCGTCATGATTTTTCCTGTAATTTTATGGTTCATTAATTAGGCCATAATTTGCATTTTCATTTTAAAAATAACTAGGTAGTAATTGTATTTCTTTAAACGGCTTTAGTATCTGGTTAATTAGCCATTTTGCGTTACAATCCAAGTTCCATAGAAAAGATACATAAATCGTTTATAAGAGATCGTTAACTTTTTCTTTTAAAGGGAGTCGGCACTTGTGGAATTTTTATTATAATTATATACATTTGGAGTTTTACGTCAAATGTATGCGACCCAAATTAGCCATTGTATTATATTGACTACATGATGCAAAAATAATAGATTGAGCTTTTGTTATTAAGTATGAAAAACTGCGCTCTTAAATTACGCAGGGATTATAAACAACTTGCTTTTACGCTTAAATTATCGCCGTCAATAATGATAAAACAGTGTGTTTTTCATATAATGACGTACACAATTTTGAAACAATAACTACACATTTGTGACGTATTGCTTTCATCAAAGATATTTGGCGTTAAGCATCATCGTGTAATAAATTTAAAACAATAAACCGAAGCTCTTAAAAATTCCTGAGAAATCATGCAACGTCATTCTCATCTTTTGTTTTTGGGCTTTCAATTAATGTTTAATTAACTTCCATTTATGTTTGAGCTTGAAATTGAACGAAGGTGTTAACTTAATTTTTTTTTAGGTTTGATTAAATTAAGATTTCAAAGACAAGCTATTTGAAGCTCGATATTAATACGTTGCTTATTGTTTATAATATACAGTGTAGATAGCACAATGTATTTGAAAATAAAAAATGACATTAATTTAATTAAGGGAGGGAGGAGCGCGGTTTTAGCAAAAAGGTATATTATATCATTTAATTAGCTTTTTATAGTGACTGTTTGCGTTGTAGCTGAGCTTTATTTGATCAAAGCATCAAACCGAACTCTTCAATTAAAAAAACCGACCAGCCAATTATAAAGCAAGAAATAAAATAACTTAATGCAATGGATTTTACGGGGGAAAAATTACAGTTTGTTATAATGACGGATAATTAAACTACTATTTTTAGCATGACAATATTTATAATAATACATTTATATTTACAATACATTAAAAACCAATTCAGCAGTTGACTCTTAAGCTAATGCATCTATGAAATTTAGAAATACAGTGGATTCTCGTTAACACGAACGCCGTTAGCACGAATTTCTCGTTAACACGAAGCAACATTTTGGTCCCAAACAACAGTATAGGCTTTCCCATACATTTCTTGTTCGTTAACACGATGTAAAACCCCGTTAACACGAACTGATTTTGCTTTTCCAAATGAAAAATTGCATATATCGTCGGCGAAAATATAGAAAAAAATCAAAATTTTAGTAAGTGTTAATGTTTTTATAAAAACAAACAAATTCAATACATTTTTTGTTTGTTTTTATAAAAAAAAAACTTCAAAATTGCATTGTTTTTTTTCCTAAATTGCATACATGCATTTGTATGCACAAAATGCATATTTTGACTCTAAAAAAT